>CAMTDV010000116.1:85558998-86158998 GCA_947069175.1 Scalesia atractyloides | reverse complement strand
AGAGGAATTATACCTTTTCCGCCGCCCATTAACTGATGAATTGTGGTCTGGCGATCAAACAACCGGTAACCGGAACTTGTGGACGTTGAACACGTACTGTTATTATCTCTATCTACGTGATCGCAAACATCGTGTGAATCATCCATTGAAATGTCACGATTTCACTGCGAAAAATTAAAAATCAGTTGAGAAGAAAATTGACATCAGTGGAGCAAATGTTCAATAGCTTCGAATACGTACCAGAAACTCGATGAGTGTAAATTTAAGAGCCTCGAAACCTGATGGTTTTGGTTAGGGTTAGGGTTTGGTTTACTTTTCTCTCTGCGTTGAAATGATACGTTCGGCCGGTTTGTTCATCGGGAATTTGCACGGAAGGACCTGAAGATTGAATTTGTTGCAATGTGGTACCTCTTAACTACTTGTTTTGCAAAGGGTAATTGGTTTCGTCTTGCCTTTGACGCATCAGAAGAAAAGCGGAAACAACTCCTGACTCGTTTGGCATGTAAACATATCTAGACATATATACAATCCACTAAGACGGTCTTCGATGACATCCGGAGTGGTCAATAAACCCAAGTATTTAAGCACAAACTCAACAAATACGATCTTTGCGCATTTGGCCCATCATACTCTCCCACCACCAAATCATGCAATTCCTCGTGCATATGCCTCGTAATCGCGCTAACATTGCGAGGACAATGCACGTGCCTCACACTAAAGTTAGTATTCGTAAACATTTGTTAAAGTTGTTAGGAGGGACGCTGGTAGTTCAGCGTGCAACGACCATCCAACAGACATACCGGTTTTGTGTCCCGACTTACGTCTTTGGAATCCTACATCGAAGTTGCAACAAAGAATCCCAAACTTGAACACCCTCAGGGGGTCAATTACCCATCATGAAACTAGAGCGAGCTCGCAATCCCATACTTGCGGCTTACAAAGAGATTCACTCGCATTTGACTTCGAGTGCCTAGATTTTTATCTTCTCCCACCACCATTACATACCCATCTTTCAGGTTCTGTTGGGCTAGTGTTAATGTCCCAGCGTATCTAAGGATCGAGGTGCTCTAATTCCATTTTCTCATTGGGTTGTCTTTTGAGGCCGGTGTGGCTCCCGCTTTCCAAAAAGGAATCCAACATGTCCCACTAATGAACTGAGTCACTGGTTTCGTCCTCTCTTAGACTCATCCGGAAAGAAACAACAACTCCTGACCAGTCGCCTCGCTAAAACCGTCCCTAATAAAATCCGAATTCGCTAGTAAACCCAAACATTCAAACACAAACCCAACAAATACCATCTTCAATAAAACTAGAAAAAAGGGTCAAAACCAGGGAGGAAGAAAGTAAAGTCATATGGCTGTTTTGCAATAAAGCACACATAGATTTATTTACCAACAAACTTAAGCGGTGCACACAGATCTTTTTACCCTTACATATCTCCTCCATTTCTGACAACTGATTCGCAGAGAACAAACAAAATGGCACTTCGAGCTCTCACCAATGTCAAAACCCTAGGTCGCTTATACCACCAACAGATTCGCGGACTACAGACGTTTACGCTTCCTGATCTTTCCTACGATTATGGCGCACTGGAGCCGGCGATTAGCGGCGAGATTATGCAGCTCCATCATCAGAAACACCACCAGACCTACATAACTAATTACAACAAGGCTCTCGAGCAGCTTGATGACGCCATCGCTAAAGGAGATGCATCTACTGCTGTTAAATTGCAGAGCGCCATTAAGTTCAACGGCGGAGGTTCGATTTCTTTAGTTTTTGTATTAATATTTATCTAATTATGTTGTTTCGATACATATAGTTGTGTATTTTGTTAATAATTTAAGCTGAATACATGCTAGAAGGACTTTTGTGCTGTCAGACTTGCAACATAATATGCTTATTAGTGGTAAGTATATTTGACATCATGTGGTTTGATTCCATGTGACTGCTATTGTTTAATACATAACGAATTCACTCTTATCATCAGGAATATTGAGTTTTGGATGGTTAATTGATTTGCATTTATATTAGAAGCTGTTAATCTGTTATAACTTATAAATCCTGTAGTTTCAAAGATGTTTATGATGGTATGTTATCTAATTATGTTGTTTCGATACATATAGTTGTATTTTTGTTAGTAATTTAAGTCGAATACATGCTAGGAGGACTTTTGTGCTATTAGACTTGCAACATAATATGCTTATTAGTGGTAAGTAGATTTGACATCATGTGGTTTGATTCCATATGTGACTGCTATTGTTTAACACATAACTAATTCACTCTTATCATCAGGAATATTGAGTTTTGGATGGTTAATTGATTTGCATTTATATTAGAAGCTGTTAATCTGTTATAACTTATAAATCTTGTAGTTTCAAAGATGTTTATGATGGTATGTTAATTATCCGTAGGAGAATCGGTCAGATTGGAGCAAGTGTGTGCTCATGATGGTTTTGTATGTGGATGAGTTTCACTTGATTACTGTAAGCTCATAAAAATTAAATAAGTGTGATAACTGATAAAGTTCATATGAACATCTTGAGAGTTGTTGTTCCTGCTGCAGTGCCACTTCTTATGGTTTATGTATTAGGTATTAGGTTAACGTCATGATTGTTTCAATACTTGTTCTGTTCACTGGTTGTTCAAGTTTTTAACTGGATATATAGTTTAATACTTTCTATTAGCTGGCTGTACTAAATTCTAACTAGAATTGAATTCATATACATATAGTATTCTTTTTTTTTTATTATTCTTATACCAGGTCATGTGAATCACTCAATTTTCTGGAAGAATCTTGCCCCTATTCGTGTAAGTGTGTCTCCCGATAATCCAGTGATGATTCTGAGCATAATACTTGAGTGAAAGCTGATACTTTATTATGCAGGAAGGGGGTGGTGAACCGCCACATGGTTCCTTGGGGTGGGCCATTGACCAACACTTCGGTTCTATGGAAAAATTGGTTGCCAAGATGAATGCCGAAGGTGCTGCTGTTCAAGGCTCTGGATGGGTGGTATGTTATATTAACTTGTCTACCCTTTGTATCATTCATCTTTTGTGTGTTCTTGAACTCTGGTTTGATATTATATGTTTGTGATATATTCTCAGTGGCTTGCAGTGGACAAGGAGCTGAAAAGGCTCGTGGTTGAAACAACTGCAAACCAGGTATGCATTGCTAGTTTTGTTCTTGGACTCTATGCAGTTTGCACTAAGTAAAGATTTCTCATGCATTTTCAAGATGCTTAATATGTTAATATATATCCATCTTGTCGGCTGTAGGACCCACTGGTTACAAAAGGTGCAAGTTTGGTTCCACTAGTTGGCATAGATGTGTGGGAGCATGCATACTACTTACAGGTATTACTAATCTCATAAGCTTTTATACATGCTGATAGCAGGTTTATGATCCACACAAACAGAAATATTTACAACCCAAACTAATGATCGTCGTATTTACGTTTGATTGTTTCCTCTGTGCACATGAATACAGTACAAGAATGTAAGACCAGATTATCTGAAGAACATTTGGAAAGTGATCAACTGGAAGTATGCCAGTGAAGTGTATGAGAAAGAATGCCCTTAAAAGGAACGGGATGTTGACACCTACCTGCAACACTCGGTGTTATGGCTCTTCAAAAGTCTGGACATGACATGATGTAATAAGGAAAGGCCCATTTTGCCCTGGGGATTAACCCTTGTGTATTCAAAACATGAATAAGTTTACATGTCATTTTGTTTTTTCGATTATTCACTGTTTGTAATCGCAACTTTCTCTTTTGCTGCCTAACTATTTGTGTTGATACTTGATATTTGATCGCGAGATTTTTGTCGGTAAATCCTTTATTTCCTTCTACCATTTGTAGTTTCTTTTTAGCAATGTATTTATGCAGGACTTGTTTAAAATTGTACGATTGTTCAAAAAGCTTGTTGCTCGAAACTCACTCAGAATCGGCTAGGTAGTAAACGGGTCAACCTTGATCTCAACACGGTTGGCTTGTTAGCCTGCTCATGTGGCTCGCTTGTTAGCTCGTATAGTCTATGCGTAGTACTTCATTTTTGTATCCAGTGGTATAACACCAACCTTCCCTTGGGAGAGTCTACAAAAACCATTTTTGAAAACCTACGGGTTCTAGGTTCAAAACTAGAGCAACAATCTTGAACTTTCTTTTCTTCCTACAACTGTTAGTTGCACGTCTTTTGATTTATAGAAAACTAAAGGGTATCTCCTCTCTTGAAGCAGAAAACCCATATGAACTTTAACCGAGCCAAACGGAGCTAAGATGGCTCTGTTTAAAACCAAGCTGAGTTCGAGCTCAAAATTCAGCTCGGTTTGTAAAATCGATCTGGGCTGCCTTGGTTTGTAAACAATCAAATTCGAGTTGACCCTGGCTCAGCTTGGTTTGGCTGGCTAACTAACTTAGCTGAGACTAATGGTATGATCATGTATGCCTTGAAACAGCTCAAAAACTGCAAATTTTCACTGATTTAAGTTTTAATATTTGTTTAGAATGACTTATTCGTTGGCTGCCATTTTTCATTATTTTGTAGTAAAACCTTATGCATTACAAGACAGATAATACGAATAATAATCAATGGTCACATAATTCTTTTTCAGAGTCTTAAAACACCATTTTATCAAAAAGGAATATGACCTAGATGAAATGGGCGATTAAAAGGGGTAAGGCTTCACTTGAGCAGGAGCCATTTGCCAAATCTTCAGAGAAGCCTTCACACTCGAACGGGTGGCGTTGTTAAACAAGAAGAGCTTCGCGTCTTTGTATATTGCTTTTGTGGGATACACCCTTGATGTTATAACCGTCCTTCCTCCTTGTGCAAACCCCTCGACTACCGAATGATCCACCTTATATAAAAACACATTATCATAATTAATACATAGGCGAATATTAAAATTGAATATATATATTTTAAACTTTTCTTACCAGTATCCTCATTGTGAGTTCTTCACCGTCGACAACAGCGACAGTGCTCCCGTATACCACTCTCTCATCATCAAAATCATGTGATGACCTGCATTTTTGTTTTAAATTTATACTTCATAGATACAATTAATTCAATTCTTTATTCCATTTTTATTTATGTTACCTTAGCTTATCAGTACAAAAATGTGTGGCGACACCTCCATCAGCAGTTTTAGCAATGTAGAAATAAACCGGAGTTAACTCTGAAAGGGTCTCGTCAGCCAGAACCGCTACTCCAAATGGTCCAAAGTGTCCCCTTTCAGCTGCACCCGCACTCTTGGTGCAACCATGTTCGTAACTTGTTTCAGTTGTCGCGTTTAATGCATCTTGATCCACCACAAATGTAGCAACTATATCCAACTGCAATCACCACATGTTATGTCATTATTTTCTTAAGATAATATATGAGTCATATGACCAGTTCATAACATGTTACATTATATAAATACATAAAAACAACATTTGTAATTCACTTGTACCTGAGTAGCTGTGCCTATGTCTAGTGGAATTATTGTACCCGGCTCTAGCTCGATCTCATTAAATTCTTGACCGTTGTATCTCAAACTCTCGATCTCCTCAACCGGCCAATGAAGTAGATGGGTCCCAGTCTTTCTATCGAGTACCACGGTTCTTCCCACATTCTATAACAAACTTAACATCAGAACGTTTGCAATACTTTTTTATTTAAAAAAAGTACAAATACGAAAATAACATACGTAAATAGTTGCCCATCCTTTAGAGAGATCCTGGTTATGTTTATCCGATTCTGCAACATAACCCCACGTGACCCGCCTTTTCTTCAACGGGTCGTAAAGACTCTTGGATGCAAAGAACCTCCCGTAATCACATCGATACCCAATCCCCACATCTAGTTCCGGGTTATCGGGAGTCCATTTATCGTTTATTGCATCATAGGTCCCAATTGAATACCAATCCATACCATGTCCCTCCCAACTTTCTTTAATAACGTGTTTAATACCCGGCCCATAGGCGGCCATATCAAGGGCACTATCGTTGGTTAATGACACTGGATAAAAGTCGACACATTCCCACATATCGGTATTGGGCACCGAATGCAATGGCTCATCCAATAACTTGTAGTTCGTGAAATCATCGGTATGGTAAACAAATACAAGTCCTGTTTTGTTTCTTTTAGATCCCATGATCATCCTGTATTTTCCATCGGGACCCTTCCAAACAGTTGAGGGGTCCCGATAGTCTTTTGACCCAATCCCTGGTGGAGTGTAAAGGATTGGGTTGCCCTCATACTTGACCCACTTGACAAGTAGTGGGTCAGATATGTTGACTGGCACGGCTTTGCATTGAAACTGGGAAAAATTATTAGTGTTTCCCGTGTACAATGCAAAGATTTCACCGTTTGGGAGGACAGTGGTCGACCCTGATAAAACCCCCTCAATATCGTACCATTCGGATGGGCCGAGAGCAACTGGAAGCTCAAACCAATTGATCATATCTTTGGACACCGAGTGACCCCATGACATGTTCCTCCAAACCGGTGCATACGGGTTGTGTTGATAGAATAGATGGTACCAACCCATGTGGAACAGTGGACCTGCATAAATCGGTTAAAATGTGTAAATTAACGTTTAAATATAAATTAAGCTTATTTTATGACATACATAACCGTTTAAAACAGTCATAATATTATAAACTTTTTTAACCTTACACTTAAGTGTTTTGAAAGACTTTGCCTTACCACTGTACCACCAACTGAGTGACGTCACAATCATATAATTGTTATAAGAGATAATTTACCTAAGCATTATTTAAACGCCACTATTTAAAAACACAATAATAATAAAAGTGCAAAGTAAAATTGGAATGATGACATACCATTAGGATCTGAAGCAGCAGAGTCCAACCAAGAATATAATCAATTGCCATGAAATAAACCAACAAAAAAAAAACAATTAATATTGAAAAAAAAAACAACAAAAATATTGAATTCGATCGGGTAATTTTACCATACCATAAATGAAATTTTTCGCGGGTTGAAAATGGAAAGCTGTTCTCTGCCATTTCAAGCGATCAGCCTGCGAGTGTTTCCGGGAATATTTTCCCGGAAATGCTGAATCCGTGGCTAAAACTTGTTGGTTCAGAACGACGAGTAAGACGGATAAAATGAACAACAATGTGACACTGAACGGAGCCCCGATGAACAGCCGCTTTCTAACCGCAGCTGGTTGTGGTTCGGGGTGGTTCAGTAAGGGACTGTGGGTGTGTGCATGCTCAACGTGACTAAAGGGCTCGGTGGTTTTCATGGTTAAGTGAGGGACTGTGGTTGTGTCACCTCAATTATCAAGTTTATAATGAGGTGCATCATGCATGTGTCATTTTATACACGTTTTTAAACATTTCATTTATCTCTTCCTGTTGTAACTCTTTAAGAAACTAATTAATGTCTAACGCATCTTCCTATAACTCTTTAAGAAACTAATAATATCTAACGTATCTTCCTATAACTCATTATGAAACTAATTAATATCTTATGTATCTTTTTAAATTATGACTCGATAAGCAGTGGCGGATCCAGAAAATCTTCGTAGGGGTAACGTTTTATAGTAAATGGGTAACGAAATAAAAAAAATGTCAAAATTTTTAACAATTTACACTACCGTTACCAATAAGGTAAGTCCGCCCCTGTCTATAAGAAACTAATTAATATCTTATGTTTCTTTTTAAATGATAAAGATATCAACGTAGTTAAAGGGAGATGTCACTTGTGATGTAGTTACTTGTTTAAACTATCTTTTTATTAGGTAAATTTACATAAGACAGTTGATTCCTAATGTTTTTATTTACTTCTTTCAGAGATATAATATGTTAAAATACACATTTTTTTTTACTATTTCATTTATAAAAGAATTTTAAGATCTTTCAAATTAACTCTTAAATTAAAGAAAAAATATATTGTATTTCATTTTTTTCCTTTAAAGTGTCTCGTGTAGTAACTATAAACTTTATACTGCTCTTTTCAAAGTAATTGTTTATAAATAGATATTTTGGGCGATTTAACTGTGAAAATAAGGAGGTGCATGTGATGTATTACACTTTATTACATTATATTGTATCATATTACAAATATTTTTAAAACATTTCATTTATCTTTATAAGAAATAATCAATATCTTACCTTATTAAACTGTAAAGATACCAACGTAATTAAAGGGAGATGTCACTTGTGATATAGTTGGTTGTTTTATTTACATTCTTTCATATTTATACAAATCAAAATACGCATATTATTTTACATCATTATTTTAAAAGATTCAAGCTAACTCTTTAATTAAATGAAACTAGAATTGATTCTCTATGTTGCAGCGTCGGCATTTTTTTCATAAAAATGTCATTCTAAAACATATCTATTAAATGTGTTTAATAATAACGTGTTTCATCCATGAAAGATTCAAGCTAACTTTTTAATTAAAGGAAACAAGAATTGATTTTCTGCGTTGCGAGGTCGGCATTTTTTTCACATATGTAACAACACTATATTAAATATATAATATATATATATATTTAGAGATAAGTAAAAAAAATTAAAACAACTCACCTAAACTTTTGCCTCAAGTAACTACCCACCCAAACTCCTCATCTCTCAATTATACATATACATATGTATGCATGTGGTGTGTATAAAAAAAACCCTAAAGTCTACACACCATCACACGACGGAAGAACCCCCCACCGGCGCAACACCCGCATCCCGCCAACATCTCGCTCTCTCTCGGCTCTCTCGCACCTTCTCTCGGTCTCCCGCCCCAGTTTCGACTGACGTTTGTCTAGGTATTTTGATTAATATTGAATTGTTATGTGTTTTTTTTGGTGCTTTGATAATCATGATGATAACTTGTGATGCTAGGGTTCATAAAAATTAAGTGTTATGCTTAGAAATAGTCTTATGCATGTGTAGATAGATATATCTCGATTAGGGTTTGAGATGCTTGATGGTTGTGAAGACCTAATTGTTATATGATTTAATTTAGGATGATAATCTGCTATGATTAAAGATTTTAGGTCGTTGGGTTCATTAGATAATCGTTTGTGGGGTTTGGGTGATGAAACAGAATCTGTCCAGAATGTTATAGCTGACTTTAATCGACTGTAACCGGGTCAAAAGTTAACAAAAAGTGTTTTTTCTTGAGTCCATGATTTACTTTCAGGAAATATACCTTTCGAACCCCACTGGAATTAAATTTTTTGACAAAAATTGAATGTTTTATGAATTTTTCCGTATCAAAGGTTTAGGCTGCGTTCTCTGGCAGAATTTGCAGCCCATAATGAATATCATAACTCAATGTAGGAATTGAGTTATGATCTCAAATTTTTACAGTAGGTAGTTTCAGGAGGTTAAAAAATCTCAAACTGGAATTACGTCAATCGGATAACTGAGGATTTTTAAAAGAATTTTTTTGTAAACTGCAGTCAGAAAGTGACGAATCTAATAGCTGCTCAGTAAATGATTTTTATGGAATTATTGTTAAACAGTTAGGCCTTGAAATTTTTACACAAGACCAACCCCCCCCCCCCCCCCCCCGAGGGGTGCTTCACATAAAAAAATCATAACTTTTGCAGCCCTATAAATAGGTTAAACGAGTCTCTTAAAACAGCATAGTTTCAGTGAATTTTGCTAGACAGGAAGCATGAATGTATAAGAACCGAACTTGCTATTTTTAATATCCACGATTGTTTGTTAATCGTATAAACAACATATATCATATAGTAGGAAGGTTGTGAACACGGTTATGGAACCATATCATAGACAGTGCCATGTGATTATTTGTTAGTGTGCTAACTACTAGACACATATAGGACTTTCGTGCAATTCATAAGTAAAATCTAATAAACCATGCTAACTATTATAGGGCGTGGTTGATCGCTCTAGATTTCATACATTTATTTTAATCTTACCGAGCAATAAAAAAGTGAGTTCACGGCCCCTACATTTTTATACGGTTTTAAATACACAGGGGAAGAAAACATGTACCGTTATGGTAATGTAATGCCTTTACTATTACGCATTAACGAACTATATTGGGAAGGGTTATGTTATACGGTTATGGTCACAAGGAAGCATTATATCACCTTTCAGTCCCCTTAAAACTTATGATGATGTTAGTATTGGATTATAGCGAGAGAATTTTTAGTAGTACTACTGGGCCCGACAAGCCCCACTCGTGCTGGTCGCGCCAGCTAGAACGAACGTCGAAGGTCACGGGTGTAGAATTTTCCTAACTCTTAGCCATGGTTGGTGATAAACCTGGTACAACAGGGGCAACAACGCCAGCTTCGGATCGAACACTTTGTTGACATGACCTAGGCTAGATACCTAAACATATGACATATACCGCTAAGCAATATAACAATATTATTCGGGTATTGAATCGGGAAACTTACGATAATCTGATTCGGGTGGGATCAAGGAAACTTTATAACACACTTGTTCGGGGCTGAACCAGTGGAAACAACTTATCTTTAAAAACTCTAAACTAAAACCTATGAACTCACTCTTCATTAAATGTTGACACTTGATTTTACATATTTTTCTCAGGTTGTTAAGGTATCTTCCAGAGTAGGAGCACTTCACAAGCATGAAAACTATTTTGTTAAACGTTTGCATCTTTACTTTTAAATTCTTTGGGTTGGGCGTTTGTTTTGACGCACACTTTACTTACGTTTACTTACGCTTCCGCATTTCTTTAAATGCATGGTTGAACTTGTCAAAACATATTTTTTTACATATAGAGTCATTCCATGTGATTAGTGTCTTGGATCCTGGTTTGTCACGCGCCACGCAGTAAAACCCCGCAAGTGGATTTGGAGGGTGTGATAGATTGGTATCAGAGCCAGGTTATAGAGAATTAGGTTTGCATATCACACTAGTAAACCTACATTGTAGCCGCAAATCTGACACTAGTATAAAACCAACACAAATACTTAATCCTTATACTTATCTTACTCACTATGTCTCGATATATCTTATGTCTCGCTACCTCACCTTGGCAGGCATGTCTACTTCGTCTGGCTCCTCAGACCCCAGTGAGGAACAAGGAGGTCCTCCAGCTTCACCTATGTCCCCTGTCTTCTCGGGAACCCTTAGGGCGGCTCAGACACGTCGCCGCATGGTGTACGAACCCTTCGTTATCAGAGGCAGCGGAGGGAATGGCGACTGGAGTTGGTACCCTTACCAAATTCAGTGCTATATTATTGATGAAGCAGTCCCACCCCTAACTCTAGAGGCTTTTTATAATGTCGATAGAGAGGTCTATGGTACTCTGCCACCTCTTGGATACCCTATAAAGGAAGCTTTTGCTGGCTTCATGGCTGCTACCGAGCGTGAGTTTCGTCATATGTGCGAGGCGGCTGGAGCTATCACGGGGCTAATAGAAAATAATAGTTCACTGAAGCGAGAACTAGAGCAGGTCAGGGCAACTCAACAAAAGGAAGCTACAAGGACAAACGTACTAAGAGAAATGAATAGGGTGATGGCTGAGCAGATTGTGGACCTTACCGAGAGACTGGAGTTGGCTGAGAACATGATCATTGCTTTTGAGGCAGAGAATGAACCAGAGGAAGAGGAGCCAGGGGAGGTTCCTGATGAGGAACCCGAGGAAGCAGTAGCTGACGAGGATGTGAATATGGGCGACGGAGACGTAGATGATTAGTTTTTATTCTTTGCTTACTAGGACTTTCGTTTGTTTCTCTGTTTGAACTTCGTAGTCATTTTTTTGAAAATATTGTAAGCATTTGGATTTATGAAGAATATTTGATTTAACACATTGTGGTGAATTGCAATATACCTTAATCGAATGTTTGGTCTGAATATTATGTGTGATGAGTTATGCCTATTTCTTATTACATTATTCTTGAACATGTGTGATATACTGTCTCATGTATTCGTTTATTTGTTGTCAAGAATAGAATGTCAGCTCACGGTGGTGGTAGAAACGGACGCGATGGCGCCCGTGGTGGTGGCCGAGGTAACATTGTGATGGCACATGAAGAACTGGCCGCGCTCATTCAGGAGCAAGTCGCTGCAGCATTGGCAGCCCATAATCTAAACCAAAACAATCAAAACAATAATATGAATGTGGGAGGTAACCCTCGTACGAACCTACCACACTCCATGTATGCTAACATACTCGATTGTTCCTTAGATCATCTTCTACTAATCTTTTACTTGCAAACTCTGTGCTTGTAGATATGGGGACTAACCCGTACAAGCAATTTACTGATGCTAACCCGACTAAATTCACCGGCAGAGAAGGGCCAATCGGGCTAGTCAAATGGCTCGAGAAATCTGAATCTGTGTTTGCAATGTGCAACTTTCTACCAGAGAATCGAGTCAAATTCGTAGCTTCCACTCTAGTAGACGCAGCACTCACTTGGTGGAATGCACGGGTCCAGGTTCTCGGACTCGACGTAGCAAACGCAATGAGTTGGAACGAGTTCAAGGATCTCATCAAGGAGGAATACTGTCCACGGGACTGCATTCACCAACTAGAACAAGACCTATGGGTGCTGAAGATGGAAGGGTCGGAAATCGAGGCCGACACCTCAAAACACTATGACCTGGTATCTTTATGTCCTGACATGGCTAGGCCGGAATATAAGCAAATAGATCTTTACCTCAAGGGTTTAGCTCCGGAAATTCAAGGAATGGTGGAATCGAGTAATCCCGTTACGGTCCATCAGGCAGTGCGACTGGCGCACAATTGACCAACAGGGCAGTAGAACATGGTAAACTGCCGAAGAGGGGTGCAACTGGGAACGCCCCTGGAAATAAACGAAAGTGGGAGGATGGATCCTCGAAGCAAGTGTCAACTGGGCAAGCACAACAGGGCTCTCAGAAACGTTTCAACAACAGTAATCGCAACTTCACCCACAACAACAACAACGCCAACAACCAGGGCCAAGGTGGGTATGCTGGAAAGAAACCCTTTTGCAACAAATGTACTCGTCACCACTTTGGGTCGTGTGGTGGGTGTCAACGATGTGGCAGAGGAGGTCACGCTGCTAAAGATTGCAGGGTAAATCTTCATCTGAAACGAAACACTAACCAAAGTCAGCAGCAGCCTGGAGTCACCAGAACCTGTTATCAATGCGGTAGCAATGATCATTTCAAGAAGGATTGCCCACAGCTGAGCAAGGGAAACAATGGTGGAAACCAACACCAGAATCAGAACAATAACAACAATACTGGCGAAAATGGAGGAGCTAAAGGTCGTGCGTTTACACTGGGAAAAGGTGAGGCCCGAAACGATTCTAAAGTAGTTACTGGTAAATTTCCCTTAAACAACAGTTTTGCACATGTTTTATTCGATAGGGGTGCTGATAGGAGTTTTATTTCCGATTCATTTAGAAAACTGTTAGACCTTAACCCTGATGAACTAGAGCACAAGTATCTTGTAGAGTTAGCCAATGGAAAGTCAGTAGAAATAACCCACATCGTCCATGGATGCCAGTTACAGTTGGCTGGTCACATATTCAATATCAATCTCATGACGACCACACTTGGTAGTTTTGACGTTGTAGTTGGCATGGATTGGTTATCCGAAAACCGAGCTGAAATCTTATGTCGCGAAAAGACTATTCGTATACCTCACCCAAGCGGCGAGATCCTAACCATTCATGGTGAGAAGGGTTGTGTGGTAACCAACATCATTTTCTTCATGAAGGCCCAGAAGTACCTACGATAGAAAAACTCATACGCTATCCTAGCCACTGTCACTGAACAACCGAACAACGAGAGGAAAATCGAGGACATTCCTATTGTACGCGACTTCCCTGATGTTTTTCCTGATGATTTGCCTGGTCTTCCGCCTCATAGGCAAGTCGAATTCGAAAACCAGTTGGCAAACCACGCGGCTCCAATCGCCAGGGCTCCTTACCGTCTAGCGCCGTCTGAACTACAAGAACTATCAACTCAGCTACAGGAGCTATTGGATAAAGGTTTTATCCGCCCTAGCTCATCCCCATAGGGAGCTCGGGTACTTTTTCTCAAGAAAAAGGATGGAACTTTTCGTATGTGTATTGACTATCGGGAGCTTAATAAGGTTACTGTCAAGAATCGATATCCAATTGCCGCGTATTGATGATCTTTTTGATCAACTTCAGGGATCAAGCTATTATTCCAAGATTAACCTAAGGTCAGGTTATCACCAACTCCGCGTTAGAGAGGAAGACATCTCTAAAACCGCATTCCGCACTCGGTATGGCCATTATGAGTTCTTGGTCATGCCATTTGGTCTCACCAATGCACCCGCGGTATTCATGGATCTTATGAACCGCGTGTGCAAACCGTATCTTGACAAATTTGTCATCGTGTTCATTGATGACATACTGATTTATTCGAAGAGCAAGGAGGAGCACGAAGAGCATCTACGGCTACTATTGGAGTTACTACAACGAGAGAAGCTATATGCCAAGTTCTCCATATGCGATTTCTGGATTCGCGAGGTTCAGTTTCTAGGGCATATAGTGAATGAGCAGGGTATTCATGTTGATCCTGCTAAGATAGAGGCTATCAAGAACTGGGAAGCACCGAAGACTCCAACGGAAATAAGACAATTTCTAGGTTTGGCAGGCTATTATCGTCGTTTTATTGAGGGATTCTCAAAAATCGCTCAACCACTCACCTCCCTGACTCAGAAAGGAACCAAATATATCTGGGGTAACAAACAAGAAGAAGCTTTCCAGGTGCTAAAACAGAAGCTTTGTAGTGCGCCTATTCTGTCCCTGCCTGAGGGAACTGAAGACTTCGTGGTGTACTGCGAGGCTTCCATTCAGGGACTTGGATGTGTACTCATGCAACGCGATAAGGTCATCGCGTACGCATCCCGACAACTGAAGGTACACGAGAAAAACTGCACAACTCACGACTTAGAGTTAGGAGCCGTGGTATTCGCTTTAAAAATCTGGAGGCACTATCTTTATGGAACCAAGTGTACCATTTACACTGACCACAAGAGCCTTCAACACATTTTTGATCAAAAAGAATTGAACATGCGACAGCGTCGTTGGCTCGAACTTTTAAATGACTATGAATGTGCCATCCAGTACCATCCGGGAAAGGCTAATGTGGTGGCCGACGCTCTAAGTAGAAAGGAACACGAAAAGCCCCGACGGGTTCGGTCCTTACAACTCACGATACACTCTAACTTACCCGAACAAATTCGCGACGCTCAGTTGGAGGCGGTCAAACCCGAAAATCTGAAAGCTGAGAAATTACGCAAGATGGAGCGTGATTGGGAAACCAAATTAGATGGAACTCGTTACTTTCTTAATCGGATATGGGTACCCCTCTACGGAAACTTGAGGGAACTCATAATGGACGAAGCTCACAAATCAAGGTACTCGGTTCATCCACGATCGGATAAGATGTACCAAGATCTCAAAACGACTTACTGGTGGCCGAACATGAAGGCTGAAATAGCCACCTATGTAAGCAAATGCCTAACCTGTGCCAAGGTCAAGGTAGAATGCCAGAAACCCTCAGGGCTATTGCAACAGCCGGAAATTCCTGTTTGGAAGAGCAAGTCGCTATGGACTTTATCACAAGACTACCCAGGACACCCAGTGGAAAGGATACTATATGGGTGATCATTGACCGGCTAACCAAATCGGCTCACTTTTTAGCAATCAAGGAAACCGATAAGTTTGATACACTTGCCGCGTTGTACTTGAAGGAAATAGTGGTCAGGCACGGAGTGCCAACATCCATCATATCTGATCGTGATCCACGTTTTACTTCTCATCTATGGCAGTCAGCGCAAAAATCCTTGGGATCACGCGTCGATTTGAGCAGAGCATACCATCCTCGGACTGATAGCCAAAGTGAACGTACCATTCAGACCCTTGAAGACATGCTCAGAGCGTGTGTAATCGACTTTGGCAAAAGCTGGGAGAAACACCTACCCTTGGTAGAATTTTCCTATAACAACAGCTATCACACGAGTATCCAAGCAACACTATTCGAGGCATTGTATGGAAGGAAGTGTCGATCGCCCGTTTGTTGGGCGGAAGTTGGTGACAGTCAAATCACGGGGCCAGAGTTGGTTCTAGAAGCAACTGAAAAGGTCATGCAAATCCGGAGTCGTATGGCAGCGGCTCGAGACCGCCAAAAGAGCTATGCCGATCATCGTCGCAAACCGTTAGAATTTCAAGTAGGCGATCGGGTCTTACTGAAAGTATCGGCTTGGAAGGGCGTGATTCGATTTGGCAAGAGAGGTAAACTAAACCCGCGATACATTGGCCCGTTTGAAATTACAAAGAAAATCGGTTCTGTGGCTTATGAGTTGAACCTTCCTGATGAACTCAGTGGAGTTCACAACGTTTTTCATGTCTCAAATCTAAAGAAGTGTCTATCAGATGAAACACTAGTCATTCCATTGGATGAGATCCATGTGGACGAACGACTACGGTTCGTGGAAGAACCAATCGAAATCATGGATCGTGAGGTCAAGATACAGAGGTATAGTAAAATTCCAATCATCAATGTTCGTTGGAACTCTCGACGTGGACCGGAGTTCACGTGGGAACGAGAGGACCAGATGAAAGCTAAGTACCCCCAACTCTTTGAAACACGCAGCACAGATGGTGCTAACTAAACTTCGGGACGAAGTTTCCTAAACAGGGGGATATTGCGACAACCCGGTCTGTTTACTGTTCATGTTTACTCCATGAAATTTCTTTAACAGGGGGAGAATGTGGTAACCTTGAAATTTTGCTCTTATTCCGATTCCGACACCTTACAAAACTTTAATCAAGTCAATTTTCAGGACGAAAATTCTTTCAACATGGGGATAATGTAACAACACTATATTAAATATATATATATATATATATATATATATGTTTAGAGATAAGTAAAAAAATTAAAACAACAACTCACCTAAACTTTTGCCTCAAGTAACTACCCACTCAAACTCATCATCTCTCAATTATCTGTATACGTATGTATGCATGCGGTGTATATAAAAAAAAACCCTAAAGTCTACACACAATCACACGACGGAAGAACCCCCCACCGGCGCGACACCCGCATCCCGCCAACATCTCGCTCTCTCTCGCACCTTCTCTTGGTCTCCCGCCCCGGTTTCGACTGACGTTTGTCTAGGTATTTTGATTAATATTGAATTGTTATGTGTTTTTTTTTTGGTGCTTTGATAATCATGATGATAACTTGTGATGCTAGGGTTCATAAAAATTAAGTGTTATGCTTAGAAATAGTCTTATGTATGTGTAGATAGATATATCTCGATTAGGGTTTAAGATGCTTGATGGTTGTGAAGACCTAATTGTTATATGATTTAATTTAGGATGATAATCTGCCATGATTAAAGATTTTAGGTCGTTGGGTGCATTAGATAATCGTTTGTGGGGTTTGGGGTGATGAAACAGAATCTGTCCAGAATGTTATAGCTGACTTTAATCGGCTGTAACCGGGTCAAAAGTTAACAAAAAGTGTTTTTTCTTCAGTCCATGATTTACTTTCAGGAAATATACCTTTCGAACCACACTGGAATTGAATTTTTTCGACAAAAATTGAATGTTTTATGAATCTTTCCGTATCAAAGGTTTAGGCTGCGTTCTCTGGCAGAATTTGTAGCCCATAACGAGTATCATAACTCAATGTAGGAATTGAGTTGTGATCTCAAATTTTTACAGTAGGTAGTTTCAGGAGGTTAAAAAATCTCCAACTGGAATTACGTCAATCGGATAACTGGGGATTTTTAAAAGAATTTTTTTGTAAACTGCAGTTAGAAAGTGACGAATCTAATAGCTGCTCAGTAAATGATTTTTTTGGAATTATTGTTAAATAGTTAGGCCTTGAAATTTTTACACAAGACCAACTCCTCCGAGGGGTGCTTCACATAAAAAAATCATAATTTTTGCAGCCCTATAAATAGGTTAAACGAGTCTCTCAAAACAGCATAGTTTCAGTGAATTTTGCTAGACAGGAAGCATGAATGTATAAGAACCGAACTTGCTATTTTTAATATCCACGATTGTTTGTTAATCGTATAAACAGCATATATCATATAGTAGGAATGTTGTGAATACGGTTATGGAACCATATCATAGAAAGTGCCATGTAATTATTTGTTAGTGTGCTAACTACTAGACACATATAGGACTTTCGTGCAATTCATAAGTAAAATCTAATAAATCGTGCTAACTATTATAGGGCGTGGTTGATCGCTCTAGATTTCATACATTTATTTTAATCTTACTGAGCAATAAAAAGGTGAGTTCATGGCCCCTACATTTTTATACGGTTTAAATACACAGGGGAAGAAAACATGTACCATTACGGTAATGTAATGCCTTTACTATTACGCATTAACGAACTATATTGGGAAGGGTTATGTTATACAGTTATGGTCACAAGGAAGCATTATATCACCTGTCAGTCCCTTAAAACTTACGATGCTGTTAGTATTGGATTATAGCGAGAGAATTTTTAGTAGTACTACTGGGCCCGACAAGCCCCACTCGTGCTGGTCGCGCCAGCTAGAACGAACGTCGAAGGTCACGGGTGTAGAATTTTCCTAACTCTTAGCCATGGTTGGTGATAAACCTGGTACAACAGGGGCAACAACGTCAGCTTCGGATCGAACACTTTGTTGACATGACCTAGGTTAGCTACCTAAACATATGACATATACCGCTAAGCAATATAACAATATGATTCGGGTATTGAATCGGGAAACTTACGATAATCTGATTCGGGTGGGATCAGGGAAACTTTATAACACACTTGTTCCGGGCTGAACCAGTGGTGAAACAACTTATCTTTAAAAACTCTGAACTAAAACCTGTGAACTCACTCTTCATTAAATGTTGACACTTGATTTTACTTGTTTTTCTCAGGTTGTTAAGGTATCTTCCAGAGTAGGAGCACTTCACAAGCATGGAAACTATTTTGTTAAACGTTTGCATCTTTACTTTTAAATTCTTTGGGTTGGACGTTTGTTTTGACGCACACTTTACTTACGTTTACTTACGCTTCCGCATTTCTTTAACTGCATAGTTGAACTTGTCAAAACGTATTTTTTACATATAGAGTCATTCCATATGACTAGTGTCTTGAATCCTGGTTTGTCACGCGCCTCGCAGTAAAACCCTGCAAGTGAATTTGGAGGGTGTGACAACATAAATATCATTCTAAAACATATCTATTAAATTTGGTTAATAATAACGTGTGTCATCCATGATTCAAGTTTATGCCCCATTTGTGATCATATTGTTTGCAGGAATCACTTTGGGGGAGTTGATTTTCTTACTTTTTTTTATTCTTTGCATTTGTTCTTGTTGTTTGGGTGTACCTATTGTTTCAAACACCTTACAAAGTTTGTAGAATGTTTGACTTTGAAAGTCAAATAGTACTATCTTAGGTTCAACATTATGTTCCATCATATCTTAAGTTCAACATTATGTTTCATCGTAAGCCATATCTTGTTTAAGTGCTAATTTATTAATGTATAGCTGGTGTAAAGTTAGGTGTTCTTGTTATCAGTATATTAATATAATAAGAACATGAAAAAGTAAAAAAATCTATATAAAAAATAAAGCTGGAGTGGAATTAAGAAAATGAGTAAAAATTAAACGACCATATGCATGCTAACTAACTATAAGTGTTTGTAAATTTCTTATCATATGTTTTATCAATTTTTTTTAAACGGTAAATTTGGATCACTGGAGTATCATCGTACCATGAGCGGAACCACCCGATCATATCCATCTGCACCAGGCATAATGCCTATACACCAATTCAGCAGGAAACCTAGTAAACATGGGAAAAACCTCCTTAATGGGAATCGAACCCAGAACCTTATCTCACACTTAAGATACCACTAGGCTATAAAGCCACATGCATATGTTTTATCAATTATCTTATATGTTTGTAAATTTCTTTTTATACATAACACTATAACAAATAAATAGGTACATATTATTTTGATAAAAAACATTCACTTAATTATAGTAAAATTTGATAACAAATGATATATTGAACTACCATGTAGAAATGAACCAAATATATTGGAAGAAAAAATAAATGATTATAAACTTTTTAACCAAACGAATAATTGTCAATTGGCAAATGTTTGTATTTTTTTGTTTGGTTGTGGTCTGGCCTTATGGGGGTCCCTCGTCCTTCAATTTGACACGTCTTTGTTTTCTATTTACGGATGAGATATTAGTAGGTGTGTTTGTTTGTATAATTTAATATATTGTTGTTAAATATATATTATTTTCTTAAAATTAGTACGAGTATATGAGAGTTTGAAGTGTATAGAGTAAAAGAAAGATATGATTATAGCATTAATTGTATCTAACAAAACAGATAATATGAAATTTAAAGTATTTGAATGAGTATGTTTGATAGTAACTTTTTATTTGGTATTTTTGATAAGTTATATGAAATGTAACCCATCACTTTTTGAGTAAATTGCACAAAACATCCTTTATGTTTTCTCAAACTTGCAGGTTCTAGTCTTAATGTTTAAAAGTTGCTAAAAACAGCCTTTAAGTTTATTTTTGTTGTTGGTTCAATCCTTTACAGCTAACCACGTTATTTTCTTCAGTTAAGTTCCCTCACATGCATAACATGTGAGGGTATATTCGTCATTTTGGTTGATCATGTGAGGGAACTTTACTGAAGAAAATAACGTGGTTAGCTGTAAAGGATTGAACCCGCAACAAAAATAAACTTAAAGGTTGTTTTTAGCAACTTTTAAACATTAAGGCTGGAACCTGCAAATTTGAGGAAACATAAAGGATGTTTTGTGCAATTTACTCTCACTTTTTATGTTTTTTTCCACTATTTCTCTTGTTACATCTCTTGATTTTTAAAAGCGCAAAATATAACTTTGTTTTTTATTTTTAAAAAGTAAACACGAATGTGCTTAATTTCAATTTCATAAATAAGTAAAAGCTAGAGTATTTACTTTCATTTCAATCTGATTTGTGTTTCGTCTTTTCTCAAAAGTTGCTAACTACATCCATCACACTTAATCGTTTCTTGTTGTTAAACTTACAATATAATCCATATTAGTGGTAAATGCATTTCACATAAAAAAGGTGGGCTCTATAGAAGTCATGTATTTTGAATATGTAAATGACAAACAAATCAGATAACTTTAATCAATAATACTTCTCGGCTATGGTGGCCAGACCACAACCCACCTTGTCGAAAACCTCCTTGCTGGTCCACATGTTGTCGCCACTTGTCGATTTGCCACAACATGCCGGTGAAGGGGTGCTGAAGCATTCCATCTACCCTAAGAATTATTAGTTTGAATTGTCCTTTCACATTTCACACTTTTTATTATTATGTGCTACATACTACAACTTGATAAGGGTACACTCATTGACTTAATTGTTCTACTTAGGAGGGGTGCTTCACTTTTCATTACTCACCAAATCGAATTATGTTTCGCCACGTTATCAAACTTGGTTCTATCACTAATGATGAATTTTAGTGTGAGAGCCATCGCTAGTGATGGATTAATTTTTATTTTTAAATAATAAATTAACAATAATAATTCCATTTAAATAAAAAACAATACTCCTAGATATCTTAGGTTACAACTTAAAAAACATATAAAATTAAAAAGATAGATAAAGAAAACCTATGCCTCATCCGAATCTGAAAATTCCAAACCTAAAAAACCTACAAGTTCAATTAAATCACATCTCAACCGAAAGTGAATTTCTTTATTGCACAAGTCTTGTTGGACTACGGGAACAGGAACTTTTGTTGGAGGATCCGACACCCAATCTGGAGATATTGCACGTCCATCTTCTTTTATTAGCATATTGTGCAATATGATGCATGCATACGATCACGATGGCATGTATATGATCGCGATCTACCATTGTCTTCTTTGGAAGGCTCAAACCTTCAAGTTCGTTATACGCCATCTCGAAAAAATCAAGCGTGTCATCGTCGGCAGACGAAGAGCTATCGATGTCTAGCGGAAACGAATCGAAATTCCATTTTTATGCAAGAAAGTGGTATAAAATTATGTATTTGTGTAGGTGAAATATGTATGTGTGGATGGTATATATATAGTGTTTAAAATTGTTTTTTTAAAATTTTATTTTGAAAACACCCTCAACGGACGTCCCTCTCCAACGGTCTACTCCTTCCAACAATAACATTTAAAACATTCACGCGTGGTCACCAGCATAGATGGTCACCTTGACCGACAGCGGTATTCCACGCGTGATAAACCACCAACCACGCTTCATAACACGACACCCCACTCCTCTTAAGGGCCCATTTGTAGCACAAGAATATTGAGATGTACAAAAGAAAAAAAAATCTGGTTTGGGATTTCTAAACTGGTTCCCAACCCGACCCGATACCACATCTGAAACCGGTTGACCCATTTCAATCGTAATCGGTAATCCCATATCAGCAATGAACCCTAATTCCCGTTTCTGTTCGGAGCTCCCTTCCCCGCCGGCGACGCTTCTATTTCATCACCGTAAGTTTCTAAACATGATGCCTGTGATTCATCGCATCATATGATTCATTTTATACATAATCTATTAAAGTTTATAATATACAGATTGACAGATTGTTAAGATCATACCTGTGTGTTTGTAGAATGCATTCAAATTTTATGCCGTTTATGTAGGGGTCTAAGCTGAGCCCGAGCTTGAACAGGCTTAGGCTCAAGCTCAACCTCAGCTCATGAGTAGTTTGTCAACCTCTAGCTCGGCTCATTGATATTGATTAAATTATATACGTTTGTATCCTTTTATATCAAATTTAAGTGTGTGTGTATATATATATATATTATATATATATATATATATATATATTATATATATATATATTTGTTGGTGCATTATGTCTATTGCCTACGTCTAGGATATGTCGTTATTGTATATAGGGCTTAAACGTCAAATGTATAAATGTTATTGTTTATTTTATATGTTTTGTAGTAGACTCGTATGAGTGAAGTACATGACTCGTACGAGTGACACTCTGTCACTCGTACGAGGCAGCCACTCGCACGAGTCACAGTCTCTGTTTCACACACTCCAGTGCGAGTCATGTCGGCCAATAAATAGAGGAGTGTTGTGTCAGAGCTAAGTAGTGTCAGTCCAGTTGGTACGGCGAAGCCCTGCTGATTTGTTTACTTGCCTTGTACTTTGCACGTCAATCAATACATTCAAAGCAGTTAAAAAATAGATCTCACTTGTTCGTTTGTCATCCTCACTAACAATGAATTCCGCCTCTGTTAGCTGAGTCAGGTCTTTTTGTTATCTATGCAGTCAATAGCAGTGCTATAGCACGGCTATAGAGTGCTATAGGGCTTAGCAGACATATGATCTCATAGCGGTTCAAATAGTGGTTCCGCTATTACTGGTGCTAAAGGCCGCTATTGAACCTCTATTTTGAAACCTGTATAGGAAGGAGGTGGAGTTTTTCTATTTGGTATTGGGGACATAGCGGGAGGAGTTGATTTTATATTCTGGACTTTTATGAAAGTTGAAGCATTCTGATGGATACTAAAAACTCAGAGGCTGATTTATTATGAAATTAAGATTGGTGGCCCGATTCGAGAGGGGCTAATCTCCAATACAAGAACACTAGATAATTCAAATTCAAATAAACAAGACATGAAAAGTTAGGAGAGGAATTAGAATACTTAAATAAGAGATAAAGCAGTTATATCCTAAGTTTCAGCCTCTTGACTTTGACTGGAATCGTATCACATTCATAGCATTCATAAGAAAGTCACCTCTTTTAACACTGATCATCGTAAAGAGCTCAGAAGGTAAACAGCATCTCCCGTGTGAAGAATATGAAACCGAAATAAATGCAGCCGCTTTGCAGGAGCAATTATTGAGACATGTTTGTTTGCATGTTTCCATGCTCACATTCTCCATGTCTGGGGGGTAATAGCTGGAAAGGGAGACATTATGAAGTGAAATAAAAACATGATCTTGGGAGTCATTGAATGTGAGAGGAGTAATTGCATAGCAACCCCGGCTTGGTTGATCGTTTACAGCTCTGAAATAGTCTATCCTGTGAGAGCTTGATACTGGACAGCTACACGGTTGGTTACTCGAGCCAATGGCATTTCTCTCACAAACTAAAGGATAACTACACGTATTATGGTCAAGTAGATCAGCCACCTCAGACCATATCCATATCGAATCAAACACTTACAAACGCCCATCAGGCATGAATTTCATATATTGAGCTGATGATGCTTCAGGTATATAAATATAATCGTCACGATCGCCTGGCTCAGCAGAAGAAAAGAAAAAAGACAAGCTCCCATTACATATGTTGGTGGAGATATTGTAGCATTGTACCTTATCTTCTTGATTTCTAAAGAGCGAATTTTGTTATTACTTGCTGTTTATTTTTTCTAAATTTTGACAGGCAGTGAAAGGTACTGTATTACAATATGGACGATAACCATGTCGAATATAAAAGAATTGTTTTCGTGACTGTTGGCACAACATCTTTCGATTCTCTTGTTAAAACCGTTGACTCCAAACAAGTCAAAGAAGCATTGTCAGCAAAAGGATACACGCATCTTGTCATTCAAATGGGTCGTGGATCCTACATCCCTAAAAAGGTATCTCAAATTAAATCGGTTTGCAATTTTCTTTAATGTATAAACTTTTCTTTTTTAGTGATTAAAGATATAATCGATATAATAAATTTTAGTCTAGTGGTGAAGATGGATTGTTGGTTGTCGATTACTTTACTTTCTCCTCGAGCATTGCAGACTATTTGAGATCAGCATCTCTAGTTATAAGCCATGCAGGTATTAACCTTATTAAATATAATCCGAGATTAAAGGTTCAATAGTTATGTTAATAACTATGGGTGTGAACATTTGACATGACGGAAAAACACGCCACGTTTAGCTAAATGGTTTGGGTCAGTCTCGGTTTGAACTCGCGAACAAGTTTAGCTAACCTGGTCGTGTGTGTGTTGACGCGTTTATCCTTTTATTGTCACAACTTAAAAGTTGGGATATATTATGTCAACTTTTTAAATATAAAGAGACTGACCTCAATGTTTTATTATTTATAATGCCATTTTCGTCCTTGAAGTTTGGTCAGTTCTGCGATTTTCGTCCAAAGGTTTGTTTTTCTGCATCTGAATCCTAAAGGTTCGAAATCTTGTCATTTTCTTCCAGCTCGTTAATTCCATTCATTAGCCTCCATTAAGTCAAGGGTATTTTCATCTTTTTAAACTTAAAGGGTAATACGGTCTAATGGATTCGGTTAGAGGTATTTTAAATGCTTGTGTACATAAAGTGAAAAAGACCGAATTGCCCTTTAAGTTAATAAAATACGAAAGTACCCTGACAACGGGGAAAAATGGATGGAGTTATATCGATTTGAAACCTTTTGGATCCAGATGCGGAAAAACAACCTTTGGACGAAAATCGCAAAATTGGTCAAACCTCAGGGACGAAAATGGCATTTTACTCTTAAAAGTGTTATGTTGTATAAATTTGTTTTTTGTTGTTGCTGTCGCTTTGTAATTTTAGAGTATTGATATGCAAAAGACAAAAAACCAAAAACATTTCGCAGTAAATGGACATATTTCATGTCAACCCACGTATCTTCTTGTTGCGTGCCAGTTCATGTGTCTGACATGATTTCGGGTTCATGTCGTGTTTAGGGTTGACCCGCCAACATGACTATTTAAAAAATAAATAGTAAAGTTACTCATGCGTTGCGGCGGGAGTTTGGTTGACATCGGTTCAGTTCATTACGGGATCGATACGATATCGGCACCCGGTATTCGGTTCATTACGGTATCGATATGATAGCGGCACCC
This sequence comes from Scalesia atractyloides, assembly GCA_947069175.1. Classification (NCBI taxonomy): domain Eukaryota; kingdom Viridiplantae; phylum Streptophyta; class Magnoliopsida; order Asterales; family Asteraceae; genus Scalesia; species Scalesia atractyloides. The sequence continues at coordinate 86,133,169 of CAMTDV010000116.1, read as the reverse complement.
GGTATAACAACCAAAAGAGAAAATCATAAAAATAAAGCCGAAAGAAAAGTTTATTGAAGTTTAGGGGATGTTTCATAACTTTATTAAAGTGTAGGGTTTAAGAAGTAAACTACATGGAGTGAAAGTGTAAAAGGTATACTATTCATCAGTCCACACATTTATATATATATATATATATATATATTAAATATTGATTTTAAACTTTTGTGGCAGGTTCAGGGAGCATATTTGAGACGCTAAGGTTGGCAAAACCGTTAATAGTGGTAGTAAACGAGGACCTAATGGACAACCATCAAAGCGAGCTTGCTGAAGAACTTGCCGAAAGAAAACATTTATTTTGTGCTCGCCCTCAAACACTCTGCGAGGTTATCAAATCACTAAATCTGGATATTATTGTTCCATATGAACCGGGTGATGCTAATCCCGTTGCCAAATTAATCAATAAGCATCTGGGTTTTCCTGTTGATTAACAAGAAATTCAGAATCTGTTGATATGGATCAATCAATAGATATAATTTTGCAACAGGTATTAAACATTTATTTTTAGTAATATGTTATTTGTATACTCGGCTGAAAGGTCTGGCATACTTCTATTACTGTTTTTGAAAGCCACCATTGCATCCTATCTGGTTTATTGTGTGGTTTTAAAAAGCGCGCCTCAGTGTAGAGGCTTCAGGTGATGAGTCTTGCCCTTATGAAGCATGAGGAGGCGTAAACATGACACGCATATGGGTCAATATGGTTTGAGGCACACATTTACTTTTTTTTGTTTATAAAATCATAGAGCAGATAGTTCTCGTGGTTTACTGAAACTAACACCTTTGAGTACTAAGGGATTAAAAAATAAAAAGATTCAGGGTCTATGGTTTCATTTTATAACACCTTTGGGTATTAAGGCTCCCTGTTACAAAAAAATAAAAGATAAATAAATAAAAAAACCGTATGAGAAGTATACACAAAGCTATATAAATAAAATATTCTAACAACAGTTAGCGTTAATATCAAAAGTTGTTACACGATGAACGTAGAACCTAGAAAAAAAAAAAACCTTAAAACTTAAAAGTGTTGCTCAAAATCATATTTGGAAGCCTAACTTAAAAGTGTTGCTCAAAATCATATATGGAAGTTGCATGTATTTTGAATTTTAGGCATGTGGTAATAGAAACCTATGAGAAGTATACACAAAGGCCTATGGAGTGTTCACGGTGCAATTTAAAACGGTCAAATTATCCAAATCGATCATCGGTTTGGTTTTGCGGTCAGGTCATTTCTTTTACTTTTGGGTGGTTTGTTTTAAAAGTTTAAACTGTAATGAATGGTTAATTTGGTTTGCGATTTATATTAAAAACCATCCGTATAAACTAGACTGGATTGTAAGATTGTTATATTAAAACATCTTTTGATATTTTATAAAGTTACACCACCACTCCTCTACTTTTACATTTCCGTCACCACCCCTCTACTTTTACACTTTGCCCTTTTTTACCCTTGCCCTTCAACGCTTTTCCGCCACCCCTCAACTTTTACACATTTCTGCCACCGCCCCTCTACTTTTATACTTTCCATTTTTACCCTACTACTTCTATATTCCTTCAAGTTTTAGACTTTGTGTTTTTATCCATTGCACTATTACTCCATTTTTATACCTGCTCGGCTTTAAAAAATTACAATTTTAACACATATGCTAATACTCCTACTTTTGCAAATGCCAATGCATTGTGTTTTACGAAATGTCTTAGACATTGTGTTCTACACTTGTGTCTACGTTTGATTGTGTTTTACACTTTTTTTTTGTAAGTGTCTTTTACGCATTGTGTTTCACACTTTTTTGTAATTGTCTTTTACACATTGCTTTTGTGTCAAAGTAATGAATTTAATTTTTTTTTTTTTAAATTTGATCATATTAAAGGCTAGCTAGAAATCAGAAAAAAATCAGAGTAATGAATAATTATGAAGGTCTTCTACATATGCTAAGTGTCATGTTAAAACACAACAAACTACTTTAATGTGAATGAAACAATAACTGGTCAAAGTCAATGAAATCTCATATGTCGACTGTTCTTTTGTCCATTATATTTTAAAAATTTCTATAGCATGCAAATTTGAACATTATTATTTTATTCATTTAAATTAGCCCCTTGTTTGCACTTGTTGGTCAACGACATAAACCTAACAACAAAATGCAATGGTACCAAATGCTTTTAGCCTTTTCATAATAAAATATCCAGTTATTGTTAATTATCAATTAAAAGCAAAGGTTCACCTAAACACCATCTTCATCTAGCTCATTATCGCGAGTGATCGAATCTTTCGATCAAAATGGTTTCAGTTAACATATAACTTTTTTAAGATGAAAAAAAACTTAATTTTGGTAAATGATCTCCTTTCTTTGCTTGAATGCATAACTTAACTAACAATATTTATAGTTTAAAGTAAAAGGAAGCCAACTATCTTGATTTCGGGTCGGGTATTTCACTTGAAGACAGTTTTATCGCGCCAAAATCACATTTTTTGTTCATTCAATTTCAATATACAAACTTGGACGTTAGTCTTCATCTTCATTGGATTTGGATAAAAAGAGCCAAGAACAAACTCATGATGATTTCCTTTGATTAGCCAATGAGTAACACATGAGGTGACGTCATGATACGAACATGCATACTCGTTGGGCTGCTCTTGGTAAACCGACATCTAGTTTCTTCGGGTCAATCCTCTACATGATTGAATTTGAATGCATAACGGTATGGACTATTTATCTTTATTTCTTAAATTATATTGTGTGAATATAAAATTAACAGATTTTAGAGGGGCTAATTTTGTCATTAAATTTAGTTAAATAAATTAAGTATTTAAGTTAGGCTGAGTATTATGGTATGAATAAAGACTAAAGAGCTTTCCATTCAACAACTCTAGAAAACTAAAAATAAGTATTTAAGTTGGGTATAGTAGTGGAGAGTTCAAATAAGAATCTTTTTTTAAGAATAAAAATAATAATTTTTAAACCGATAGAAATTCTTTATTTACTTCATTTAATATGTGTATTTAATATTATGAAAAATGGTATATAGGTAAATCTATAGTTGTCATTAATTAGCTAATTAATTAAACCTGTAACTCATTTTTTAATATACTTTTTCAAGTTAAAATAATTTATGGTGAAGGACAATTTTCGACAAGTGTAGGATAAATTTTAGTATGTGTAGGTAAATTTTGAAATGTGTAGGGTAAATTTACGTATGTGTAGGTAAAGTCCGATAAATATAAGATATATGTAGGATAAATTTTGAAATGTGTAAGATAAAATGTTTTTGTTTTATTAATGAGAGATACTATAATTAATGATAGGAGTTATAAACTATTTAATGTTGTACAATTATACTTTTTCTTCTCGGATTAAATTTTTTCTTAAATGAACCTTCCCGGATAAAGTATTATGGTATGAATAAAGAGTAAAGAGCTTTCCATTCAACAATTCTAGAAAACAAATAATGTTAAAAATTTTAATGGAGTAGAGGTGTTGGGTGAATCAAAATCCGCCTGGCCGGTTTTGAAATTAAATAATGAAAGCATGACCTAGAAAACACGGCTAAGTTACACTTAGACGCCTCTAGTAGTCTGATATTTACACCTGGGACAACCAACTTTATTTCTTTTGATATTCCATCTCTTTTAATTCACCAACTATTTATAGATTTAGATTCACCATACGTAATACGTTTCAACTCCTCAGTATTCGAAAACACAAGTTTGTCTTAGGTCATTAACATCTATTTTAATCATAGGATCGGGGTTTGTGATCAAAATGTAGTATTTATGATATAAAGTATTTGGTTTATAAGGGCCTGGATTTATGAATTCTAAATAATATATATAAAATCTGTATGTTTCTAAAAAAGAATAAACTTAAGGATCTGGATTTATGAACCAAAAACGTTAAAGCCCAACTGTTTTACTAATCAAATTCAGAAGCTTAATTGTTTGTGTGTAATGGATTAATGACTTGGCCCAAATCAATAAACAAACATAATGGATTAATGAATATGACCCTAATTTTTTATCTCGTACAGGAGACGGCACTGAGTTTATATAAACCGTATTAACATCCATGTTAATTAAAGAATCGAACAACCATGGCTACTCCAAGTCTCCAACAGTGTTTCGTGGCAATATAGACATTATTAAAAGGTGATAAGCAAAATGTAGATAAGACTGACATGTCAATTTAATTTAACTATTTCATTATCTTAAATTAGTTACTATTCATTAGGTGGTCCAACACTCCAACCATTAGATGTGGGCCTTATCTTGATCCACAATGTGTCGATATCACCATTAAAATATGCATGAGTTGTAGTTAGAGGTGTAAAAGAAACCGGTTTTAAAACCGAAACCGGAAAAAAAAAACCGAAACCGTTTTTTAACCGGTTTTACAACCGAATCGAACCGGCGGTTATAGACCGGTTAGAGATCTTGAGCTTCGAAATCGGTTTTAAAACCGAAACCGCTTATAAAAAACCAGTTTAAACCGGTAAAAAACCGTTTTTTTTTAAATAAACCGGTTAAAAACCGACCATAACCAGTTGGATCGGTTTTGTTTTTGATGTAAACCGAAACCGGTTGTAAAAAAAAAACCGATTTGTACATCTCTAGTTGTGGTGGCCACAAACCACAAAACACAAGGGGTTTAAATTCAATTCCAGATAAACATATGAAACTTTTTGCACATTGCTAATAGAACGGGTAGTTAGACTGTAACTTAAAAAAAAAATAAAATATAATAATAAATGCTGAGTGCCAACAAAACTAGAGTTGGACACTCATCATGATGGTAGCCCAAGAGAGAGAAACAGCGAATAGAGAGAGATCTGAAAATGGTGAGGGCGCCTTGCATTGACAAAAATGGCATCAAAAAAGGCGCTTGGAGTGAAGAAGAAGATAGCACGTTACGTGATTACATTGAACGTTACGGCCACTGGAACTGGCGTGAACTTCCTAAATACGCCGGTACTATTCATCTCCGCTTCTCAACTTCCGTTACAGTTATTTGTAATTCTGTTTGATTCGAATACTTTGAAGTAGAAATCTAGGAGTATCGATTGATTTGCGGTTGATTAGGTTAGATTAGTATGAAGATTTAACTGATTTGCGTGTAAATGTGGTGATCTATTTGATTTATTTAGAAGTTGAAGGAGATATTGATGTTTTGATTTGATTTATGTAAGTTATTGAATGAATGAGTAATTATCTGTTTTGATTCAGTGAAACTTTGGGAGAATTTATACTTGAATTATTCTGATTTGTACCTGTTTGATCTGTATTTACGTGTGTTTGTATACTTGTTTGATTTATCTCAATTGAAGTAGAGTTGAATACTTTGTTTCATCGAATCCGAAGTAGAAATGTAGAATTATCGATTTGCGGTTGATTAGGTTAGATTAGTATGAAGATTTAACTGATTTGCGTGTAAATGTGGTGATCTATTTGATTTATTTAGAAGTTGAAGGAGATATTGATGTTTTGATTTGATTTATGTAAGTTATTGAATGAATGAGTAATTATCTGTTTTGATTCAGTGAAACTTTGGGAGAATTTATACTTGAATTATTCTGATTTGGACTTGTTTGATCTGTATTTCTGTGTGTTTGTATACTTGTTTGATTTATCTCAATTGAAGTAGAGTTGAATACTTTGTTTCATCGAATCCGAAGTAGAAATGTAGAATTATCAATTTGCGGTTAATTAGGTCAGATTAGTATGAAGATTTAACTGATTTTCATGTAATTGTGGTGAACTCTTTGATTTTGTTGAAGTTCAAGGAGAAATAGATGTTATGATGTGATTTATGTAAGTTATGAATAACTATCTGTTTTGATTCATCGGAACTTGAGGAGAATTTACACCTGAATTATTCTGAAATGAAGTTTTCTTCTAATTGACAGTGATTTGTACTTGTGTCTTGTGTGATTTGTATCTATCTCTGTATTGTTGTTTCACCTCAATTGAAGGAGAGTTAAATACTTTGTTTCATTGAATGTGAAGTAGAAAGTAGAATTCTCCATTTGCGGTGAATTAAGTCAGATTTAGTATGAAGATTTAACTGATTTGCGTGTAATTGTGGCGAACTCCATGATTCTCAGAGTGTTCTGACTTGATTTGTGCAAGTTACTGAATAATTATGTCTTTTGATTCGTCGAAACTTTTGGAGAATTTACACTTGAATTATTCTAATTTATATGAAGTGTTCTTTTAATTGATTGAAACTTAGAGAACTTAGCATTGTTCTTCGTTTGAGGATGATGCTGAATCTACGTTGTGGAATCTGATGTTATTGTTAGTGTAATTAGGTTTGGCAAGGTGTGGGAAGAGTTGCAGATTGCGATGGATGAATTATCTTAGACCGAGTGTAAAACGAGGGAATTTTAGCAAGGAAGAAGAGGATATGATCATCAAATTACACCAGAAAATGGGAAACAGGTAGGTGTTTAATTGATAATTAGATTGGTTAAATACTTGATTCTGCAAACCAAGGGTAAATAATTAAGGAAAATTTTCCCATCAATCTGCAGATGGTCAGCGATCGCTGCACAGTTACCTGGAAGGAGTGACAACGAGATCAAGAACCACTGGCACACTCACTTGAAAAAACGAGGCCCCATACAAAGTCATGAGGGTGTTCATGAATTGAAAGGGGAACAAAAGATTAACATTGAACGGATCATAAACTTTTCTGGTTTACATTTGTCAACATCTAGCGCCAACATAGTTTCCAACGAATCGTCACAGAGAATCTCGGATGATTCAAGTTCAGGTACAAAGCACCGGTTGTTATTCGATTTGAATCAAGAATATGTAGAGTCATGGGATGAAGATTCCAGTTTAAAGGAGGAGTTGATACAAATACAATGATAAGTTTTAGAAAGAAACAAATATAGAAATTATTTTTAAAATAGGTTAAATCTTTCTTTTCTTAATTAAAGGATTGAAAACTATCAAAAAGTGTTGTTTTGTACATGGAATAACAATTTCCTCAAGTTTTGATATAAATTTCTTATTTCTTTTGCTTTTTATTTTGTTTTTGACTTTATGGACGTGTGTTCTTGTACCATGAGTTGTTGTACATACCAACAATGTTGTTGCTATGTTTTAATCAATGTGTTTGGTTTACCAACCTAAACGAAATGAAGAACGTATTTAATTTTTGCCCAGTTCACTAACTCCATCTAATTTTTATGTTAATTTCTCATGAAAATATCAAATTACCCTTAGCCCATTTTTAAACTAATAATATAATAATTTTATACTCATTATAATATATATAATCTCTCCTGTTAAATAAAAATTTAATTAAATCTACTTTAGCTTATTACATTAACGTTATGACACTAACGTACATGTTAGTTAATATTGTATTAATAATTATTATTTATATCCAAATAATATGTTTTTTTATTATTAAGTTGTTATGTTTGGGTCAAATTGTCGGTACTTTTTTACTTGGGTTATTTTTTACCATCTTAATAATCTGTATAAATAAAAAAATATTATTTAATAGTACTTTATAAAATTAACTAAAACATGGTGTAATGAACTTTAGGCGGTTTGTATGTATATATTGTATGTGTTCGGTGATAATAAAAGTAGCCTTTAAGAAAAAAAATCTAATAATATTGGGGTCCAAATAGTTCATATCCAACAGTTTTTTCATAGTCTCCACTTTTCTTTTAGTAAATACTATTTTACATAACAGAGTTCTTGAACTAGACTCCTCAATTTTATATAATTTTTTTGAGTTAGTTTTATAAAGTAATATTAGATAATATTTTTTTATTTATACATGTTAGTAAGATAATAAAAAAAATAACTCAAGAAAAAAAGAACCGACAATTTAACTTAAGCATACCAACTTCAGAATATAGAATATATTATTTGGATACTACTACAATATTAACTAACATGTACGTTAATGTCATATACGTTAATGTAATAATCTAAAATAGATTTACTTTAATTATTATTTAATAGGAGAGAATATATAACTTAAACGTGTAAAAAAATTTATTCTATTATTATTTATAACTGAATAGGCACTAGAGAGTAATCCGTGTCTAAAACGATTCATTTATTAGTATAAAAAGATAAAATAGTAGTTTAAAAAATGGGCTAAGGGTAATTTCGTATTTTCATGAGAAATTAACATAAAATTTTTTATGAAGTTAGTGAATTGGACCAAAATTGATATGAAAACCAAACTATTTAATTAAAAAAGTTTAGAAAACCAAAAGTTTAAAAATTTCTTTTGAACTAAAAAGATATTTTGAAAAAACCAAAAATACCAAAATAGTATTTAACTCATTCCCATCTTACAAGAAGTTCCTTTTCCTTTGTTTAAGCATATTAATTTTATTACTTTTTTGGTGTAACAATTAAACGTGAGTCCTGAAATTAGTATAGATCCTTAAATAACTAAAAATGTTACTGGTTTTTAATGCAATTTTTTTTTTATTGTAATAATAATTAAGTTACTAGTTACACATGTTAAAATGTCCCCACACTGACGAAGGGTTGGTGTCAAGAAATTATGGTGGTCGTTGGTAGCAATAGCAATGGCCCACAAGCAACTAACGACCAAAAATAGAATTACAAACCTAACTTCAATAATTGATGTCTCTTTGGAATAAGACAAATTTTATTCATCGTTTTAAATAAGAACTTCACTCATCGGTTTTCTTGAAATTGATTATTGTAAAAATAGATTCGTATCGAAAACTAGATGATACTAATCGGATTTAAAAATAGATATGGTTTTGAACACTCCTATCTAGTGGTATGGTGTTTGCATCCATTGCAACTCTACGATTAAGTGGTCTTTTATAGTCAATGAGCTGGTGGTAGAGTGGTAAGAGAGAAACCTGATGTTCCAAGTGACCCACGTTCGATTCTTTTCCTCCTCTATTAGTTTCAGTGGCACCTGGTGATGATGGGAGACTATACGAGTAGGCGGTGATCACTAGTTTGATTCTTTAACTGAGCGGATTTTAACTCACTGCACTGTCGTGCCTACGGGCGAGTGTTCACGGGCTTGGCCTTAGGCGAGGGTTTTCTTCAGTTCGGAGGCGAGTGAATCCCGATGTGGTAAATTTTGCTTATAGCCCCTTTGAAGGATTTGTTTACGGTTAAAAAAAGTTGCTATTTTATGTGTACAAAATCGTTTTATAAAAAAAAGGCTTTAAAATAAATACCTTTCAATGGAAGCCATATTGCCTTGCTACACCTTTTCAATTTTGACAATTATTTAGATATAAATAGTACATATACTACTAGAGCTCTTTCGTCTTTACAACCCGAGCCAAAGTCAGGTCGAGCTCGACTAGGAACTTGAAACGAGCCAGTCGGCATGAAATAATCATCCGAACCGAAACCTTAAGCTTAAAGAGTTCATGCATCTTAAAATGCGAATGCACTCGGGCTTGTGTCATTCGTGGTCTAGGCCCATGAAAAATATCATGCTGATTAAACTTGTAACTAAAGATTTCTGACATATTACAAAACATGACTACGTACATCTTTATACATGAATAACATGATCTTCGTGATTATGAGGAAATTGTGTGAGAGTACAGCAGAAAAGAATACATGCATACGGACATATATATTTATGTGAGTAATCAGTAAAAAATATATTCATAACTTATAAACAACATTGATCACCAAGGTGTACTTACTTGTTAGTGAGATGTACAAAATAATCGGTTTAGGCCCGATGAATCGGTTTTCAACCGAGCCACATCCCAAAAAGAAAAGAAAAAAACGATTTGGGCCGAAGCGGTTTGGGCCCGACCCAGCTCGGCAGTTTGGCATAGATTCAGGACTTTTGTGATGAGAACGGTTGCATCTTGAGTCGATTTGGGCCCAATAAAAAACCAGTTTTAATGCTCAAAACCGGTTTAAATCCAATCCAAATTAGTTTGGGTGGGTTGGATTTTTCAACCCTAACCCGAGCTGTTTTGGCCCATTTAAAAAAAACAGGCTTGGTTTTAAAACCGGTTTGGTTTAGACCAAACCAGTATTTGCACACCTCTACTTGTTAGCTGGCCGACCCGTAGAAGTTTTTTGTTTAGTGTGTATTCGATCAATCTCGGTCGACCCCATAAGATTTTCCAACATTCCTAAAAAAAGTGTTGAAACCGACCCCCAAGAAAAAAAAATGGATTTTAAAAGTTCACAAATATGAACTAATTTTAAAGAAATTAACACACAAAAAAGCTATGAACTATTAATGCTCATACTTTATTAGCCCAAATGCCCAATAACCATTTAACTCAATACTCAGTTCGTTGCAAGCCTCTTTGCCGGAGCTGCTTACCATAATTTTTTTTTTCCATTATATGCATTTCTAATGATAATTGACGTTTTTTTAATGTATTTGAAATCTAATTTATTTTTTTATTATGTGATCCGACATGTACCAGAAAAACCTTAAATTTAACAATAAACAATCGACTCTTGAAATTTTCCTACCCAAAAAGATTTTCTCGGATCCACCGTTGATTGATCGTAATTTTAATTGTATCAGTTTAGGTTAAAAAATATTGTTTTTTTTAACTCAGCTTTTTATTGTTGATTATTGTTTTTAACTCAGCTAGATGTGATGATTTAAGTTTTTCAAGAACATACATATTTTTTTATAACAGCAGTCTTTAAAAACGACTAGCAAATTGCGATCCAAAAGTTATAACAAAAAGTTATATGTTATGTATAAAAATAAACCGGAGAGAGACGCCATTCTGGCCTAGGGATGAGCATATAGTACTTGGTAACGGTACCGGTACTGAATTATTTTCGGTATCGGTACGGTAACGGTAGAAATACCGATTTTTACCTTCAAATACGGGTACCGTACCGGTACCCACTTTTTGCGTTTTTCGATACCGGTACTTTCTGTACCGGTACTGGTACCATCCTCATCCCTATTCTGGCCAACATATTATGTAGTGCTTTCACGGTGGGTAAGGCTGTTTTAGCCAAAGTGATCAAACACGAGAAAGTATGCCTTAACAACCAGAATGTGTTTATCCCATTTGCTTTTGATACTCTTGGTATCCTGGCGTCAGAGGCTTTTGACCTACTTAGTCGAGTTCAAAAGATCATGCATGGTAACGTTATGATCCCGAGATTTATGGACGTTGTTTTTAAAAGACTTAGTTTTGCTATTTAAAAAGGGGTAGCGACGCAATTTGTTGCCCGTTTACCTTTATGTAAACTCAAATATTTATCCAAATAAAAGCGAACATCCATACTCTCCATATAAATTCTTTGGTTAAAAAAAACTTAGATTTGTTCTTCATCCAATTAAATAAATGATAGAAGCATAATTTCGTCCACCGGCTTTAGAGGCAACCGAGTCTCCACTCTAAAAAGTAAGGACTTTTGCTTCGCTTATAAACCACATGGTACCCTAAATCACAACCACCACGTGTCTTTGATTTTTTTTTTACTACGAAGTAGTGTCGACAAGGTGGAAGAATACTTGGAGGACAGAGATCGCAAAAAAGCCCAAGTCCGACGAGTATACCCAAAATCCGAAATATATGGGCTGGGTATATCCGAAGTCCAACGGGTATGGCCGGGTATGTGAATAAAAATATAAAAAAGTCGGGTACGGGTATGGGGTTTAGTGATACCCGCTCGATACATGGCTCGTTTACCCGAATAGTATATTACATTAAATTTAATTTTCTATTTATATAAACTTTAGTACACACAATTATTTATTATTCATAGATTTTGTTCTTTGTTTGTTTTCAAGACTTTAAAATACACATACAAGATTTTATATTTAGTTATGTTGTTTCTATCCAAAGTAGCAGTACATTAATTAGTTAATTATGTACATATTGGAGAGTTCAAATGAGAAGAAATTTTTGTAAGAATAAAAAGAATAACTTTTAAACCAATAGAAATTCTCCATTTACTTCATTTAATGTGTGTATTTAATATCATGAAAAGAGGCATATAGGTAAATCTATAATTGTTATTAATTAGCTAATTAATTAAACTTGTAACTCATTTTTTTCATATACTCTTTCAAGATAAAATAATTTATGGTGTAGGACAACTTTCGACATGTGTAGGATAAATTTTAGTATGTGTAGGATAAAATTTGAAATGTGTAGGGTAAATTTATATGTGTGTAGGGTAAATGTAACGCCTCGCTTTTTCGTGTTTTCCTTAATTAGAAAGTGTAATCGTATTTCTATTTATGGAAACTTGTATTCGTATCGCATTCGTATTTCATTTCCCAACCTTATAATCCGAGACTTTGATCGTAATAAAATTCATACCTGGTATATACTTGTCTTACATGAATTTAATTGTTAAATACGTGTTCACATACAAACCGATACTTGTTATACGTGCAAATACTCATACATTCATACTTGATACCTAAAATATACTTACATATACATTATACACTTGAAAACATGCGAAAATATCAAGTTTTACCATGAAATTAAAGATAAACTATGTTCAAGGACTAAAAATAGCATGATCCGCAGATTCTTGTTTCTATCTCATGGATTGGTCAAAAGTGTGTTTGTTGGATTGTGCTTCTTGCATTTAATACTCAACTAACAACCCCCCAACCACCACCAACTTCATTAATTACCTAAACTCTAATTCCCCATTATAAATAGAAGCCTCATCCCACTCTCATTTCACACCTCAATCTTCTCTTCTCTAAAAGCTCTAAGATATCTCTCTTCTCCTCTTAAAGATCAAGGCTCCCAAAAGATAACTTGACGCTCAACCCATCCACCAACCACCTTCGCGAACTCGCCAAGTTTGAAGACTTAGCAAAACCGTGAGTACACTCGACCCACTTTTCATTTAAAACACTTTTGGGTGTAACATGTTTACTTATATCAAAACCACAACACTCAAACTTTATGAAACGCACAAACAATCCTATACACATGAACACTTGATACGCTTACGTGATGCTTATATCTTGGATATTCTTTATGTGATACTTTAGTCATTAACTTGTATAAAGCATTCGTTTGACATGTATAGCGCTATAGGAAGTCATGCATCCCCCTCCATCGCATAAACTTGAGGCCATGTTAAAACAGCGTGTTTGCGTTAAGGGTTTGGCTAGTAGTATTGCATGCCTTGTATATGCTCTCGTAAAATCATAGTTGCCATGAGGATTCGTTTAAATTTTAATCGTATACGTATGCTATGCTTAAACTTATGTACTCCTCTTTGCTTTTGCATTGAATTGTATTTTAAAACATGTTACAGGTTGATGAAGAGGATGCTATGAAAACAAATAGCAAGGACTTAGATACACACAATTAGATGCTAGGCTAAATTTGTTGTATCAATTTTGTTGAATGTATTTGCTTTGATGTTGTACTTGACAATTATTATTTGTAACGCCCGGTTTTTCGTATTTCCATAATTAGAAAGCGTCCCTTGTACTCTCTTCGTAATCGACTTTCGTTTTTTTATTTGTAATTGAGACTATTGATCAAAATGAGAACGAAACTATTTTAATCATGTTGGAGCATCATATTATCCAAGATTCTTGATTTGTTATTACACAATGACACTCGATACTCGTTAAACTAAACTAATTTAACTCGTTACGTATACGATTACTTGTTCATTATTTAAATCGAGTAATTAAATTAATTAAACTTTTTACAATTTAAAAAGTTATCTCTTTATATATATATATATATATATATATATATATATATATATAATAAGTTAGTAATTTAATGGTGGTATCATAAAAATTATAAAGTCTAGGGTCCAATTGGTAATTTAATGATTTTAGAAGTTGCAGGGACCATTTATGTGCATAATTAGAAGTGGAATAATCTTTTAATAAAAAAATAAGAGTTAAATGCCAAAATGGTCCCTGACATTTGCTCACTTTTACCACTTTAGTCCAAAATCCAAAATTTTTAAATCTGGGTCCCTGTGGTTTACATTTTGTTGCCATTTTAGTCCAAATTTCAAATTTGGTTAGATTCTCAACTTAAATGCTGATATTTTGTCTTTATTCTCAGTGGTATTTTAGTCATTTTAGCATCAAATTAGAGTTAAATGCCAAACTCCCTATTGAGATCTACACACACACACTCTCTCTCCAAACACTCCCTTCCTCTCTCTCCTCTCTCTCTTCCCCCTTCTCACCACCACCGCCACCTCCTCCCCCTCCATTAACGCCACCACTGCACCACCACCATCCCCACCGGACGAGATCTACTAAAAACCTAACCTTTTCAGCACAAATCCGTTGACCTAGAAGTCAGAACAACGACCATTACGCTCCCAATCGCCGAACCGAGTAGACTCAAGACCTCTAGGACCATCGATCTCGCCAATCTCTTCATTAATATCGAGTTCATCTTCGTCATCTTCTTCGATTTCTTCAGGTTTTGTAACCTTATCTTGTTCGTTAACGGTTTCCTGTTGGTTTATAGGTGAGTGTTGGTGATTGTGAGCCGATTCGGTTGAGTTGGAGATGGATCGAGTTGTGGAGGTTGAGGCTGTTGATCGGAGGGTGGTGGAGAGGAGCGCGGTGGTGCGCCGGAGGTCCGCGTGGGGAGAGGATTAGGCGGCGTAGGGAAGACATAGTTTGTTGCGGTTTGTTTGGTGTCAGTGGTTGTGGGGATGGGATGAGTTAAATGCGGTGGTGGGTGTGGTCCGGTGGGGATGGTGGTGGTGCAGTGGTGGCATTAATAGAGGGGGAGGAGGTGGCGGTGGTAGTGAGAAGGGGGAAGAGAGAGAGAGAGAAGGGAGAGAAAAGGAGTGTTTGGAGAGAGAGAGAGTGTGTGTGCAGATCTGAATAGGGTGTTTGGCATTTAACTCTAATATTGATGCTAAAATGACTAAAATACCCCTGAGGATAAAGACAAAATATCAGGATTTAAGTTGAGAATCTAACCAAATTTGAAATTTGGACTAAAATGGCAACAAAATGCAAACCACAGGGACCCAAATTTAAAAATTTTGGATTTTGGACTAAAGTGGCAAAAGTGAGCAAATCTCAGGGACCATTTTGGCATTTAACTCAAAAAACAATAATAATTGCACAAAACCGGTGACCGCGGGACTCGAACCCGGGTCACCTGGTTCATCAAACGCGCACAAAACCACTCCACCACCAGCCTCACATCTGAAAAAATCCAGATCTTTAACCCCTTATGCACTCACTCGCTGCAACCAATCTGTCACACCCTGACCCGCAGTGGAATAAAAGTCGGGGCATGATTGGGTTATCACCAAAGCTCATGATATTTACTAATAAGTTTCATATTTATTAAATTCAAATTAAAATTTAAATATCCAACAAAATTTCATACAAACACAATAAAAATCTAAATGCTTACTCCAACGAAATAATTTGTTTATTCTTCTAGGCCATCCTAAGTGTTTCTTTCTTCAACTTGATCACTTGTATCATATGTAAAAGAGAGGAAATTTTGGGTCAACAAAAGTTGGCACGTGAACCTTGATAAAACATTTAAATAATTGCCTTTTATGTTTATTTAAATAAAATTGTGCATAAATCACATGTGAGCAAATGTATATATGTAACCAATCACAAACCACATTGAACGAATGTATGACATGAATGATGATGTATCTGAGATCAAGGCTCAATCAAACGGAGCCGATCTAATGAGGCATATGATGCTCAACCCGTATCCCACGAAGAACTGATGGGCCTAATGAAATGAGTGCACTGAAATGATAAAATGTATCCACATATAAACCACACTACAAGCAATACACATTTGATCACGAAATGATATAAGCACAAGTGTTAAATAAAATAAAGATATGTTACGACACATGATACACCCCAAAACGTGATTAAAACGGGGAATTGTGTAGAGATTCACTCACCTTGGGTGCGTATTCTTGAGTGGAAATGAGAGCGCACGAGTTGCGGGTTTAACCGACGAGGAAAATCTAACCTAAAATAATGACGCGATAACTTGATAAATAACTATACTAATATTTTGATTAAAACCCTTGTTTAGGTTTTTAGATTATTTTACTGAGTTTTATTGATATAATAAACCCTTCGAATATGTATTTTTTAAACTATTTAATTGTTTTAAATAAGACATAAAATCAATTATTAGAAGAATGAAAATAATCAATATTAAAATAAATAATAAAAAAACCTGTCAGACTGACAAGGCTGTCAGTCGACCGGTCGGATTGTGGTTTAAGCATGCGTGTGGTGAGTCTCGAACCCGGGACCTCTCGGTTGCGTGCACGCAGCTCTTCCAACTGAGCTATATGTCTAACCCGAAAGAAACCGATTTTAATTATATTAATACACTATTTATCTTATTTCAGAAATTGATTTATTAAAAAGTTTTGGACGGATGTTGAACCGGAGCGTGCCAGAGGTCTCAAACCCGCAACCTGTTATGTTTTTCGCACCCAGCCCAACCAGTTGGGCTGGGTGTCTAACCCAACATATCTTGCTTTTTTTAGTTATACTTATACACTCGCTGTGTTGATGTAGAAGTGATCAAAATTAAAAAGGTTTGAGAGTGATCGGGCTAGTGGGTGCACGGATTCGAACGTGTGACATGCGGGCATGTTTGCACACAGTCCACCACTGGACTGTGTGTGTAACCTGGTTGAATCTTATAATTTAAATATATAAAACACAGGTTTCGCTTCGTCTTCTTCAATTAAAAAAAAATTAACCCAACCTGCTCTCGCCGGTTTTTAAATCTGATTCACCATTTATACATTAAGTTAATTACATAGAATTCGAAATAAAAGAACGAGAGTCTACCGAATATACTGAGCCGACGGTGACTTGTTTCCGGCAACCTGCTGTATTCCGGTAAAGGGAGGATTCCGGTGACTGCTGTGGTTTTCCGGTGGAACGGGGGGGGGGGGGGTGTGAGCAAAGAAGAACTTGGGGTTTAGTGAGTTGGAGTGGGGGAGTTGGAGTCGGTATTTATAGGTGAAAACAGGGGGTGATGGATTTTGGTTTTTGGAAACAATTCGAGTGATTGATTCACAAGTTTAATGTGGATTGATTTGGATTTGGAATTGGTCGACGCGGTGGATGCGAGCCGGACTCCAGAACAGCGAGATTGGCGGGTTCGCTGATTTGAACCCCCCGGCATTCGTTTCGAGTTTGCATATAAAATTAAATTGTTTTCCATTCTTAACCAATAAGTGTGTGTGGCTTGGTGGTGATTGTGGTGTGTGTGTTACCTGGGAACCCGGGTTCGATTCCCGGTTCCACCTTTTTATTTCATTCTCTTTAATTATTTTATCAAGCCCCTTTTTTATCTATTAATTGTAAATATTTATTATTGAGTTCATTATTTATTATATTATTTTAGTTTTAAACATTTATTCTATATATGTAATATCGTAATATTGTAATATTGTGAAATAATGAAATAGCCGAACGACATAAATAAATATACCTGAATTGCTAAATTGGGGTGGGTTTTTCGAAACCCGATTTACGCAAATGTTACAGTATCCCCTATTTTTAGAAATTTCGTCCCGAAATTTAGGTTGTAGTGGTTGCAACTGGAAAGAGATGCGGGTATTTCTCGCACATTGAGTCTTCACGTTCCCAAGTAAACTCGGGTCCTCGTTTTGACTCCCAACGCACCCTGACGATTGGAATACGACTTCGCCTTAAACGCTTCTCACTGAAATCCATGATTTCCACTGGTCTTTCAACGAAGTGCATTTATTCATCGACTTGAATGTCTTCTAAAGGGATATGGAGATTTTCGTCGGCGAGGCACTTCTTCAAGTTTGATACGTGGAATGTGGGATGAATTATGTTGAGTTCTTCTGGTAGGTCAAGCTTGTATGCTACAGGACCTACTCTTTCGAGTATCTTGAATGGTCCCACATAGCGTGGTGCTAGCTTGCCCTTTTGACCAAAACGAACCACTCCTTTCCACGGTGATACTTTCAAAAGTACTTGATCACCAACACAAAACTCCAAGGGCTTTCGTCGCTTGTCAGCATAACGCTTTTGACGACTTTGGGCTGCTAGAAGATTGTTTCGAATTTGAAGGATTTTGTCGGTTGTTTCTTGAATCAATTCAGGTCCGGTGATTTGCGCTTCACCAATTTCGTGCCAACATACTGGAGATCGGCACTTACGACCATATAAAGCTTTGAAAGGAGCCATGCTGATACTTGAATGATAGCTATTGTTGTACGAAAACTCGACTAATGGTAGATGAGCATCCCAGTTCCCTTTGAAGTCTATGACACATGCTCGAAGCATGTCTTCAAGGGTTTGGATGGTGCGTTCAGACTGACCATCAGTTTGAGGGTGAAATGCGGTGCTAAGGTCTAACCGTGTACCAAAGCGGTTTGTACGGCTTGCCATGTTCGTGAAGTGAAACGACCATCACGGTCTGAAATGATGCTTAACGGTACACCATGACGGCTTACGATCTTGTTGATGTAGACACGAGCTAACTTCTCGTTCTTGATGTCCTCGCGAATCGGAATGAAGTGAGCTGATTTTGTAAGACGATCGATGATTACCCATATGGTGTCATACCCACTGGAGGTGCGAGGTAACCCGGTAGCGAAGTCCATGGTTATGTTTTCCCACTTCCATACAGGTATTTCGAGTTGGACTAGAAGTCCTGAAGGTCTTTGATGTTCAGCTTTTACTTTGGAACACGTAAGGCACTTGGAAACAAAAACAGCGATATCCTTTTTCATGCCAGGCCACCAGTAGGTGTATCGTAGGTCTTGATACATCTTATCGGCTCCTGGGTGTACAGAGTATCGTGTTTTGTGTGCCTCATTCATGAGGAAATAACGAAGGTTGTCACGATCGGGAATCCATATGCGGTTTAAATAATATAGAATACCGTCGGATTTGGTTTCAATTTTGAGTTCAGCTCCACATGACAGCTCATCGCGTACGTCATTTTCCGTTACAGAGATATCATGAGCTGCCCGGATTCGATCCTTGATTTTGGTTATGATTTGCGAACATAGAAGACGAATAGAGTTCGCATATCCCTTTCGACTGAGCGCATCAGCCACCACATTTTCCTTGCCAGGATGATACCGAATTTCGCAGTCGTAATCGCTGAGCAGTTCGACCCATCTTCGTTGCCTCATATTCAACTCTTTTTGATTGAAGATATGCTGGAGACTCTTGTGGTCAGTGTATATTTCACACTTGGTACCGTAAAGATAATGTCTCCATATCTTGAGAGCGAACACAACGGCTCCAAATTCCAGGTCGTGGGTGGTGTAATTTATCTCATGGACTTTGAGTTGCCTAGAGGCATAGGCTATCACCTTTCCTCTTTGCATCAATACACAGCCTAGACCTTGCCCTGATGCGTCGCAATAAACCATAAAGTCATCGCAACCCTCAGGGAGTGTAAGGATATGTGCGTCACAAAGCCTTTGCTTTAAAGTTTGGAAGGCCTCCTCTTGCTTAGGTCCCCAAATGAAGGGTTTTCCCTTGTGAGTCAAGGCCGTGAGCGGAATGGCGATACACGAAAAAATGGCAATGAAGCGTCGGTAGTAACCAGCCAAGCCAAGAAATGACCTAACTTCGGTAGGGGTACGTGGCGCTTGCCATTCTTGTACTGCCTTGATTTTCGAAGGATCGACATGAATCCCTTTGTCATTGACGACATGACCAAGGAATTGTACCTCTCTTAACCAGAATTCGCATTTTGAGAATTTAGCGTAAAGCTTTTCAGTCCTTAAGAGTGTAAGAATGAGTCGAAGGTGTCGCTCATGATCAGATTTTGACTTGGAGTAGATAAGAATGTCGTCGATGAAGACTATGACGAAACAGTCGAGATAGGGTTTGCATACCCTATTCATTAAATCCATGAAGACAGTGGGGGCGTTGGTTAAACCGAAGGGATAACCATGAACTCGTAATGACCATAACGAGTTCGGAAGGCAGTTTTTGGAATATCTTCTTCACGCACTCTAAGCTGATGATAACCAGAACGAAGGTCGATTTTGGAAAAACAGGTGGCGCCTTGAAGTTGGTCTAGAAGGTCATCAATACGAGGCAGTGGATAGCGATTCTTAATTGTCAACTTGTTGAGTCTCTATAATCAATACACATGCGAAACGTTCCATCTTTCTTCCTCACAAAAAGAACGGGCGCATCCCAAGGCGATGAGCTAGGACGTATGAATCCTTTGTCAGTCAGCTCTTGCAGTTGACTGGCCAACTCTTGCATCTCGGATGGGGCTAACCTATAGGGATATTTTGCGACCGGTGTAGCGCCAGGCACAAGATCGATTCAAAATTCGACTTCTCGCACAGGAGGAAGTCCTGAAACGTCGTCGGGAAAAACTTGCGGGAATTCTTTCACAACTGGAATATCTTCGAGCTTCCTCTCCTTGCCTTCCTTCTTGACGACGTGAGCTAGAAATGCGATGTAATTTTTGCGAAGATAACTTCGGGCTTGAAGGCAGGACATCAATTTGAGCCCTTTCGAATGAGTTTCCCCAAAGATACGTAGTGTCTGACCGTCGGCGAAAGGAATACGAATGAACTTTTCATGGCACACCACTTCAGCGTGATGCTGGCTGAGCCAGTCCATGCCAATGATAACATCGAAACTTCCCAATTTCATAGGAATGAGATCAATTGAAAAATCGTGATCATTTAGGGTGAGAGTACAATCGCGTATAATAGAATTTAATGAAGTGGGTTTCCCGTCAGCAACTTCCACCGTCAGAGATTCAACGAGATTATCACAAGGTTGGTCAAGAATAGATTCGAATTCTAAAAACAAAAAGCTCTTATCCGCACCTGTATCGAATAATATGGATGCATAACTACCATTTACGAGAAACGTACCGTTGACCACATTATTGTCAGCCCTGGCTTGGTTAGCGTTGATATTGAAAGCTCTTCCTCTAGCAGGCGGAGGAGCTTGGTTAGCTTGGTTTACCGGGTTTGCTTAAGCTTGGGCATGGATGATGTTCACCCGGTGTGGGCAAGTATTCCTGAATTGTTTGGGTCCCCACAATTGAAACAGGCTCGCATGGATTGCATCATGGGGTAGTTGGGTTGGTAGTAAGGTTGGGCTGCGAGTTGCGCCGGTGGTAGAAGTAAGGGTTGTTGGGCTTGGCCCACCATTTGATTTTGGGTTTGGGTTGGAGGTTGACTGCGGTTCGATCGCTGAAGGGTACGGCAGGTTTGGATAGTGTGACCCGCACGGCCACAACTTGTGTAATGTTGGCAAGGGTTTTCGGGAGGGTGATGGTATTGGCAACGGTTACACTTTGGGTGTGGGCCAGTGTATGGCCTTTTGAATGGTTCGGCTGGAGGGGCGACTTGCGTGATTGGAGCTGCAGTGATGGGAGGGTTGGTTTGGGTGACAGCAAAGTTCTTGCCATTTCGCTTCCTCGTACCAGCAAACTTCGAGGACGAACCTGAGTGGTTTGGAATTGGGGTATCAATGGGTGTTTTCTTCTTTTCATCTTTAAAATTTCCATTTCGAATGCGATTTTCAGTGAGTTCCGTAGCTAACTCCATTGCGGCTTCGAGTGTTGCAGGCGAAGTGCTTAAAACCGAATCTTGGAATTTCGAGGGGAGGCCTCGAATGTAATGTTCAATTAGGCAGTATAATGGGGTGAACAGATTGGGAACCATTTGGTTCAACTCAAGAAACCTCTTGTTGTAGGAGGTGTGATCTCCTTCCTTTTGCTTTAGAGAATGGAATTCATCTTCAAGCTTCTTGATCTCGCTTCTAGGGCAGAAGCGTCTTGTCATGATCTCTCTTAATTCCTCCCATGATAAGGCCATGGCATCGTCTACACCTCGCTTTCCTTTTTTCGTGTTCCACCAGGTAAGGGCTACCCCAAACAATCTTCCAATCGCGTAACGTACCTTACGGTCCTCGGGACAGTCGCAATTGAGAAAGGTGTTTTCCATCTCCTCAAACCAGTGAAGGAGAGCGGTGACACCTTCAGTCCCTTCATATTTTGGGGGAGCGCAGGACTTGAAGTGTTTGTAGGTGCATTTTGGGGTTTTGGGAGGAGTGTTGGCGACGCTTTGGTCTTCTTGGTTGGGAGAGTTGATGGGATTAGCGGTGAGAGCTTGCTGAACTTGTAGTACGATGTCAGGAAGCACTACGGCCATTTGTTTAGCAATTTGCGTGGCCAAGCGTTCGTTTGACTTCCCTGATCTTCTAGCTCCACGTAATTTCCTAGCAGACATCTACAGGAATATGTATAGGGAGATTGTGATTTCAAGAATTTCCTAGGTGTCATGTGTCGTAAAAAGAATGAAAACAACATAACTAAAAATAATTTAACTACATCCATATGATGTCTTGGGTTTGCTCATGTTTGGGCCTCCAAATGTCCCCCATACCATTGCCTGTGTAGTCATGTGGGCCCCCATGACTATTGGGTTTGGTAGGATTCACATTGGTGTCGGCGGGTTAACACTCGCACCACCCGAATGAAAATCGTAAAACATGATTGCGAGATGTATGGTCGGAGGGTGTCCAGGTGTGGACACAATGACAGCTCAAAGTGGGGTTAGTTCGCACGACGTTTGGTATAGCATGCTTTGGCCTAATAGGTCCTTCGTACTCTCATCGTTAGTCCCCAGGTAGGCAAACTGGTCCTTTATTTTGGATTTATACAAATACCAAGCCTAGACAGGATGTTCCGACTACCGGTACTCGTACCCTTCCAGTTACTACATGCCCGTCGTGAAAACTCACTTTGATGTGATTTGAAAAAATATGAAAACATTGCAAGAAAAAAATCTTCGAAAAGAAATCACGGAAATTGTGAAATTGTGAGGTGTGTGCTTTCATAGATATGATATGATATGATATGATATGAGGGTATGATCTATGATAAGCATTGCATATTAACATGTATTTGTGAGAATGTTTGCATAATGTCGTGTGTGAATATAAACATGAAACATATAAATATCATGAATTTTGCATGTAACACATAAACAATTTAAATCTAGTCAACTATAGTATAGGCTCTAAAGGTAACCTATCCTATATCCCTATAGTCACAAGCTCTGATACCAATCTGTCACACCCCAACCCGCAGCGGAATAAAAGTCGGGGCATGATTGGGTTATCACCAAAGCTCATGATATTTACTAAGAAGTTTCATTTTTATTAAATTCAAATTAAAATTTAAATATCCAACAAAATTTCATACAAACACAATAAAAATCTAAATGCTTGTTCCAACGAAATAACTTGTTTATTCTTCTAGACCATCCTAAGTGTTTCTTTCCTCAACTTGATCACCTGTATCATGTGTAAAACAGAGGAAATTTTGGGTCAACAAAAGTTGATGAGTGAACCTTGATAAAACATTAAATAATTGCTTTTTATGTTTATTAAATAAAATTGTGCATAAATCACATGTGAGCAAATGTATATATGTAACCAATCACAAACCACATTGAACGAATGTATGACATGAATGATGATGTATCTGAGATCAAGGCTCAATCAAACGGAGCCGATCTAATGAGGCACCTGATGCTCAACCCGTATCCCACGAGGAACTGATGGGCCTAATGAAATGAGTGCACTGAAATGATAAAATGTATCCACATATAAACCACACTACAAGCAATACACATTTGATCACGAAATGATATAAGCACAAGTGTTAAATAAAATAAAGATAGGTTACGACACATGATACACCCCAACACGTGATTAAAACGAGGAATTGTGTAGAGATTCACTCACCTTGGGTGCGTATTCTTGAGTGGAAATGAGAGCGCACGAGTTGCGGGTTTAACCGACGAGGAAAATCTAACCTAAAATAATAACGCGATAACTTGATAAATAACTAAACTAATATTTTGATTAAAACCCTTGTTTAGGTTTTTAGATTAATTTACTGAGTTTTATTGATATAATAAACCCTTAAAATATGTATTTTTTTAGACTATTTAATTGCTTTAAATAAGACATAAAATCAATTATTAGATGAATGAAAATAATCAATATTAAAATAAATAATAAAAAAACCTGTCAGACTGACAAGGCTGTCAGTCGACCGGTTGGATTGTGGTTTAAGCATGCGTGCGGTGAGTCTCGAACTCGGGACCTCTCGGTTGCGTGCACGCAACTCTTCCAACTGAGCTACGTGTCTAACCCGAAAGAAACCCGAATTTAATTATACTTATACACTCTTTGTGTTGATGTAGAAGTGATCAAAATTAAAAAGGTTTGAGAGTGATCGGGCCAGTGGGTGCACGGATTCGAACGTGTGACATGTGGGCATGTTTGCACACAATCCACCACTGGACTGTGTGTCTAACCTGGTTGAATCTTAATATAAAACACGGGTTTCGCTTCGTCTTCTTCAATTAAAAAAAACTTAACCCAACCTGCTGTAACATTCGTCGTAAAACGGGTTTCAAAACCCGCTTCGTTTAATAATCAAATATTCGGTTAAAAGTTCGTTGCGTATTTATTGTGCCGGTTATTTTAAATAATACATAATTAATAAATATTTTAGAATTTAAAAACCATAATTAATATGTAACATCCGTCGAAAAACGGATTTTCAAAACCCGCTTCGTTTATTAATCAAATATCCAGTTATAAATTTTCGTTGCGTATTTAATGCTCAAATTAATTTTAAACGATACATAATTAATAAATATATTAGAATTTAAAAACCATAATTTAAAATTTCTAATAAATAATGAATAAAAAAATATTTACAGACGCCGGGTTTCGAACCCGGGTCACTCTCAAGACCAAACACACTCTACACCACTACACCACACACACAACTTTATTCAAATTTGAAACAATTAAATTTTATACACAAACTGACACTGAATCAGAAATTCAAAACACAAAATACTGAAACCGCCCCTGAATCAAAGAACGAATCAAGGAGTTTTCGTTTCGATCCTCCAAATCACCAGAAATAACTGACAATCATCAATCAATCACGACCAAATTTAACCAAACCGTTTCTAAAATTTCAGTCGTAACCGCCAATGATTTAACCGAAATCAAACCTCACCATAGCAGCCTATAAATACAGGGCTAAACTCCTCGATCCAACTCGCTCATTACTCTCAAACTCACTCTGAAAAACCTCGCCGCAAGTCGCCGGAATTTGTCTGTATTTCGCCGGAATTGGTCACCGGAAAACCGGAACCTTGCTTCCAATTGGTATAAACCTCTAAACTTTCTTATATCATATGTTTAATAGGTTCTAGATTATAAATATGTAACCCAGAACTGCTAAACATTTTAACCAGCAGATTCTAGTTTCTGGGTTTTGTTCATATGAAGAAGATGAAGTTTTATTAAAGTATAAATGTAATTAAACTCGGGTTTATTACCGGGTTAGACACACAGTCCAGTGGTGGACTGTATGCAAACATAACGTACACGTCCCGGGTTCGAGTCTGTTTGTGTTCCGATCCACTAAAGTAAAATCCATTTTTTTCTAAACCAAATTATATCGCTTCACAGTAAGATATTATATACTTTATAAATTCTGTTATGGACGGGTTAGACTCCCAGCCCAGTTGGTAGGGCTGGGTGCATCACGATGTACGGGTCGAGAGTTCGAGTCAAGTTATAAGCAGCCGGTTGGTTCATTTTAAAATCTTTTTAAATTAAGCAATTTCTGAAATATTCTAATAAGTATATAAATATAATTAAAATCAGAAATATTTCGGGTTAGACACGTAGCTCAGTTGGTAGAGCTGCGTGCACGTATACGGGAGGTCACGAGTTCGAACCTCACTCAGCGCATAGAATAAACACGGTCCGACCGGTCAACGGTCAACGGTCAGAGTCAAAAAGTCAACATTTTTTTATTTTTATTTATTTTTTTATTTAACCAGAAAATTATTTAAAAGTACTTAAAAATAATATTTTTAAAGTTAGAAAATGTCCTTAAACTCACAAAAATAAATCTAAAACTCCTATTAAGATTATGAACTAAAAGTATTAATCTCAAATAAAATCCATTTATTTACCGAACCATTTCGTTATTATTTTAGGTTAGTTTTCCTCGTCGATCAAATCCAAAAATTCGTGCGCATTCATCGTCATCAAGGAACGCACCCACTGTGAGTGAATCCTTACAAATTCCCCTTTTTATTCATGTTTTGGGGTGTATCATGTGTCGCTTTAATTATTTCGTTTATTCAAACTTGTGCTATTACCATTATATGACCTAAACTTTTAATGTAAATATTGTTTGTTGTGAAACGTGTTTACATTCTTGTCAAGTTGTGTGCAAATCATGCATTAGGCCCATCAGTTCCTCGTGGGAGACGAGTTGAGCATCAGGTGCCTCATTAGATCGGCTCCGTTTGATTGAGCCTTGATCTCATTGTTCATCATTTGGTGTGTGTGCTTGTGCAGTAATTGATATTATGTGTTTTGTGATTAAATTTACATTTACGTTTATTTATATTTGGTTATGCACAATTCTATTCAAATAACCAACATAACTAATCCTTTCAAATGTTTAAATAAGATTCACTCGCCAACTTTTGTTGACCCAAAACCCTATTTTACACATGATACAGGTGATCCGGTTGAGAAAAGAAACACATAGGATAGCCTAGAAGAATAAACAAGTTAATGCCTTGGAATGAACGTTTAGTTTTGTTTTCCTTTGTAATTGTACTCTAGTTTGTAATTTGAATGAAAATGTATTTGAGCATGATGTGTTTGTATGTTTATTGTAACTTCTTCTTTAAAGAGAAATAATAAATATGAAACTTTATAGTAAATGTCATGAGCTTTGATGAAAACCCAATCATGCCCCGACTACCATTTCCGCTGCGGGTCAGGGTGTGACATAATAAATAATAATTATAAAATTAAATAAAAGAACAGAATAGGGTAGTCGGGTCTCGAACCTAGGTCTCCCGCGTGGACACACACACATCACACCACTCCGCCACACACATATTTGTGTTCAAATACTAAAACAAATAACGTTTATGGTAAAGTCAAAACTCGTAAATCAGCAAACCCATAACTCGAAATCGCCAGCAAAGACTGAGACTCCGCAATTGTTGCTACTTTCCCCATGATTGAACGCGTAAACTGATTTCGACATCAGTTATAACCGTTGCTTAACACACAATTGAGTCAAAACCGTTTCTTTTGAGAATTGAAATCATTGACCGTGATTTTGGCCTCTAAATCGAAACCGAGCAGCCTGTCCAACTTATAAATACCCACCAAATTCCTTGTAAACTTTTCGCTCAGAACCGCACTCTCTTCCTGAAGCTTTATTCCTTTCAAAGCATGTCGCCGGAGATTTTCGCACTCGCCTGAATATCGCAGGAATTTCTAACCAGAAAACCGTAGTTCTCCAAACCAGTATAATCATCTAAACCTCCTTGCTATCTTTTGATTAGTAAATTATTGGCTCAAAACAGTAATCAAAACTGTTTAATCAGTTTATTCAGTCGGAATCAATGTCGGGATTTTTGAATGATGAAAAAGATGAAGTTAAGTTAGTGTTTTAATACAAATAAAAACGGGTATTTAACCGGGTTAGACACACAGTCCAGCGGTGGACTGTGTGCAATTACAAAGCACACGTCCCGAGTTCGAGTCGCACATGTTTCCGATTTTCTGAAATAAAGCCAACACTTTTTAAACTTATTCAGATCAATTCACAGTATATATATACAATGAATATAATCCAGTGTTTATGCAGATTAGACACACAGCCCAACTGGTTGGGCTGTGTGCACCCGAACCATAGATCCCGAGTTCGAGTCCGGGTTCTGTAACCAGTTTCGGCCATATTAAATCCTTTTTAAATAAAAACTAAATAAGGTTAAAGTTAGTTAGTATATATATATAATTAAAACAGAGAATATTTTGGGTTAGACAGTAGCTCAGTTGGTAGAGCTGCGTGCACGTATACGAGAGGTCACGGGTTCGAACCTCACTCGCCGCCTGAATTTCATGCTATCCGACCGGTTAGACCCGGTCAGACCTGACAAGGTCAACATATTTTTTAAAATTTTTTTTTCTTATTTTTACTTATTAAATTGAAAAATTATTTAAAAAAATACTTAAAAATAAAATTCCTAAGGTTAAAAATTTGCAATAAAACTCATAAAAATAAATATAAAAATCTCATTAAGAGCACTACTTAAAAATATTAATCTCAAATAAAATTATTTATTTATCGATTTATTTCGTTATTATTTAGGTTAGTTTTCCCTCGTCGGTTGAATCATAAAATCGTGCGCATTCATCATTATCAAGGAACGCACCCACTGTGAGTGAACTCTTACAAATTCCCCCTTTTATTCACGTTTTTGGGGTGTATCATGTGTCGTGCTATTCTTTTATTTTGTTTAAATACTCATGGGGGCCCACATGACTACGCAGGCAATGGTATGGGAGACATTTGGAGGCCCAAACATGAGCAAACCCAAGACATCCTATGGATGTAGTTAAATTATTTTCAGTTATGTTGTTTTCATTCTTTTTACGACACATGACACCTAGGAAATTCTTAAACTCACAATCTTCCTATATATGTTCCTGTAGATGTCGGCTAGGCAACTACGTGGAGGTAGAAAGTCAGGAAAGTCAAACGAACGCTTGGCCACACAAATCGCTAAACAAATGGCCGCAGTGCTTCCTAACATCGTGCTTCAAGTTCAACAAGCTCTCACCGCTAATTCCATCAACCCTCCCAACCAAGAAGACCAGGGCGTCGCCAACCCTCCTTCCAAAACCCCCAAGTGCACCTACAAACACTTCAAATCCTGCGATCCCCCAAAATATGAAGGGATCGAAGGTGTTACCGCCCTCCTTCACTGGTTTGAAGAAATGGAAAACACTTTCCTCAATTGCGATTGTCCCGAGGACCGTAAGGTACGTTACGCGACTGGAAGACTGTTTGGGGTAGCCCTTACCTGGTGGAACACGGAAAAGGGTAAGCGAGGAGTTGAAGATGCCATGGCCTTAACATGGGAAGAGTTAAGGGAACTCATGACAAGACACTTCTGTCCAAGAAGCGAAATCAAAAAGCTGGAAGACGAATTCCACGCACTGAAACAAAAGGAAGAGACCACACTTCATATAATAAGAGATTTCTCGAGTTGAACCAGATGATCCCCGATTTTTTCACCCCCTTGTACCGCTTAGTCGAACACTACATTCGAGGCCTCCCCTCGAAAATCCAAGATTCGGTTTTAAGCACTTCGCCTGCAACACGAAGCCGCAATGGAGTTAGCTACAGAACTCACTGAGAATCGCATTCGAAACGGAAAATTCAAAGATGAGAAGAAGAAAGCACCCATTGAGACCCCAACTCCGAACCACCCTGTCTCATCCTCGAAGTTTGCTGGTAAGAGGAAGCGAAATAGCAAGAATTTTGCTGTCACTCAAACCAACCCTCCTATCACTGCTGCACCAATCACCCAAATTGCTCCTCCAGCTGCACCATTCAAAAAGCCATACACTGGCCCACACCCAAAGTGCAACCGTTGTCAATACCATCACACTCCCGAAAACCCCTGCCAACATGGCACAAGTTGTGGCCGTGCGGGTCACACCATCCAAACCTGCCGTACCCTTCAACGAATGAACCGCAATCAACCTCCAACCCAAACCCAAAATCAGATAGTGGGCCAAACCCAACAACCCTTACTTCTACCACCTTCACAACACGTAGCCCAACCTTACTACCAACCCAACTACCCCATGATGCAACCCATGCGAGCTTGTTTCAACTGTGGGGACCCAAACCACTTCAGGAACACATGTCCACGCCTAGTGAACATCATCCATGCCCAAGCTCACACAAACCCGGTAAACCAAGCTAACCAAGCTCCCCCCCCTGCCAGAGGGAGAGCTTTCAATATCAATGCCAACCAAGCCAGGGCTTACAACAACGTGGTCAACGGTACGTTTCTCATCAATGGTAGTTATGCATCCATATTATTCGATACTGGTGAGGATAAGAGCTTTGTGTCCTTAGAATTTGACCCTATCCTCGACCAACCTCGTGTTAATCTCATCGAATCTCTAACGGTGGAAGTTGCTGATGGAAAACCCGTTTCATTAAATTCTATTATACGTAATTGTACTCTCACCCTAAACGATCACGATTTTCCAATTGACCTTATTCCTATGAAGTTGGGAAGTTTCGATGTTATAATTGGTATGGACTGGCTCAGCCAGCATCACGCGGAAGTGGTGTGCCACGAAAAATTCATTCGCATTCCTCTTGCAGACGATCAGACACTACGTATTTTTGGGGAAACCCCTTCGTAAGGACTCAAATTAATGTCCTGCCTTCAAGCCCGAAGATATCTCCGCAAGAACTATGTCGCATTCCTAACTCACGTCGTCAAAAAGGGAAACAAGGAGAGGAAACTCAAAGATATCCCAGTTGTGAAAGAATTCTCACAAGTCTTTCCCAACGACATTTCAGGACTTCCTCCTGTGAGAGAAGTCGAATTTCGCATCGATCTTGTACCTGACGCTACACCAGTCGCAAAATCTCCTTATAGGTTAGCCCCATCCGAAATGCAAGAGCTGGCCAGTCAATTGCAAGAGTTGACTGACAAAGGATTCATACGTCCTAGCTCATCGCCTTGGGGTGCACCTGTTCTTTTTGTGAAGAAGAAAGATGGAACGTTTCGCATGTGCATTGATTATAGAGAACTCAACAAGTTAACGGTTAAAAATATTGCCTCGCATTGATGACCTCCTAGACCAACTTCAAGGAGCCACCTGCTTTTCAAAAATCGACCTTCGTTCTGGTTATCATCAGCTCAGGGTGCACGGAGAAGATATCCCAAAAACCACCTTCCGGAGTCGTTATGGTCATTACGAGTTCATGGTCATGCCATTCGGTTTAACCAACGCCCCCGCTGTCTTCATGGATTTAATGAATAGGGTATGCAAACCCTACCTCGACCGTTTCGTCATAGTCTTCATCGACGACATCCTTATTTACTCCAAGTCTAAATCCGATCATGAGCGACACCTTCGACTCATCCTTACACTCTTAAGGACTGAAAAGCTTTACGCTAAATTCTCAAAATGCGAATTCTAGTTAGGAGAAGTACAATTCCTTGGACATGTCGTCAATGACAAGGGAATTCATGTCGATCCTTAAAAAATCAAGGCAGTACAGGAATGGCAAGTGCCACGAACCCCTACCGAAGTTAGGTCATTTCTTGGTTTGGCTGGTTACTATCGACGCTTCATTGCCAATTTTTCCCGTATTGTTGTACCACTCACGGCCTTGATTCATAAAGGAAAACCCTTCATATGGGGACCTAAGCAAGAGGAGGCCTTCCAAACTCTAAAGCAAAAACTTTGTGACGCACCTATCCTCACACTCCCTGAGGGTTGCGATGACTTTGTGGTATATTGCGACGCATCAGGGCAAGGGCTAGGCTGGGTATTGATGCAAAGAGGAGAAGTGATAGCCTATGCCTCTAGGCAACTCAAAGTTCTGAGAAAAATACACCACCCCCGACCTGGAACTTGGAGCCGTTGTGTTCGCTCTCAAGATATGGAGACATTACCTCTACGGTACCAAGTGTGAAATTTACACTAACCACAAGAGTCTCCAACATATCTTCAACCAGAAAGAGTTGAATATGAGGCAACGAAGATGGGTCAAACTTCTCAATGACTACGACTGTGAATTTCGGTATCATCCTGGCAAGGCAAATGTGGTGGCCGATGCACTCACTCGAAAAGGTTATGCGAACTCCATTCGTCTTCTATGTTCGCAAATCATAACCGACATCAAAGATCGAATCCGGGCAGCTCAACATGTTTCTGTAACAGAAAATGATGTACGCGATTAGCTGTCATGTGGAGCTGAACTCAAAATCGAAACCAAATCCGACGGTATTCTATACTATCTAAACCGCATATGGATTCTTGATCGCGATAACCTCCGTGATTTCCTCATGAGTGAGGCACACAAAACACGATACTCTGTACACCCAGGAGCCGAAAAGATGTATCAAGACCTACGATACACCTACTGGTGGCCTGGCATGAAAAAGGATATCGCTGTTTTTGTTTCCAAGTGCCTTACCTGTTCCAAAGTAAAAGCTGAACATCAAAGACCTTCAGGACTTCTAGTCCAACCCGAAATACCTGTATGGAAGTGGGAGAACATAACCATGGATTTCATTACCGGGTTACCTCGCACCGCCAGTGGGTATGACACCATATGGGTAATAATCGATCGTCTTACAAAGTCATCTCATTTCATTCCGATTCGCGAGGACTTCAAGAACGAGAAGTTAGCTCGTATCTACATCAGCGAGATCGTAAGCCGTCATGGTGTACCATTAAGCATCATTTCAGACCGTGATGGTCGTTTCACTTCACGAACATGGCGAGCTGTACAAACCGCTTTGGGTACACGATTAGACCTCAGTACCGCTTTTCATCCTCAAACTGATGGTCAATCTGAACGCACCATCCAAACCCTTGAAGACATGCTACGAGCATGTGTCATAGACTTCAAAGGGAACTGGGACGCTCACCTACCATTAGTTGAGTTTTCGTACAACAATAGCTATCATTCAAGTATCGGTATGGCTCCTTTCGAAGCTTTATATGGTCGTAAGTGCCGATCTCCAGTATGTTGGCACGAAATTGGGGAAGCGTAAATCACCGGACCAGAATTAATTCAAGAAACAACCGACAAGGTCCTTCAAATTCGAAACAATCTTCTAGCGGCTCAAAGTCGTCAAAAGAGTTATGCTGACAAACGACGAAAGCCCTTGGAGTTTGACATTGGTGATCAAGTACTTTTAAAAGTATCACCGTGGAAGGGAGTGGTTCGTTTTGGCCAGAAGGGCAAGCTAGCACCACGCTACGTAGGACCTTTCAAGATACTCGAAAGAGTAGGTCCTGTAGCATACAAGCTTGACCTACCAGAAGAGCTCAACAGAATTCATCCCACATTCCACGTATCAAACTTGAAAAAGTGCCTTGCCGATGAAAACCTCCACATTCCTCTAGAAGACATTCAAGTCGATGAATCGATGCACTTCGTTGAAAGACCAGTAGAAATCATGGATTTCGGAGAGAAGCGTTTGAGGCGAAGTCGTATTCCAATTGTCAGGGTACGTTGGGAGTCAAAACGAGGACCCGAGTTTACTTGGGAACGTGAAGACTCAATGCGCGAAAAATACCCGCATCTCTTTCCAGTTACCACTACTACTTAAATTTCGGGACGAAATTCCTAAAAGTAGGGGATACTGTAACATTTATGAAAAACGGGTTCAAAACCCGCTTCGTTTAATAATCAAGCATTCGGTTAAAAGTTCGTTGCGTATTGATTGTGCCGACTATTTTTAAACATCTCATAATTAATAAATATTATAGAAGTAAAAAAAACCATAAATAATATATAATAATAATACGTAAAATAAACTCAAAAATAATAAATAGAGTCACCGGGTGTCGAACCCGGGTCTCCCGCAAAGACACACACACATCACACCACTCCGCCACACACATCCTTTGTGATATATACTTAAACAAATATCACTTAAAGTAAAACAGGGAAAGTCAAAACCTGTAAATCAGCGCGCCCAGAACTCGCAATCGCCGGAAAAACTGAAACTCCGCAAATGTGGCTATTTTCCTTTGACTGAAACGCGTAAACTAATTTCGACATCAGTTATAACCGTTGCCTAACAATCAATTTTAGTCAAAACCGTTTGAAATCATTGACCGCGAATCTTGACCCCAAATTCGAACCCAATCGACCTGTCCCCCTTATAAATACCCACTCAAACTCCTTGTAAACATTTCGCTTAGAACCGCACTCTCTTTCTGAAGTTTTAATTCTTCCAAAGCTCGTCACCGGAGATCTTCGCACTCGCCGGAATATCGCCAGAATCACTGATCAGAAAACCGCAGTTGTTCTTCAGACGGTATAATTGGTAAACCTCCTTACTATCTCTTGATTGATAATTTAATTGCTCAAATCAATAATCAAAACTGTTAAATCAGTTCATTCAGCCGGAAATCGCAAATCAGGGTCGACGAAACTTGCCGGAAATCTGAAGAAAACTCTCTGTTTTGGTATATCATATTACTTAATCTTTCTATTCTATTTTCAATCGAGTATAAGTTTGTTGGTCGATTAAGCAAAACAGTCGGGTTCACTGTTCTGTGTTTTCTTAGTATAGAAGACGAAGCCTACGTTGTATATTAATGTAATTAAAATCGGGTATTTAACCAGGTTAGACACACAGTCCAGCGGTGGACTGTGTGCAAATATAAAACACACGTCCCGGGTTCGAATCACACATGTTTCCGACTTTCTGAAATAAAACCAACATTTTTAAACCTATTCAGATCAATTCACAGTATATATATAAGAGGAATATAATACAGTATTTAAGCAGATTAGACACACAGCCCAACTGGTTGGGCTGTGTGCACTCGAACCGAAGGTCCCGAGTTCGATTCCGGGTTTCTGTAACCGGTTCGGCCATATTAAATCATTTTTAATAAAAACTACATAACGTTAAAGTTAGTTAGTATATATATATAATTAAAACAGAGAATATTTTGGGTTAGACACGTAGCTCAGTTGGTAGAGCTACGTGCACGTATCCGAGTTCGAACCTCACCCGTGCCTGGAATTCATGCTGTCTGACCGGTCAGACCCGGTCAAACCTGACAAAGTCAACCCATTTTTATTTATTTTTGTTTATTTTTATTTATTTATTAAATTGAAAAACTATTTAAAAATACTTAAAAATAAGGTTTTTTTAAGTTAGAAATTTGCATTAAACTCATAAAATTAAATCTAAAAATCTCATTAAAGAGCACTAATTAAAAATAATAATCTCAAATAAAATTTATTTATTTATCGAATCATTTCGTTATTATTTAGGTTAGTTTTCCCTCGTCGGTTGAATCATAAAATTCGTGCGCATTCATCGTCATCAAGAAACGCATCCACTGTGAGTGAATCTCTACCAATTCCCCGTTTTAATCATGTTTTGGGGTGTATCATGTGTCTTACTTTTCTTTTATTTTATTTAAACACTTGTGCATACATCATATCCGTGATCAAATGTGTATCAATTGTTGTGTGAATTATATGTAGATTGAATTTTATCATTTCAGTGCACGCATTTCATTAGGCCCATCAGTTCCCCGTGGGATACGGGTTGAGCATCAGGAGCCTCATTAGATCGGCTCCGTTTGATTGAGCCTTGATCTCAAATACATCATCATTCATGTCATATACTCATCCAAAGTGGTTTGTGATTGTTTACATATATATGTTTGCTCACATGTGATTAATGCACGAATTTCCTTTAATAAATGAAACAAAAAATTAGTTAAAATGTTTTATCAATGTTCACTCGCCAACTTTTGTTGACCTAAAATCTCCCCCGTTTTTACACATGATACAGGTGATCCAGCCGAGACAGGAAACACTTAGGATGGCCTAGAAGAATAAACAAGCTTATACTTTGGAATAAATTTATAGTTTCATTTTCCTTTGTAATTGTATGAATTTTGTTTTTGGGTATTTAAGTTTGTAATTTGAATTTAATAAATATGAAACATCTTAGTAAATATCATGAGCTTTGGTGATAACCCAATTATGCCCCGACTTTTATTCCGCTGCGGGTCGGGGTGTGACACTTGGGAAGAATTGAGAGAGCTTATGACTAGACGTTTCTGTCCAAGAAGCAAAATTAAGAAACTAGAGGATGAGTTCTATTCATTGAGGCAAAAAGAGGGAGATCACATAACTTATAACAAGATGTTCCTCGTATTGAACCAAATGGTTCCAAATTATTTCAACCCTCTCTACCGTTTGATCGAGCACAACATTCGGGGCCTCCTCCAAAAATTCAGGACCCTGTGATGAGTACTACACCTGCAACTTTGTAAGCAGCAATGGAGCTAGCTACAGAGCTCACCGAAAACCATATTAGGAATGGAGACTTCAAGGATGAGAAGAAGAAAGTTAAAACACCAACCGAAATCTCAAACTCAACCCAAATTGAATCCTCTTCCCAACCCACTATCAAGAGAAAGCGAGACGGGCAAAATTTCACTGTCACTCAATGCAATCAACCAGCTCCACAAGTCGTACCACTCCAAGCTATCCCAATCACTCAAGTAGCACCCAACGATGCTTACCCAAATAAGAAACCTTACATTGGACCCCACCCTCAATGCAACACCTGCTTTTATCACCATCAACCTACCATACCCTGTCGATTGTGTGCTAATTGTGGACGTTATGGTCATCTAAGTAAAACTTGTTGTACTCCCCAAAACCAAGCTTCACTCCCTACCCAAAACATGATCCAACCCTATCAACAACCCCAATACCCCATAGTTCCATATGTTCGAGTTTGTTTTAATTGTGGTGACCCTACTCATTTTAGAAACATGTGCCCTAGATTGGTTAACATCATTAACGCCCAAGCTCAAGCGAACCCAGTTAATCAAGCAAATCAAGCAAACCCAGCACCCCCACCAGCAAGAGGAAGAGCTTACAACATCAACGCTAATCCAGTTGAAGTCAATAACAGTGCAAACGAAAACCCAACTAGCCTTCCATCACCAAGAACCAAGACTACGCTCCAATCGTCGAGTTTTTTTTAATGTTCTCTATAAATCTCAATCTATGTGTATCCCTGGTTTAATTTGGGAATTTATGTATCCAAGAATTTTAATGCTAATTGATATCATTGTTTTATTTCATTCATCGGTTTAAAATTTCATGTCATCATAACATCACGACGTACCTCGTCTCATCATTTAAAGAAGTTGGGTCGTGCCTCACTTTTTCGTAGACTAACCCCTTCATCATAACACACGAGAAAGGTACCATCATCATTTAGTCATGTATTCTTTCAGATTTGAGAATCAAGTTTTGATTGTTGTGTTTTGTAGTTTTTAGGACGAGCCACATAGAACCAATCATAACTTACTGACAAAGCCAATGAAAATTTGACAAGAATATGGTGGATACGCCACTGGTACTTCCTATATATAAGTATTATTGTCAAAGGATCAAAAGCATTGTCAGACGGTTATGAGAAGTTCCGTGTAGGTTTTAATATCGTCATGGTTGAAGTTTTCGTCTGGTCATATAACTTTATCTTTTCAACGCATTGATTTTTCTCAACACTCTTATGCATGAGGTCATACCCAGTCAATCAACTCTGTGTATCAACGCTTCTCACCTCAGGAATCAAAAAACGATTCCTGTAGTATGGTATTCAACCTTTACTAGGAACGTTACCGCCTCAATAAAAATTCAAAACTTCACACTCCTCTGGTTATGTAAACATCAAATCCAAACATCACACCTCCCTTTTTATGTTAAAAGATACTCAGATACTAGTCAGAGTACGTTGGGAGTCAAAACGAAAACCTGAGTTTACTTGGGAACGTGAAGACTCAATGCGCGAAAAATACCCGCATCTTTTCTCTATTACAACTTCTATTAAAAGTAGGGGATACTGTAACATTTGTTGTAAAACGGGTTTTAAAAACCCGCTCCATTATTTTTTTTATTTTTAAGTATACGCTATGATTCATTACGTGTTTATGTTAAGTGGGTTAGAAATCATTAAACTGTTAGTAGTAAATAATAAATAATAATAATAATATTATAAATAAACTATAACTAATAAAAATATAAAAAAATATATATATAACAAAACAAGGGTGGACCGCGGGTATCGAACCCGGGTCTTCTCCCAAACGAACCACACAACACACCATCAGACCAAACGTACACATCTTATACAATCTCAAAATAAATAAATTATATATATATTCAACACTCTCAATCATAATTCAATGAAATCATCACTCTGTAACAATCAAAGGCTCAATTCGCACAATCAATTCAAGAAGCGGTTTTTTTTTTCTGTTGCAACCACCGTATGTAACAGCCTCAAATCATAAGATGCCATTCAAACTTAGGAATTAATTTCCCCTGAAATTTAGTATTTCAATCCTTGATCGAAACCGAAACATTAAACCACTGCCTCTCCCTATAAATAGAGACCATCTGAATAATTAGAGAGCACACATACTCACTCAACTTCTCTGTGACCATTGTTCCTTATTTGCACATCGCCAGAAGTCCGAGTCTCGCCGGAGTCATAATCCAAGATCGTCGGAAACTTCGTCGTAAGGTTGAAGAAAACTCCTTGTTCTGGTATGAAATGTACTTAATCTTTCAATTTCATCAGACAGTGTGTTGTTTAAAATATATTAGCTAAATCAACCAAAACAGTTGGAATCAAGTTCTGGGTTTTTGTTTATAAAGAAGATGATCTTGAATAAGTGTTTTTATATAATTAAATTGATTATTTTAAACATGTTAGACACACAGTCCAGTGGTGGACTATGTGCACCCTGGAATAAAATCTTTCTCTTTTTAAAACTTAACCAGATCACTTTCAATAAGAATATAAATATGTTATGATTTCTGTTTATAATGGGTTAGACACCCAGCCCAGTTGGTAGGGCTGGGTGCAAACAACTTGAGGGTTACGGGTTCGATCCTGGATTAAGCAACGGTTTGATAATTTTAAAGCCTTTTTAAAATAAGTAAATTTATGAAATAAGCTAAATAGTGTATAAATATAATTAACACATAGATTATTTCGGGTTAGACACATAGCTCAGTTGGTAGAGCTGCGTGCACGTAAACGGAGGTCTCAAGTTCGATTCACACACGCTGCGAATAATCATCAGATCGGCCAGTTCAACCCCTTTAAAAGGGTATATTTTTTTAATATACTTTTCCTTTATTTTTCTCAAAAAATCCTTAAAATATAATTAAAATATGACTTTTTAAGCGTAAAACTTGTAATAAATACTACAAAAATAAATCTAAAAATCTAATAAAAAGCACTAATTGAAAATATTAATTTCAAATAAATATTTATTATTTATCGAATTATTACGTTATTATTTAGGTTAGTTTCTCTCGTGGTTAAATCCAAATTCGTGCGCATTCATCGTCAATCCAAGGAAACGCACCCACTGTGAGTGAATCCTTACAAATTCCCCTTTTTATTCATGTTTTGGGGTGTATCATGTGTCGTTTCATATATTTCGTTTATTCAAACACTTGTGCTATTACTATTATATGATCTAACATGTGATGTAAATGTTATTTGTTGTATTGTGTGTTTACATTTTTTTCAGTTGCGTGCAATCATTCACATTAAGCCCATCAGTTCCTCGTTGGAGACGAGTTGAGCATCAGGTGCCTCATTAGATCGGCTCCATTTGATTGAGCCTTGATCTCATTGTTCATCATTTGTCATGCTTGTGTGTGCATTGATTGATAATATGTGGTTTATGGTTAGATTTACATATGCGTTTACTCATATTTGGTTTATGCACATTTTTATTTAAATTACTAATTCGTTCAAATGTTTAAATGAGATTCACTCGCCAACTTTTGTTGACCCAAAACCCTATTTTTACACATGATACAAGTGGACAGGTTGAAGCAAGGAACACATAAGAAATTACCTTAGAAGAAATATAAAGAGTTCATGAATATTGTTGTGCTTGTATGATTGTAGTAATTTTTCCTTTAAATTGGAAATAATAAATATGAAACTTTATTATAGTAAATGTCATGAGCTTTGATGAAAACCCAAATATGCCCCGACTACTATTTCCGTTGCGGGTCAGGGTGTGACAGATTTTGGTAGATACCATCATACCTTTGTTAAGTAATTCCCAACCCTCACCGCTGCTTGTGTTTGTAGCAAACAACACCAAACCAATCACTGACCTAGTTGTTTTTCCAGTGAGTTCGACGTGGCTCCATCATCTCCCTTATTTTTCTCGAAGCCAACACATAGGTTTTCTTTACGGAACTCCCTTTGAGAAATTTGGGGGGGTGAATTTCGTGATTTCAAAAGGATTTGCTAGAGGTGTTGGGAAAGTTAATGATGTCAGAACATTGCATATCAATCAAAACCTCATTTTTTTGCTCGCATCGCAATCAGAACCACATTTCCGGTGGAAATGGTGTTATCTGATCAAAAGCCACTCCATCGCAAATACATTCACATTTCTAGTTGTCGGCAACTTCAATCAAGAAAGAGAAAAAGAGTGATGTATAACGCCCCAAAACCCAAATTTAAAAGTATTAGTATGTTTTCTTGTCGTATGGCATGAAATCAAATAACTAAGTTGTCTAACTTAGTTAGAATAAAATTTAAATAGGAAGGAATGGAGTTTGTGATAAAAGTGATCAAATGGCAAACATGAGGGGTTGAAATTACAAGTTTGCACTAATGTTTTTATAAATAAAATCTCTAGATGTGTGTGTGGATCATACAAAAAGGAGAAAAGGGAGACTCTCTTAAACCATCTAAAACCTGAATTTGATGATGGAATTCAGCCTCAAATGCTTGCATAAACAAGGATTTCTAATCATCTAGTGATTTTAAACATAAGGTAAGTGATGGAATTTCATTGATGATGATTCTTGGTTAGAGACTCATTGCATTATGAAATATTAGGGTTCATCCATAATTGCTATGTGAATCCATGTGGAAACTAGTTGACATGGATGACTAGAGCTTGAATGTATGTGAAGTTTGTGGAAATTGAGTAAATTGAAAGAGGTTTCATGGAGTTGGAAATGGGTATCAATTTTTGGGTGTTACCCATGAGCATTCTTGGTCAACTTGATAGATAGATTGAAAAAGAAATTGATATATGTTGTGGTTAATGTTTATTGAATGAATAATACTTGATGTACGTAAGAAATATGGTATTGTAACCATGAATTTGGAAAGTTAGGCATAAATTGCTTGTACATTGTGCCTTATGTAACATCCGTAAAAAAAAACGGATTTCCCAAACCCGCTCCGTTTATCAACCGAACAGTCAGTCAAATTTTTGGTTGCGAATTAAATGCCCAAAATAATTTTAAACGATCCGTAATCAATTATTATGCGGGAATATGTATTTAGTTTTTGAAAATCTGTTAAAAATAACAAAATAAAAATGTTTTACCCATGCCGGGTTTCGAACTCGGGTCTGTATCCGGTTCAACCAAAGACTTATCTCTCAGCCGACAAACCACACCGCCACTTTGATTTTCTGATGAATAAAGGAATCATTTAATTCATATATTAAAGTTCGGAAGTCAAAATTCTGTAAATTGCCGCCCAAAAGAACTTCACGCGTAAACAGCCTGTAAATCCTTCCTTTTTCACGAATCCTAATTGACCGGGACGTGTAATTGTAATTCCTTTCCATGTTTACGCCAATCATGAACCTACCTTTGGAACCGACTCGATTCGGTTCGGAAAACACTTATAAATAACCGACGTCCGCAAGATGTTTAACCCGCACAACCCATCTCATCACTCTCACCACACTCTCATCTCTCGCTCTCTGTTTTAACGCTAGTCGCCGGAAACACAAGACTCACTCGCCGGAAATTTTTATTACCTCGCCGGAAAACCGTATCAGTAATCTCTGAGTTTACTGAACCCCTAAACTTTCACCGAAGTCACCCACAACCTTTGTAACCTTTCGGAAGACTCTCTGCTGCAAGATACTGTCGCCGGAAAAAGAGTGCTGTCGCCGGAGTTCTGCCGGAAAACAGAGTAAAACCAGTCGGTACATCTCACGCTTAATTCATTCCCTTTTTACTTTTATCTCATTTGTAATTGATCATTAAACGCTAAAGGAACATTAATCAACATTCGAATCCGTCAGTCGTCACTTCCGGTGAAAACCAGTGAAGAAGACGACGTTACGATAATGGTTAAGTATAATTAAATTCAAGTTATTTACCGGGTTAGACACACAGTCCAGCGGTGGACTGTGTGCACTTTTAACGCTAAGGTCACGAGTTCGATTCCGGTTTCACACACGCCGCCTTGATAAAAATCCTATTTTTAGCAAACTGAACCGGAGTCGCCTTGAGTATATGTTAAGTATCTTGATAACCGAGTTATAACCAAGTGTGACACACAGTCCAGCGGTGGAGTGTGTGTCCGCTAACCCACAGGTCCCGGGTTCGAGACCTGTGGAGCGCACCGGTTCTCGAGACTTAATTCGTTTTTAATAATAAAGGATTTCTGTTAATTCTAATTAATATATATATATAATTAAAATCGGATATATAACGGGTTAGACACGTAGCTCAGTTGGTAGAGCTGCGTGCACGCGTACGGGAGGTCTCGGGTTCGAGCCTCACCCGGCGCACAACAATATGCCTATTAACCGGTCAACGCAGGTCAAAGTCAACCGGTCAAAGTCAACTGTAGCAAAAATAAAATATTTTTTTATTATTTTTATTTAATTATTTTAATTAAAAATCAATTATAAATACTTAAAAATAACATTTTTAAGGTTAGAAAATAGCATCAAACTCACAAAAATACACCCAACAATCCTACTAAAATAGATTCATAAAACCCGTTTACTTACCAAACCGTAACGCGATTTATCTAGGTTAATTTCACTCGTGGTTAAAACCATTTCGCGTGCATTCAACGTCATCAACCGAACGCACCCAATGTGAGTGAATCTTACAATTTCCCCTTTTAAATTACACGTTTTGGGGTGTGTCATGTGTTATGAAATAATTAATTTATTTATTTAAACTTGTGCCATACCACATCATGACTTAAACTTAGATTGATTTATTGTTGTGATTTACTTATATTCCGTTTGTCAAATTACATGAAACTCATACATTAAGCCCATCAGTTCCTCGTGGGAAACGAGTAGAACATCGCGTGCTTCAATTCAAATTCATTATTGTTCATGTGTGTTTTCATTGAGTTTATATTGTTGGAAGTTGTGTTATTCATATTATCATGTTTATGCAATTCATTCATCAGGCCCCTCAGTTCCTCGTGAGAGACGAGTTGAGCATCGCGTGCCTTTAATTGTTCCATTATTATTCATGAGTGTTTTATTTAACATCTTATGATTGCCGATTAAGTTACATCTATTTTTACTCATGTTTGGTTGTGCACATATTTCATAATCAATTTAAATAAATTGTTCAAATGTTTTCCATAGGATTCACTCGCCAACATTATGTTGATCCAAAAACCTTTTTACACATGATACAGGTGAACAGGTTGAAGGAAGGAAAACATAGGATATGCCTTAGAAGAGAACCAAGAAGCTTAGACTGATAGTTAGAACATGTTGTATCATTTATTTCCATTAAATTGTATTAATGAATATGAAACATATAATAAATGTCATGAGCTTTGTTGATAACCCAATTATGCCCCGATCACCTTTTCCGCTGCGGGTCGGGGTGTGACACCTTAAATGTTGTACGCATACTGAGTGTTTGATGAGATGTCTAATAATAATATGTGAATTTGTATGCGAGAACATGACAAATATGAATGGAATGTGATAACAGATGTAATTGATAGAAAACTAACATGGAGATTGTGTTTTAGATGGAATTCATGTGGGAATTGATTTTGATTGTATTATTTGGTAGAAATATTCATTAGGAGTTTGTGCCATATGCTTGAATGGTGTGAGGCACACCATGTGTTTGATTAATTGCTTAGTTAAGATCAAGAAGTGAATTTGTGCTAATTGAGGAGCATATGGACTTACTAGCAAGTAATAATGTTAGAACTGTGTTGTACTTGCTAACCTTGGATTGTGTTGCCAATTATAGAATCATGTAAGCACTAGTATGTGTCGAATTGATTATGTGTGTAAATGCATGTACCTAGTGAACATATGATTGTATGTAACCTACAACATAAAATGTAATGCATCAGCTGTAACTGATATGTTCTAGTATATCAATATAGACACATGTACCTAGTGACACATGTTTCTAACTAGGAAAATTATATATTGGACATGAAAGTCAACGGGTATGGGGTTAACATGGTTCGATTCCTAATACAGTTATGAAACTAGGAAGACCATGTGATACATGTCGGTTGTTAATATGTGGCATACATGATAATAAGTTGAATTTCTTGAAGTATGAACAATGTGGTTGTTAATCTATGTCTTATGTATGTTAGAAATTGATCAACGACAGTCAATGTGACATAGGAGTTGGGTGCGATTAATAACATGAATGATCATGTATGCTAACAATAATGTGAATGTGTTGACATGAAAGGATAGAAATCATGTCAAGATGGACTCAATCATAAAAGGCTAATGGGTTAAGAATAGGCAAGGAAACAAGCAAGAACATGGAGGGCTCAAGGTAAGTGATCCTTAGACCATACTCTCGTTTATGCAATTTGGATTCATATGCATATGTAGAAAAGGGAATTCATGAAAGGAAGGTTAATGATACGTGGTCATGGTAAGGAATGTTGTTAAATGGTCAAACATAGATTAACCAAGCTTGATACGAGTCATAAATGATAAAATGACTTCGTAAAATGATTATCATGAATGTTGGGATGAGGGATTGTGAATTAGGAATGACTAAGGGTTCTTGAATAACCACTGAAAACCCTAATTCTATCAATTAGAAGTCGTGGGGATCTAAATCGG
The DNA here is from genome assembly GCA_947069175.1 of Scalesia atractyloides. Taxonomy (NCBI): domain Eukaryota; kingdom Viridiplantae; phylum Streptophyta; class Magnoliopsida; order Asterales; family Asteraceae; genus Scalesia; species Scalesia atractyloides. The sequence goes on along the minus strand of CAMTDV010000116.1, from coordinate 86,088,570 downwards.
GGTTTAGGATCGAAACTGGGGCTGAAACGAGCAAACTAGGAAACTTGCTGTTGAGGGTGCAAGCTACGTCCACACCCGGGTTCCTCCTGATTTGCACCATAGATGGCGCAAGTTGCGCCCTAGGGAGTGTAATTTGCATCCCTAACAGGGTTTTTCTTCCAAAATGGACCCAAATGATGCATGTTTATATGTATGACCTGTGAAAGGTTAAATCGCGGTCCAAGTCCTTAATTGTGTGCGGAATAGAATGTTATGATCATGTATATACTTAATCATGATGAGTGTAGACTGTTATCGTTGTTTATGTATGTTTTGCGAAGACTCGGTTCGGGACTAAGGTGTTTGATTGTATGAACATAGATTGATATATTTCAACATACATATGAAGGTTGGAAGTCATAGACTCAATGGTTATAGAATCTTAATGTCTGTTGGTCCTAATAGCTTAATGAATGAAGATAGGATGTCCTGTGAAAATAATACGTGTAGGGATTAGCATGTACGTATATATTATAATTTGTTAATGGTGTTGTTACGAGAATGGCAATGAAAGTGCAAGTATGTTAAGGATGAATGCATGGGAGTCAAAAGTTAGAATATGGAGATCGGATCCGAGAATGTAGCCTAAATGAATCCGCACTTGCAAAGAAAATTTAACATGATCATTACGTTTTTGTCAGATGTTAATTCCACGCTTACTTAACTAATGTTATGGTTATGTGGTGATTGCAGCTTAATCGGGAATCGGGTCTTCCTTGCGAAGTAAGGAATGGTTGAAAATCGAGTCAAGACGCGGATAGAACGGAAGCGTGGTCACATAGATCTCCTTTGACGTTGTGCTTGAATGCATGTAATAAGTAGGGATAGAAGGTGTAACACCCGACATGTAAATGTAAAATGGTTTCTAAATATTTTAAATAGTTTATAAGGTTTGCATTCCGTTACTTGTTTTTATAAAATCGATTTAGGGTGTTACATGATGATTGTACGATGGTTGATTGCCACCATCGTAGATCTGAAATCATCATCACTACTAGCGTATCAGATTTAAACCATCTTAGAACAAAAACAAAGCAGGGTAATGTTTGTGCTTCTTTTTACCGGAAAATCGAATAGATAGACGGGGAGAGGGAGAACGAGTAGAAATCGGAATTAGGACATAGTGAGAATTGGGATGGTTGAAAAAGAAAATTATGGTTCTGGTTTGTGGTGGGTATGATGGTGACAGAGGTAAAGTATAACAGAGATGAGAGATGAAGGGGTCGATTTGCAGATGATGGTCGGTGGCGACGGTGGTAGCAACCTTCTTTCATGCCATTGACACGGTGGTGGCCGACAATATATGAGACAAAGATGGGGACTTGGGGTGACTGAACCAGAGAGATAAAGAGACGAAATGATGACGAATATGGCCGACTTGGGGCAGCGATGGTCAGCTTACCAGTTTCACATAAATACGCGATTGGCGGTGATCGGCATCAAAGTTCACAGAGATGGAGACAAGCTGATGAATGAAGAAAGTTTAGATAGAAGCTAAAGACAACACTTCACATGGAAAGATGAAATTACCCCTCACTTAAGGGAGGGTTAACAGAAAGTTAACCTCCGTTAGATACAGGAACAAAACGTGTTAAAAGTTAAAACATTAGACATCAAAAGTGTTGCATATGAGTGAAACCTAATATTTAGACCAAAATTTAAACACAAAAACTACATCAATGACTTTAGTTAACTCCACATAATACCCTTTAAGAGAAATGAAAGGTTTCAACGATGATTAATACATAAAAGGTGACAAAAAGTTGTTGAATTAATTTGTCAACAAAAGATTAACTATAACGACATTCCAACAGCAGAATCAAACTATGAGAGGTCAGCCTTACAACACCTAGCAAGCTACCTCTATATTCTTATTTAATTATATATGCAAGTAAGGCATTAAATATACCATCAAATACATGCAAGTAAGCATGTACATTCCTTAATGCACATGTTGCAAGTTCATGATACCAAAGCAATGTACAAACTAGATGGTTTTGAATTTCGAAAAAAAAAACTATTTAAATCCGGAGTTAATTATATCAAATCTATTGTTCAAATCATACTGATGTTTATAATTTATATTACAAGTTTGGTTTTTCTTTAAGATATAGATATGGTTTTCACCTTTGTCACATCATATCATGTTTGGTTTTTATTTATTAATTAACTAGTATTAAACTCATGCGTTGTAACAGTTGTTGTAAAACCGTGTCAAGTAGTACCAACACTGTCAGCGACCACCAACACCACAAAAGCTCGTAAAACAAAATAAATAATAGAGCAAAAAAATAACGCCGAGCGAAAGCAGACGTGAAATTTTTGAATCACGCACGCTCGTTGCAGAGAAATTAAACTGAAACGTAAAACATAGAAAAAAATAACTAAGTCAATCTAGGACCCGTGCGTTGGACGAACTTGTCAAACCGAGAAAATAGATGTGTTGCGATGGCCAATCAAACGGGAAAAAATATATAAAAAATGTGGAACCCCACACGCACGTTGCGGTGCGTTAACTCACAAAATTTAGAACGAAACAAAAAACTTGGGAAAGATGAAAGTATGATGGAACAAAATTGAAAATAAAAAAGAATTTGGATTAAATTGTAAAAGATGAAAAACTTTGAGTTAAAAATAAAAAAACGAAGGGTCTAAATTGTAAAATTATTTATTAATCTTAGATAAAGATAAAAATAAAAAAATAAATGATACCTATAAATTAGTTATTAATATTAAAGAAATATAAATAAAATTTATGAAGTTAAAAAAGAGAATGCTATGTGACATTATTTAAAATATTTTATTATAAGTTAGATAACATATTCATTATTAAGTACATGTATAACAACTATTATATTAATTTTATATAAAAATACATAAAATATAAAAATTCTAAAAAAGTATTCGAAATGACCTCCCATTCATATAACTTAAAATTATATTTCTCCTTTAAATTTAAAAGCATATAATTAAAAACAACTCAAATCTAATGTCTCATATTTATGATTTATCCCTATTCAACTGAATAATATATTTTTTTATTTATTTTCTTCCACTAATAAAAGAAATATATACGATAAATATAGGGAGTAAAAATCCTTTGTATAGATACTCACTAGAGTATCTATATTTAGGAAACTTCTATAATTTTCCCTCAAATTTTAAGAATATAGCATATGGTTGGGGATCTTGGTGTAGAATGAAAAAAAAAAAATTTTTTTGGTGTCGTTGCAATAAGGACCATATGCAACTCTTTCGTCAATACGATAAAAACATTTTTTCGGTAGCATTGCCTACGGTGGATGGAGAGGTGTCACCATGTTAGAAGTCGGTTACTTATATATTTCATTAAGTACTAGAGAGGTAACCAGTTCCGGAACTTAATTTTTTATATGTTTACACTTGTATATTTATAGAATTTTAAAATACCTTTTATGAGGTTGGTTTTAAAATTTCATAAGAGTTGATATTAAAGGTTGTTCGCGATTAGACCACATATAAATACACAATAAAATTTAATGGGGTGTGAGACCGTGATCCAAAAAGTCATATAATCATGTATAGTTTTTCTTTTTTAACTTCTAAGCTAAAGATACGAAGCATGCATGTTAAGGTTGTTGATAAACAATGAAAACCATATATATATATATATATATATATATATATATATATATATATATATATATATATATATATATATATATATATATATATATATATTTAACAAACAAACCGACAATATAAACATGAGATAGGGACCATTTGTGCAACTATTTCCATTATTCGTATGTAAATCATACCTAACACGATTCATGAAACTCCATTTCTGCATTGATTTCAAACTTAATTTATCCAACATATATACAAGAAGCATTACAAGATACATCTAATCGGTTTGGCAGAGACTTTCAACCATAATCCAGATATCTCCGGATACAGTTTGGTCCACTGTTTCTTCATATCTAATGTAAATAACGATATATATATATATATATATATATATATATATATATATATATATATATATATATATATATATATATATTTAACAAACAAACCAACAATATAAACATGAGATAGGGACCATTTGTGCAACTATTTCCATTATTCGTATGTAAATCATACCTAACACGATCCATGAAACTCCATTTCTGCATTGATTTCAAACTTAATTTATCAAACATATATACAAGAAGCATTACAAGATACATCTAATCGGTCTGGCAGAGACTTTCAACCATAATCCAGATATCTCCGGATACAGTTTGGTCCACTGTTTCTTCATATCTAATGTAAATAACGATATAATATAAAACCAAAAACATTAAGCTTCAACTGTAATCAATTAATTCGCGTATAATTTCATTAATCATTTTCAATCCAGTTACATTAATCAGCGATTAAATACACAGAATTGCTGTATCAATCTCTAAAAAACCTTATTTACATCTTAAACGAACAAACGAATTTAAGCGCGTTTATAATATAATAAATCTATAATCCTATAACTTGTAACGAAACCTGTTGGTTAGTTGTTGACGTCGTTAGTTCTAGGGCTCGGTCCTGACGGCGGCACCGGTTTTCTTTCGGAAGTGCACTCAGAAACAAACTTCCATAGCTTCCTGCTTCGAATCGCTTCAACAACTGAACTTCGTCGTTTGAAGAATCAATATCACATGGAACAGATTCTGAATTAGCTTTCTCCGGCAGAACTAGGTGAATGTCCGGCGTGGTAGCTGGTAGTTTGTGATCCATCGTGATCGGTCTGGCGGTTGCCAGAAAGTGCGGTGCGATCACGAAGAACGTGAGGAAGAGGAGGGGTAGGCGGAAGGATATCGACATCGGTAATTGCTAGGGTTTGGGTGGCGTGCGGTGCAAGGAGTTGAGAGAAGAGTAAATATTTTAAGTAGTAGATTGAGAGAGATGCGGCAATCGAAATCGGTAGATATAGATACAGGGATATAGATATAGATACGAATATATATAGATACATATACAAACTGAAGTTGAAGTTGAGGTGGTTGTTTGAAAAGGTCAGAAATATTATACGCGCTTTTTCACACGCAGACTAATAATAATAATAATAATAATAATAATAATAATAGTAGTAGTAGTATTGTAATTTGTATTTCTTCTTCGTGACATTGAATTATAAAAGTCTACTTATATACTATTAATTCCTTATACAATTAAATATTTAGGGTGACACGAAAGGAAATGTTATACATGAACACGATACGATAATTTATTGTGCTTTTTTTAAGCACGGACACAGTTTGTTTTTTTAAAAGATATACATGAAAAATACTTGTTACGAATAGAAGAGCAATCAAAGTGTCGTTACAAGCGTATTGTGTATACGGGTACTTAACACACTATCCCTTATCCTATTTTTTAGTTAACAAAAAATCTTATCGTGTATTAATGAGTACTTAACATGTAAACAAGTTTAGGCACGGAAATTAATTGGTTTTATCGTGTCTACCTGTTTAATACATGAAACTTGTTAAGGTCATGTAGGTTCATAGCATGTAATTGTGTGAGTGTCTAAAATTGTCAGTCTTAGAAATATTGAATTACAAAGTCTTATATTTTATGATTAGTTTTATTTTATGGATCATAGACCCTTATATTAGGATGTGTTTATTATTAATCCGGTTAATTGTAACTATTGTTGGAAATTTCGAATTAAAAGATATTTCTTTGCGTGACGAGAAAACATGGAGTAGATAATTATTAGAATATTTAAACGTGTTTAGGTTTAATTATTTAGTGATAATTATCATGCCCAATATAATGGGTTTATTAGCAATCCTAGTTATAATCTAATATGAGTGTTTAGATTATAAATACCATGCTTTGGGTATTAGTGATTGTAATTCAAGTTTTGTGTATGTTTCTTGAATAATAATAATAATAATAATAAACGTTTGGGTGTTAGCCAAATACTTTGCAAGTTCCGATTTTCAATTTCCGTTCGATACCGATTCGACTTGAATTGGTTTTGATTTATTTTTATTAAGTTAATAATTTATTTATATATATTCGTGTACAAAAACTATTAATTTTCTGATCCTATTTGAACAAACATAAATATGTGTGGATAGAAAATAAACTTTCTGACCATTTACTAAAAAAAGAAAAGATTCATCAGCAGGAAGTGGAACAAATTATTTGATATGAATTATTTATCAATCAAACATGCGTATTGTAACAAACTTAATCTTTGATGATATTTGGTCTTTTTAGATATATATTAGGATACTCGGTGTAGGGGTCATTCAGGCCCGGCGACCCCCCTCCCCCAACACTATTTCCGGTGGTCTGGCGGCGTCGAGGACGTCTGTCCCCAGACGTTGGAGACGGTCCACAGGCTCTTCTTCTCTACACACACCTATACATACATACATACATATATATATATATATATATATATATATATATATGTATTTAGCCTCATCATCTATTTCCTAGGTCCATCCTCTTTAGGCCCGTCCTCACATTCATCCTACGTGGCGCTGACGTGACGGGTCGGCCTCTAGGGAGGCCCATCATCCACACCGAGTAACCTTAGAGTTAAGCCCGATCATGATTAATTAGGGTTTTTTTATTTATTATATATATATATAGCCTTGTATAAGGTTTTGCTGAGACGAAAAATATAACATACTCTAAGTTCATGAAATTCTTAATCCTTAGATTATATATGGTTTATTAATCAACAAATTTTGTATCTCATATTTTAATTATTAATATGAATAGCATTTTTCTTTCAAGGTTAAACCTATATGTAAATTATGACTTAAACGATTGAAGATGAATTGAACGAAATGTCATGAATTATATAAAATAAGAAATAAAAATAAAAATAAATATAATAAGCAGTCGGTGCTACCACATTGAACGGAACCATGTCACTGGAAGTGATCACCATCCCACTTGACAGCTCCATGCACGCGTCACCAATAAACAAAAAAGTTCTAGTCACGGTTACAAAAGAAGTCGGTAAACGCTCCCTAGTCAGAGTCGAGAGTACTCGGAATTTACTCATCCTAGGCGGAGAGTACTCGAAGAGTACTAGACCTAGACAAAGAGTACTCGAGCCTCGACATCCTACAATGTAGCGATTAGTCAACATTTAAAACCTTATTATACAGCCATGATTGTCCTTATATATTTATAGACTATATAGATTTAAGAAAAAGGTATTATATTATTTTGCTAACTAGAAGATGGTCAAAAAGGTCATTGCAGATAACTAGCAACCAAACTGGTCGTTACAAACAAATAAATTAATTATACTTTTTAGTTTAACGAGGACTTTCTTTTGCATTCGGATTTTATATTAGAAATTCTAAAAAAGAATTATTACATTCGTTAGTCATTTTATATCTACTGATCTTTAAATTAAGAATTTTTATAAATTTAGAACATTATAGGATGCAATATCCCATATAAACAAATATTAAGAAAGTGTATATTATAAAAAGTTCGTGAAGGCATTGAAAAAAAACAACATAGTTTGTTGAATGAAACGGTCAAAGGAAAATAGGAATTAAGATTTTATAGTTGAATAAGATAAGTCGTGCATGACTTGGAATTTGGAATCATATACATGGCGTATTAATAGAAGTCAATAACCGACTCCAAAAGTGAAAAGTCTTCAACTACCGACTACCGTAGCTTTCTCAACAATTAAACGCTCTTGTTCTATTACTCGTAGATCTCATTCAAACTAATTATTTTTCTTGACTTACAAACTATTGTAAATACGACTGAAAATGCATGTTTCATGTGTTACTTCCTTGAAATTAACAGATATTTTAATTTATCCTAAAAATATTATTATTATTATTAATCTAAACGTAAAAAGAAATTTATCTGTAAATTTGAATTTAACACATAGAACTATTTGTTAACTTTTGATGATTAAGGTATTTTTCTTGAACGGCCAATTAAATCATCGGATAAGCATCATAGGATGCCCTTAATCGAGCAAATGCATCCCCTCCTCCATAACAGTCTTGAATGCATACCCGAGCCACCAAGTCACCAATTCCAGGGAAAACCCACCGGCCCGAAAGCTCACTCCTGTAAAACACCTAAGCCACCAAGCCATCAGTTATGGGGAAAACTCATTGGCCCGAAGACCCACTCCTGTAAAACACCTGAGCTACCAAGCCATCAGTTCTGGGGAAAACCCACCGGCCCGAAGGCCCACTCCTGTAAAACCCGGTTCTGCTCGGTTTCGAATTGGCGACCTCCAGAGAGACCTAGTTCTAAACTTCATTGCCACCACCAATATCCCTAAAAAATGATGAAGATGCGAGTTGAACTTGTGACCTAAAAGAAAGAAATCAAGTGATTAACCACTAAACCAACTTGTCAGGACATGATTGAGGTATATTAAATTTAAGATTTTAACATGTTGATGATTAAGGTATATTAATTTAAGATTTCAACATGTAATATCGTAATGAAGGTCATTTGGTCCCATTTTGGGTTTTAATATTCGGCCCAATGTAGAAGTTATCTTTGGACAGTCATATAAGGATCCAAAACCTTTGCTTCCCGGATGATAAGAAATGAGAAGACCATTCTCTTTATTGTTAGTTTATATTTTTAAACACATTCAATTCTATTCTATTTTAATTCTATTCTATTCTAATAATAACATTTGTAAGTTTGACGGATAGTAATTTTATTTTCTTAATTCTTAATTAATTTAAGTTTCATTTTCACTTTTTATTTTATAAATAAAATTCCTCTTGAACTCAATAGTTTTATTTTTCTCATAGCTTTCGTTTGTTTGTTTATCTTATAATAATTAAATACGCAGGTGTGCTTAACTTTTTTTTCTTCTTAACATTCTGAAATAAATTATATTGAAAACAGAGTTGTATTCTAAATAGTGATACATTGACATAGTGAACTAGTTACTTCACATTAGTAAATTTTAATATTAACTTATAAGCTTTTTATTTTTGGTTTCTATTAGGAAAACTCGAACTTTTAACTATGAAACTATAACGTTATATCATATGTTGTTTAAACCAAATGAGTACGGTCCTATGTAACCGTAGTGTCTTTAATAATATTAGTGTGTTATCATCCAAACAATTAACCACCTAAAAACCGATAAACGTAATAGTTTGCAAGTGTGAATATTCCTCCGGACAATAGTTTTGAGGTTTGCATTTGGTGTTTAGGTCATGTTGTTTGGTATGGCAAGTTGTTATGGTTCTTTTATAATTCATCACAACTCATTATCCGTTTATGTTCGTGAACTTCAGTAACGTGTTCATTTATGTTTATTCCTTTATGTTTATTTGTGTTTGTTCATTTAAAGGTTCTTTTATGTTATATTTTTATTTTATTGGTTTTAGTTTTGAAAAACTTATGCTCATGAACGTCTTTTGTGTTCGTTTACGTTTGATAAGTGTTCATGAACAGTTCGTGAACATGTTCAATTCCTTAATGAACGAACATGAACGAGAAATCTCGTTCAGTAAGCTCCCAGTTAGAATTCTGTAGTTTCATGTTCAACTTCATTGCAGGATTGGCGGTAATGGTGGTGATGCTAGTGACTACTTGTCTTACATCTTTAGTGATCATTGTTTGTTGGCATAAACCGCCAGTTATCGCTCTTTTTTTCTTATGTTTCTTCGGGTCAATAGAATTACTCTACTTCTCGGCTTCTTTGGTCAATTTCCGCGAAGGCGTGTGGCTTCCGATCCTACTAGCACTCTTTTTAGTGACCATAATGTTCATTTGGCACTACACCACCATCAAGAAATATGAATATGATCTTCACAATAAGGTGTTGTTAGAGTGGTTACTCGCCTTGGGTCCCACTTTGGGCATTTGTAGAGTCCCTGGGATCGGGCTCGTGTTCACTGATTTAACCTCAGGAATCCCCCCGAACTTCTCGCGGCTCATCACCAACCTTCCAGCTTTTCACCGTGTCTTGGTGTTCGTTTGTGTGAAATTTGTCCCTTTTCCTTTTGTCCCTCCAGCCGAAATGTACCTGTTAGGTCGTGTAGGTCCCGCGTCTCTTCGATCTTATAGGTGCATTGTGCGGTATGGGTATCGAGACGTGCACCAGGATGTTGACTCGTTCGAGTCTGATCTTGTTCAAAGGCTAGCCGATTTCATCCGCTACGACTGGTCCCGCCCACCAAGTACCGATCGTGGTAATTGTCGTACACATCTTAAGCATGTTAATTATATATTTAATTTCAATACATACAAGCTGCTACATCGTTTTGTTCGTCATTTTGAAAAGTGTTTACGGTTAACTCTAGGGGTAAAAACGAGCCGAGCTGAGCCCAAGCTCGAGCTCGGCTCATTTATTATCCGTTAATTAATATATTAAATAAACATAATATTTCTAACTAATAGACTCGTTTAGACTCGTGGACTCCATGCCTGAAGCTCGAGCTCGTTTACTAAACAAGCTTGTTTTTAGGACCGGGCACGGCTCGTAAACAAGTTTAAATAAGCTCGGCTCGTTACCAACTTTAAATTAGGGTAAATGTTATTTAATTTTAATAAAAGCTAATTTCACACTAAGGCTCATCGCTTGATAAGGCTCGACAAGCCTGACGAGCTACACTAGCCAAGCTCAAGCTTGGGCTCGATAATAGAATGAGCTTTATTTTAGGCTCAAGCTCGGCTCGTTTTGAGCTTTTTCTTGAGCCGCTCGGCTCGTTTGCACCCTTAGTTAACTCAACTTGGTTCGGCCCTTTTCAACCCGTGCAGGTAATGAGGATCATGCATTTGCTTCAGACCGGTCTTCAGGCGAACACAGGCTAGCAGTGGTAGGAAACACAGAATTCTCTAAAACCCTGGGTTTTAACGTGAACAAAAACACGCACCAAGAAAGTGTATCTCTCGACTTCCAAACAGTCGAAAGCATAGGCGACATCATTGAGATGAGTACACCCAAAGAGAGACGAGTTCGGATTGCTGTTGAAGATCCTGAAAACCCGACTGATGTTCAAATGAGACAAGAACTTGAAGATCTGATAGCAGCTCAACAAAGTGGGACCGCCTTCATACTCAGGCATTCACATGTGAAAGCAATACAAGGGTCATCGGTTTTTAAAAGATTAGCGGTTGATTTCGGTTATGATCCTACGAAGGGATTGTCGTGGGCCGGATGTTGTGCTCAACGTCCCTCCGGCATCTTTGTTGGAAGTTGGTATGGTTTATGTTGTATAAACTTAGTTATGTGTAGCTAGTTTACTGTTCATAATACCGAAATGTTTAAACTTTAAACACAAGGTGGTTTAAAATGAAAGTACAAAATCCATAATCTACTGAATAATACAATGATGACAACATTATTAAGGAAACTATATGCAGAAATACAATATTTATTTAATGTGAGTTAACTTATTTGTTGTATAAACTCACGATCGATTGTCATTCTATAACTAATAAGTAATAACTATGCTCAAGTTCCACGGAGATGATGAACACGTTCCTGGATCAATTTCCGCTCCCAATCTGCCACATTCTCAAAGGCGTTTTCTGGAAGACTCTCAAACGGCTCTTTTCCAGGGTCATTTTTAGCCAGATCATAAGTTGCGGCTCTTATCGCCTTTTTATTTGGCCCACACGGTCTTTTTGCAGTTAGTGCGTCGTATGCTGTATTCAACTTTACATACACATGTTTCGAGAACGTGTTAAAGCTCTATGTATGAAGATATCTGGTTTTAAATGCGAGGGCAAAAGGGTAACTTACATCCATTTCGGAAAACCAGAACATGTAAGCAATGGCAACAGCTGGAGCTCGACCTAAACCCGCTGTACAGTGTACATACACTCTTCCTTTTCCTTCCGAAATTGCCCATTCCAGTGAAGAAACAGCTTTTGGTAACATGCTCCTTAACGAATCAGGATCAAAATCTCTTGCCTGCGCGATTTATGATACAAACATTATGTGGGTCCCGTTTCTTGCGAGTTATAAAAGATAAGAGACGTTTTGCTTACAGGCCTTCTCATGTGGCGTATTCCAAGTTGTTTGCATCTTTTGACAATCGGCTCTAAATCTATTCCCCAATATGCAATATCCCCGTCTTGCTGCAGGTTAAGAATGTATGCAACGTTTTGTTCCTCTTTAAGATGGTCGATATCTTCCGGTTTTTGAGGTTGAGAACCGACAATCAGATTGTCTGTTATCAGATTATAATTCATGCCTGAAAACACCTGATAATTCTTGTTAAACCTCAACATCAAAACTAATTTCATCTTCACATATATTTTTTATGCATATATCATAGTTATCAAAGGCGTGAAGGGCACTCAAGGCACTAAGGCTCCACCTAAGGCCGAGGCGAAAGGCGTAAAAAAAGCGTAGGCCTCAGAAAATAAAAGCGCACTTTAATAAAAAATAAAAATAAAATATATTTTGTAATAGAAAATAACATTTTCTTCAAATACCAAAATACCATAATCTTCAACCTAAAGTAACAAAATCGTCTCAAATACCAAAATACTCCAAAACCAACATGTTCATAAAGAAATAAATAAATAGATACTGCAGAATTAAACCAGAGAACACAACTACAAAATGCAGAATTAAATTGGAGAACAATGATGGTGTGGGATAAAGCCCCACTAGCGCCCCCACCTAATCAAATATTAAAAAAGAAAGAAAAAATGAATAAAATCTGATTGGTTAAGAGGCATGGGGCCCACCAGATGCCCGTTAGCAGGCTGGCGGACATGGGGTAGGCCCCCGGGGTGGGGGAGGGCGCCATGGGGCGCCATTTTTGATGATTTGGCAGGGTGGCGCGATGCCACACCGCACCCTATGGCCTAAAAATCGCCTAGGCACCAAAATCAACCGCTTTTGATAACTATGGTACATATGAATGTAAGAACCATAAAATCTAAAAAATATGAGTCTTAAATCCCAAAATTTAGTGATTTAGAGTTGTTCTTTTTTGTTATAGGATGAGGATCATTACAGTACACTAATTATTGCGAGAACAAAAAGAACAACTCTAAATCACTAAATTTTGGGATTTAAGGTTCGTAATTTTAGATTTTATGGTTCTTACATTCATATGTGTATTATATATACATAAAAAACAATATATTTTTACCTATACATAGCCTACATATATGTAGGTAATTTAACCTACACAGAGCCTACATATATGTAGGTAATTTAACCTACACATAACCTACATATGTCTAGGTTATATAAAAACTGAAAATTTTTAATATTTTGTTTTGAATTCTAGCGTGAGTCTCGGTTATATAAAAACTGAATTTTTTCATATTTTGTTTTGAATTATAACGTGAGAAACAATAAATCTTACATTTGCAACATTTTCATTTACTTTTTAGGTATTTACTTTTTAGGTTTTTAGGACCGAAAAAATACATGATTCATTTTATTTTACGACTCCGCGTAAAACCTTCCCCGTATAGGATATTATCATAAAATAAGCCTACATATACATTTGTGCTCCATCTTTTCAAAATTAAAATGCATCATAACTTTATCTAAAAAATAAAAAAAAAATGCCATGACACTTTATTCTTATGGATAAAAAGGGATCTGAAAGAGGCAAACATATACAGAAGTTCCTAACTCCTAAAGGATCCTGAACAGTGAAAACTTTATCATTTGATCTGAAACCCTAGCCACATAAAATGAACAATACTCTAGATCTTATTAGACTGGCAATAAAAATAAAAACTTTAATCACAAGAATATCCATCATCACAAACATCAATCATGTTGGAACAAATTCAACTAATAATATATCAAATAAGAAAGAGAAAGAGGGATACTGACCAAGATCATGGTGATACTCATAAGGGTTTCTCATCATCCTCTTCATGGCAGTGTTGTAATCTTCCATTTTGTGGGTTGTTGTGCTTTGGTTTTTGTTGCTTTGTGGGGTTTCATCAATCTCATTTTGGGTCGTTTTGCAGGAAATTGAGGTGGGGTTGGGGGTTTTTGGTGTGAGAATGAGATTTAATTGGGGTTTTTTGTGTTGGGAGATTTTGATATCAAGTGGGGAAGATGCAAATGTGAAAGATGAAGAGGAAAAGGGGGCAAGAGACTTCATTTTGGCACAATTATCTTCTTCTTCTTTTCAGTTCTGTGATGTGTTTCTACATCTTTTATGGTGTTGCAAATGCAGTTTCTACGTTACCATCCATTGATTGTTGGGGGGGGGGGGGGGGGGGGGGGTTGGGCATGTGATTACCACTTTTGCATTTGGATTTGCACACCATAAAAATGGTATCCACACATTGATTAATATATGATAAGTTTATGAAAAAATAATATAAATAATATTGGAATTCCACCGCATGTTGCGGTGGGAGTTCAGTTGGTAATGGTATCAATCGGTTTATTACAAACACTTAATATAGCTGAACTAAAAGAAAAGATTACTGGATATTGTTTGGACAGTTCTGCTTTTCATGGTATCGGTATTGATGTTGAGCGGTTGAAAAAGGCATGTTACCGACACTTACTATAACTTAAGATAAAAAAAAAAAACATTATATTTGATTGTTCAGACGAAACCGGTTCAGTCTCGCTACACGGTTGGTCAACGTCATCAGTTAAGAAAAGGCTAAATGTGATAAAATGTATGTTTGTTACAACTCATAACTCGGTTTATGAAAAAAAAAAAAAAAAAAGTTATATCGAGACGTAGGTAATCTAGGCATGTCGCAAGTACAAAAACAAAAAGGGTAAACACCGTCACTTTGATAACAGATACGTTTGTACTTCGATCATTTGTACATTATTACTTACAACTCAGTTCTGAAAAAAAAAAACTTATATCGAGAGTCGAGACACATACGAAAATAGCCATATCATAAGCGTATGTTCTAATTTTATAGCTTAAAATAAAAATAATAAAAAAACACTCTATAGAGGTTTATGACTGGATAAAAAAATTTAAATAAACAAACAAATTCTCCCATGCTTGGGGATTGAAAGCATTACACACACATAGTTTAAAAAAATTAATCAACTATCACCTCGCATCCCTCGTAAACCACCTTCTTCTTCGTGGTTCAAAAAAAGTTTATGGTTAAGGCCCATAAATATATTTTAAGAAAGGCCCAAAGCTAGAACAAAGAGTTAGCCCACTGTTTAAGTAAAAATCTAAAGTTACAAAAAGGTCCATTCTTTATTTCTTAATTCTTACCAATAGTTTTTTTTAACCACAGGAATTTTATGAAACTTGAACACTAGCACACTATTGTTTATTCAAATAATTGCATTGTTCGTTTTTAGGGAAAGGAATTCCTGTAATTTATGTTGGTGGTGCATGGTTTGCATGTGATTTGGTCTTATTTTAATAAATTAATTAGTTTTTTACTTATTATATTTGATATGAATATATAAACTAAAATCTTACTTAATAAAAGACTGTGAATATGGACTTAATTGTTGCAATTGAGCAATGCCAAAGACTTGGTTGTTAAAAGTAAAAATAGTATGGGCTTAACATGCAATCTGGTTTAAACCTTAAGGACTCAAGTTATTGTTTACTGAGCATGTAACAATAAAAAAGGTAAAAAATAACCTTACAACTATTGCTTCCGATAGTTTTTATACTTAAAATATGGTTTATATATGATTCTGAGTCTACTAATCAAAATCAGTATTTCATTATGGATTTAACAAAGACAAATATATGTTCTCTTTCACGCCAGGGGCGGACATACCTTAGGTGTAGGGGTAGCCTCTGCCACCCCTTAGCGCTCCGGCGGTAGTGTAAATTTTGGAAAAATTTGACCTTTTTTCGATTTTGTTACCCTTTTTTATAAAACATTACCCCTACGAATATTTTCTAGATCCGCCACTGTTTCACGTTGTCACCGAGAAGTTTGTAAAGGCACTATAAAAACGTGGCATTGCTACTCACATGCAACACAAACTGGACAGTGGACACATAAACTCAAATAAGAATGTTAGGTTTTGGAATTTTTTCAGATGTTGGTAGAAAGGAAAATATACTATACATATACCCCATTCAACACTTATATTAATGATGCTCATAATAGTAAAGGCAAGAAAATTGATAGGTGTGTGGTGGAAGGATAAAGGCTGTTTATTTTGGGTTGGGAAGGTGCTCAAAATGGTTTTAATTTAATAAATTATTTTTTAATTATTTTTTGATATGATTACATACACAGAAATCTTACTGTGAATATGAGGGAAATTATTTATACTAAGGATGTTAGGAGTGGGGTTCCGGGACGGTGTAACCCAGACCCGGAACACCCCTCGGGTTTTTTTTCCACGAAAAACTGGTGACTACTCACTTATGACCGATGACTCAAACAAACACCCAAAGATACAATAGACACACATATGTGTATATACACACAAGTCACTTACACATGTAACTTATGTTACTAATTTATAATTCTAAAATTAAATATGAAAACATAAAAAAATTAGGACGGTTCCTTACAACATGTGGAGTTCTAAAAAAATAAAGAAAATAACGGCTAAATTTTTATCACCAATAAACTTTAAACCCTTAGCATATGGAAACAAATCCATATTCAACACATTAATACTAGTTATGAAAAAAAAGAAAGAAATACTGATATGACGATGATGTCACAAATCCTAACAAATATGAGGAAAATGGACGGCTCACTCCACTAGGGGCGGACCTACCCATTTGCGCTCCGGCGGTAGTGTAAATTTTGGAAAAAATTGATGTTTTTTCGATTTCGTTACCCTTTTTTTATAAAACGTTACCTTTACGAAAATTTTTTAGATCCGCCACTGCACTCCACTAACATTTTTCTCCTCAAAATCCACTAGATTTTTCACATTCATATAGAAATAGAAAGTTATAATAAAAGATATTAAACAATCCATTTATAAAGCTAAAGCAAAAAAACTAAAAAAATCAACCTGAACCTCTATAGCTAAAGAAAAACTAAATAAACAACCTAAACCTCATCTTCATTCCTACTTCCCACCACACTACTTTCCTTATCTACACAAGTCCCCCTTACACTTCCAACCCATCCACCCCCTTAAGAATCCAAAACTTACACAAAAACCCCTCAGCCCAATCCCAAAAATGAAGCACGATGTACGTAGCAATCCCACCAATCAACCATACGCAATAGAATACGTCAACGGCATTAATATCAACGTAACAAACGCCGGAATCGCCTGTCGCATATCCTCCCAATCAATCTCCACCACAGATCTAATCATCAACACCCCCACCACTATCAACGCCGGCCCCACCGCCCACGCCGGTATCGACGCCAGTAACGGCGTAAAAAAAACGCCACCATAAAACACCCCGCCACCGTCAACGCCGTTATCCCCGTCCTCCCACCTTCCCTTATCCCCGTTGACGATTCCAAATACGCCGTCACCGGCGACGTACCAACCAACGACCCTACAACAATCGCCGCCGCATCCGACATGAACGCAAAATACCGCCCTTCAAAATCGCCGTTTTCGTCTGTAAACCCCGCGAATTTTGCCATAGAGTATAATGTTCCGGTGGTATCTAAAACGTCGACGTATAGGAATGTGATTAATGCTTCCCAGAAAGCCGGTTTGTTGATGCCGGAAAAGCTTAATGCGCCGGCGGTTGACCGGATTTTATGAACGTCAACTATTGTTTTGAAGTAGTTGAAGGCTGAGTCACCTTCCGGAGTGTTTGGAAACGCGGTTACTTGCGTGTTACGGAACAATGAAACGGCGGTTACAAACACAATGCCGTAAATTATTGACCCTTTTACGTTTTTAACCAAACAATATGAAATAATTACGAAGCCGACCACGCCGAGCCAGAAAGTCGGGCTCTCCATTCTGTTACCAACACACATGACACCACTTGAAACGTTGGAAAGAACCGAAACGGTGCCGTTTGGCAGAGTGATGACTGGCGCGAGTTTCGCGCGTGAGGATTCGGGACATGCGGCTTGTGTAACGAGCGTTGAGGAGCTGTAGCCGATTAAGCCGATCCCTTCATTGTTTTGTAAGCCGATAAACGCTAAAAATAGTCCGATACCCGCGGATGAGGAGATCCGGACCGGTTTCGGGACTATTTTCGCGAGTTTTGCTCGTAATCCAATGGCTGAGATTAGAAGGAATAACACTCCTTCGACGAAAACGGCCGCAAGTCCGCTTTCGTACGAGACTTTGCCCGAGCCGTGAAAGCCGACAACTGTGTACGCGAAGTACGCGTTGGATCCCATTGTGGGTGCTAAGGCTAGCGGTAAATTAGCGAAAGTTCCCATGATAACGCACCCGATTAAAGACGAAACAATGGTTGCAACGATTAAGTCTTTTCGGACTCTTTGTAAACAAGCAGTGTAACCGGGGTTAACCGGGTGGAACTTGCAAGAGGTGGTGGGTATGATGAGGTGGAGATTGGGCCCAGTGCAGTTAGAGTTGAAGGTTGGGTTGGAGCAAAGAGGGATGCAGTCGTGGACCGAGCATGTGGCGCCCGAGTCGGAGAGGATGGTGGCGTTAACGGCTAAGATGTAGGCCATTGTGAGGAAGGTCGTTGTGCCTGCTCGGAGCTCGGTTGTGAAGGTGGTGTTGCGTTCGGTTAGTTTGAAGTGTTTTCCGACGAGGGATGTTGCTACGAAGGTGTTGAGCCGTGTTAACAGCAATAGTGGTACCGTGGATTCTATTTCCATTTAAACTAGTTTTATAGCCTTGAGTGTCAGAAATATATTTCAAACAAAAAAGAATAATATAGGATAATAAAAAAGCATTTCTAATCGAGAATATTTCGAAAAAAAGTTGTTTTATTTATCGAATATGGAATTTAACATTATCTAGATTTGGTAGCAGTGGTGATCTAGAAATATTCGTAGGGGTAACGTTTTATAAAAAAAGAATAACAAAATCGAAAAAACGTCAAAAAAATTTCAAATTTTTCTAAAATTTATATTACCATTGGAGCGTCAAGGAGTACCAGAGGCTATCCATTCCCTAAGGTAGGTTCGCCTCTGTTTGATCGTTCATTTTTCATCTATTGAGACCCGACCCTTTCACCCTCGATCAAATCAACTCAAAGAAGATAATTTAATCTAATTGTGGAACTCAATTGAATGAATACTTTAGTTTATTCTGCAAATAGTTCTTCTGATACCGTCAAATAATACTAATGTTTACATGTTTTGACATAAAATATCTAAGACTGTTCAAAACCACTACTTTCTAATTATGGCATTTATAGTTCTGTTAAAGACTTGATAAAAGAACAAAAATAAGAAAATTGCATAGGAGAGTAGTGTGTTATGTATACGGGTGGGCACGGCTCAGTTATTAGCCTCAAATGAAACTCAAATAATTGATGAACCTATTTAATTAACTAAATGGTTTTTGGTTAATCAGTTAGTTTGACGGTTTATTCGGTTAGTTTGACGGTTTTCAGTTTGGTTCGGTTTTAACTAAAACAAAACTTGAGCTAAAATTTTGCTTAGAAATACATGAAATGAAGGTATAAAAAATGAAATACATGAAATGAGGTAAGGTTAAAAAATATATGAAAATAATAAATGGTTTGCTTCGGTTATTAACTCAAGGTAAAAAAACCAACAACGGTTCATTTTGGTTTGGTTTCGTTTAACGATTCAGTTATTGCTAAACCCTTGTCAATCTGTATTTTGGATTTTGGATTTTGTAATTTTCTTAAATTGTGTAAAGAAAGATAATTTTAATATATGTCAATATTTCAAACAAAAATCTTACACATTTAATATAGAACATGTTATTTTTGTTATGTATGAGGCATTGTCCTAAATTTCGTCTTTAAAAAGTGCACTTTGTGTTTATATTTTGCCGATTGATATTCTTAAAAAAAACATCATTTTATTGTTGAACACACAAAAGAAACTAGGCTTCTTCAAATTTTGTCTCATTTTCAATATATTTATTGATTGTTTGACCGTGTGTTATTATTATTTAGACATCAAAACTGGTTTAATTAGGTTATTTATTGGCTATTTGACCAAAATGCTATCGTATTAGACACAATGCAACTATAATTAGTTAGAGGTGATGTTTTGTAAATATAGTTGGAGGTAGCATTGTGTAATTGTGGTTACTATATAAACATTCCTCTTGTAAAACCTAAACAATCAATCAATACAAAACAATTACAATTTACATACACACACTTACTCAAACGTGTTTTAGCTTAACGACACAATCACAGGTTTGGATTGATGTTTTTGAAACTCTAGTTATCGTTTCTACCCACAATTTTCTTTCTTTTCAAAATCGACCAATCTTGTATGCCCACAAATAAAAAGTTAAAATCCCCACAAGACAAAATATCATATCCTTACTGTCACGTTACTTAAATATAAAATAGTCATATAAAAGCTTGCTAAAAGTTTCCATGGTTTTCGCTTACTAATGTACTTGATAAAAATCAGCAATATTATTTTATAAATGCATCTTATATGTTGGAACCTACGTCAACACGTATTAGTAGTTATCATGTTAATTTGTTTTATATAGTTGGATTAAATGTACAATCTATCTATGCATTTATATATATTGAAAAGAGGCCGTGTTTAATCCACTTTGTAATTATGGTGAAGTGATATTGCTTTAATAATGAAACACTCTGAAGTCGTGAGTCGTATTGGCTCTTTCTTATCCTAATCAAACAATTGTGTAACATTTGTATAAAACAGGTTTCGAAAACCCGCGCTAATTTATTACTCAAGTACATATGCTTATGTTGTTACGATTATTTCTAGCATTCTATTGTTTAAAAATATTAGAATCAAGTATTTTTAATTAATAAATAATAACCAATAAAATAAAATAGGCTTAATAAAATAAATAAAAACCTAAAAAGGGTAAACCGGGATCGAACCCGGGTCGCCCAGGTAGTCACACACACCAAACACCACTACGCTACACACACAAGATGTGGTATTTCTCCGGGCATTATAATACTTATGTAAACATCATGGAAACCTGCAACTACCATCCTCGCTACATCGAAGATTTCGCCAGTTACCAGACGCGGTTTCTTTGATATGGCAACATCAATTCCAGTGTTCATTTAGAGTAAACTTCAATCAGGCCCCTCTGTCATCAATCGTTCTTTCCGAATTTACAAATTCAAAACCGAAACCATAGTGGTCCAAACCGCCTATAAATACCTAGCTAACCTCGGTTCCAAACTCGTTCAAACTCTCCTCGAAATCCTCCGCTTACTTCTCCCCATTTCTGCTGACATCAGAGCATCGGCTGCAAGTCGCCGGGACCACCAACCGCTGCCGATTCTATTCAACGCTAGTTCCCCTTTCAAATCCTTTCAAGTTTTCCTAATTTATCGCATATTCAATCGTATAATAAAATTAGAATGAATCAAGAATTGATTCAGGCGGGTAAAGTTTGGGTTTAATTCAAAATAAAGAAGATGAAATGGGTTAAGTGTTTTATATAATTAAATTCTAAGTTTTAACCGGGTTAGACACACAGTCCAGTTGTGGACTGTGTGCAAACACGATGTTCACGTCCCCGGTTCGAGTCTAGTTCATGACCGCATAACTGTTATTTAACAGTTTTATTTTTAATAAATTATATCAACTAGCAGTGTGTATATAAGTATAATTAAAAAGCAAGTCTTATCGGTGCAAAACACATGTAAGGTCACGGGTTCGAAACCCATAACACACACCAATTCAACTTTGTTGAATCTTTTTAAATTAAATCCATTTATAAAATAGCCTAAAAAGTGTATTAATATAATTAAAATCAGGATTCTTTCGGGTTAGACACGTAGTTCAGTTGGAAGAGCTGCGTGCACGCAACCGAGAGGTCACGGTTCGAGTCTCAACACGCATGCTAAAACCTCCAACCGGACCGGTCTGACAACTGACAGTTTTTTTTGATATTATTTTATTTTTATTTTCTTTTATTATTTTATTCCATGGTTTATATTAAAGGAAAATCAATTTAAAAGCTTAAAATATATAATTTCAAGGGTTTAATTATATCAATAAAATCACAAAAAAATACCTTAAAAATCTAAACGTAGGTTTTAACCGAAACGTTAATTTATTTATTTATCGAGTTATCACGTTATTATTTTAGGTTAGTACTTCCTCGTCGGTTAAATTCCCAACTCGTGCGCTCTCTTTTCCACTCAAGAATACGCACCCAAGGTGAGTGAATTCTTACAAATTCCCCCTTTTATTCATGTTTTGGGGTGTATCATGTGTCGTATATTTTTTATTGTTTATTTAAACACTTGTGCTAACATCATTTCGTGATCAAATGTGCATTGTTTTGTTATGTGGTTTATATGTGGATACATTTTATCATTTCAGTGCACTCATTACATTAGGCCCATCAGTTCCTCGTGGGATACGGGTTGAGCATCAGGTGCCTCATTAGATCGGCTCGTTTGATTGAGCCTTTATCTCAGATACATCATCATTTATGTCATATATTCATTCAATGTGGTTTGTGATTTGTTATATATATACATTTGCTCACATGTGATTATGCACAATCCTATTCAAACAACGATAAAATTTATTTACTTAAATGTTTTATCAAGGTTCACTCGCCAACTTTTGTTGACCCAAATTTTCTCTGTTTTACGCATGATACATGTGATCAAGTTGAGGAAAGAAACACCTAGGATGACCTTAGAGGAATAATCAAGTTATTATGTTGGAACAATTGTTTGGTTTATTATTGGTGTTTGTATGAAGTTTTGTGTTGGATACTTGAATTTAATTTGAATTTAATAAATATGAAATTTGTTAGTAAATATCATGAGCTTTGGTGATAACCCAATTATGCCCCGACTTTTATTCCGCTGCGGGTCGGGGTGTGACAAATTGTCTGTCTAAACATGGACAAAAAAAACTACTTTAGAACATTGGGCGGGCGGGTGGGTTTAATTTCAATGGTGGGGGTCAGGGGCGGACCTACCTTATTGGCAGGGGTAGCCTCCGCTTCCCTTTGACGCTTTGGAAAATTTTGACTTTTTTTGACATTTTTTGATTTCGTTACCCTTTTTATAAAAACGTTACCCCTACGAAAATTTTCTAGATTCGTCAATGGTGGGGTGGGTATCAAGGGTTCTCAAAACGTGTCATTTTCTTACCCTTTTAATCACATTTTTGTCTAGTCTTGGTGAAAGCTTATGCACTTATGCATGATAACTAAGTGCAAGTTGTTACAACCATTAGTTTGCAAACACCTTTTTTCATTGTGTTGTTTTGTTGGTTTATATTTGGTATGGGTTTTTACATAATTGCATTTAAATTTTAGTTGCCTAGTTTATTTTTTTTTGGAACTTGTTTATGTTCTATCATATTATCTTTAGAAATAACACCAACTCTTCATAAAAAAAACATTGGTTATTTTAAGTATATGTAATGACGAACCCAAAAATTTAAACTTTAAAGATGTTTGGTGAATTGGTTTGTTGGAAGTTAATGAAATTTGATAGAGTTCACTAAAATCTAGATTATATTCCTAACCCATATTGTTTATAGGATTAGTTGGAATTGGTATAAGAAATTCAATTATGGATAGTGAGAAAATATAAAATTGTGATGAACTCCATTTTGCGAAAGAATATTGACATATATATATATATATATATTTCACATAATGAATTCCATTTTGTCTTTCTAAGTGGTGACGGTTTAATTTCCGTGATTATTGAAAAATGTATAGTTTAACAGTAGGATTAGACAGCGTGTGAGTTATTTTAAAAAAAACTAAAAAAAAAAGAATCTCCCACTTATGTAAAAATTAAACCTCTCATTATTGCTAGTCCTTTTGCAATTTTTTTTTTAAATCTAGAAGCACTCATACAACTCGTCTTTACTTGTTGACTCATAGAGCAAGGTTAAAGCTGTCTCCTTTACTACATGTAATGGGTATGGATAACTTTTATCTCCAACTTAATAATAGAAAAACCAATTC
Organism: Scalesia atractyloides; assembly: GCA_947069175.1. NCBI lineage: Eukaryota > Viridiplantae > Streptophyta > Magnoliopsida > Asterales > Asteraceae > Scalesia > Scalesia atractyloides. The sequence goes on along the minus strand of CAMTDV010000116.1, from coordinate 86,064,569 downwards.
CCAAAGGCCCAAGTAACCTAGGCCCAAAGTTACTTGAATAAGAAATTTTTAAACATTAGCCCACATTGTTAATGTAAGATTGTAAGATGAAAAGAAATTATGTGACATATATTATAACTTAGTGGACATCCCAAAACTAAAGTGCAATGCAACAATACTAGCATGAAACAATGAATCATAGTCTTTCTACACCAAAAAAACTCTATTTTCAAATTTCAATACCTAAGTCCTTTAGCAACCTCAAAAAAATGTGCAACATTTTCCTCCGGTGTACCGACTTTAATACCATGGCCGAGATTCAGAATGTGCTTCGCTTTCCCCGCTTTCTTCACCGTATCATGTATCCTATTCGTGATGAAATCCTTTGACCCGAACAACACCCCAGGGTCCACATTCCCCTGAACCGCTATATCAGACCCTAACCGCTTCCTACCTTCAGCCATATCCACCGTCCAGTCCAAGCTAACCACATCAACCCCGGTCAACGGAAGCCTCTCCAGCAACCCACCTGACCCACTTGCATAGAGTATTAAAGGGAGATCCGGGTGAGTTTTTTTAACTGTGTCCACTATTCGTTTCAAGTAAGGAAGGCTGAATTCTTCGAAGTCAGTTGGGCTGAGCTCGGTGGCCCATGAGTCGAAGATTTGAACCGCTTGTGCACCGTTGTCAGCTTGGTATTGAATGTACTTAGCCATTGAGGTTGTGAATTTTTCAAGCAGTGCATGGAGTACCTGCAATTAGGGGTGTCAGTCGGGTTGGGTTGATGGGTTGGCAGGTTGAAATGTTCAACCCAAACCCGACCCATATTATTATTCTGGTAAAAGATATCAACCCTAATCCTCACACATATAAATTCGGGTCAAACCGAACCCGGCCCGTTTAACCCCTATTTTTAAATGAGTCATACAAGTTGACAATTTATAAGCGAGTTGTCTGGTTTTAAGCGGTTTATCGATAACATGTTTAATGTTGAGTATGAGTGTGATAAGTAAATAATATAACGTGTCAAAACTAACATTATTATAACTAACCATGTGAAATAGAAACGGAAAAAAACAAAAACAAAAATATAAGTCTTTTTTTCTAAATAGTTAAACGGGTTAATGGGTCAACCTGTTTTTATACGGGTCAACCCGAACCCGACCCTTTTCTTTTTTAAATGGGTCGTGTTAGTCGACCCAATCCTGTTTTTTTGCCGGGTTCAGGTTGGGTTGGCAGGTCGCGTCAAGAAAATCTTCAATGGTGGGCTGATTAAGTTTTAACTTATGAAACGAGAAAATCTGTAATATAATGTAATAAGTTACCTTAGGCTGTGAGAAAGCAAGCTTCTTAATTTTGGTAAAGTTCTTTGATGATCCGCCTTCGACACAATATGATGCCAAGGTAAAAGGAGCCCCGACAAAACCGAGGACTGCAGCTTCGTTGTTTACCTAAACACGCAATAAAACGAATTATATAAAGCTTATTTGGTAGTACATTTAGCAATGCCTTGTGTGTTTTTTTAACTAAGCATGAACACATGCTAATCGATACCTCTTTTCTCAAAATTGTCAAAGCCTCCCCAACATATGGAACCCATTCTTGAGGAGTGAACTCCGTCACTTTTTCCACGTCAGCAGCCGTCGTGATTGGATCAAATATTATGGGACCCTTTCCTTTAACAATGTCAAAGGGTATGTTCATTCCCGGTAGAGGTGTAAGAATGTCGGAAAACAAAATAACCTGTAAACAAATTCAGTATGACAGAATGCAAGAAAATATATGATTCTCATGATCGATCAAATGAAACATATCTTACTCCATCGGGCTTAAAGACTTTCCATGGCTGTAAGGAAATCTCCACAACAAGATCTACATTCTCCGATCTTTCACGAAACGAAGGATGCTTCTGACAGATGTCTTGATAGCTCTGCACAACAAAACAAATACAACACCCAAAGACAAACATAATCAAAATAAACATAGATCATAGTTAGGCTGCAAACGAACCGAGCGAACTTTGTTAAGAAATATACGTGTTCGCGAACTGTTTACAAACACTTACCGAACGAGATTTTATGTTCGTGTTTGTTTGTTAAGGAAATGAACATGTTCATGTTCGTGTTCGTTTGTGTTTGTTTGTTAATTTTAGGCAACAAACGAAAACGATCGTTGATGAACACAAACTAACATTCATGAACACAAATGGGAACAAACGAATACAAACAAGCGTTCATGAATAGAATATATAATACAGTGACACTTATTAAATATTTTATTTGTCGTAATTTTGAAGTATTTAAAAATATATAAACTAAAAACACTAATGAACTATCAAACACAATCGAACATAAATGAACACGTTACCGAACGTTACGAACATAAATGAACGAATGCGGCCTCTGTACATGTTTGTTCATTTAACTAAGCGAACGAAATTTCTGGTTTGTGTTCGTTTGTTTAATAAACGAACGAACACAAACGGATTTCCAGCCAAACGGTTCACGAACTGTTCGCTGAACGTTTGGTTCGTTTGCAGCCCTAATCATAGTTTAACCATTAGAAAAATTAAAGAATTGTGGTTATATAGACCTGCCTTCATGTACCTCCCTGCTTGTCTCATAAGCCAAACGGGGGGTCTTTCTACATCTTCGCCTCGAACAGCATTCAGCAACAGCGGTTCAGACGTATTGACAGCTTTTCGTTCCGCAACACCCGCTGGATATCAATCATATCATAATTGAAGTAACAAACAGATAGTCAATTTTATATTAAGTATAGCAGATCTATCATGACAGGCAGCTCAAAAACATGATTTACAAACCAAATATAACAATTTGACAACAAGAACTAAAGATATACATCAACTGTATTCAGCATAATATATCAACCAACTGAATTACAAATCATGATAATTAAATGTAACCTAAAACGACACAAATTGGGTTATTCTGCGTTCAATTTCTGTTCAATTAGCAATGGAAATTGAACCAAATTCACGAAACAGGCTGATAAAATTAGGGGTTTTTTACATAATTTGATCAAAATGCAGAAAATAAAATAAAAACATTACCTCCGGCGGAGCAGGTGATTCGATTAGGGCGAAAAGTAGAGGAATTGGAAACTGAGATTGAGGAGAAAGATGGAATCGAACAGGTGTAGGTGATTGACATATTGTTTTGTTGACAATTTTTCTGTAAATGAAATGGATTATAATTGGGGAAGAAGGTGGTGGGTTAAACGGAGGGAGGGGGGGTTATGGATAAAATAAAGATAAGGAGAAAATCTGCATATCTATCGTCTTCTACTTAGCGAATTCTACAGATCTGTAACTACAGTAAATCCAATTTCAACAGCTCTTCATCGGCTAATCAAATGTAATAAGTAACTACCAAAATTATTTTCATTGAACTTTCCTTAATTGTTTTTGTTGACTTATATTAAATAAATAAAAAGATGTTAAGACTTGCTAAATGATTACGTGATCACTTTTATAAAAATACATATAAATGTAGAGCTAAGTTTAAGTACACACTCCTTTATCATATATAACGTACGAAAGACATGAAAAAACAAAGAAATGCTTGTATGGTAATTATTAAAATTACTCTACAAATGATCTTGTAGGGTAATTTTGATGTTGTAAAGTAATTTTGTGAAATGCTTTTGTAGGGTAATTTTGAAACTTGTAGAGTAATTTTAATACACTTGCCGAGTAATTATGATACTCTACAAAATTACCCTAAAAGATCAAAATTATCTTATATGATCAAAATTACCATATAAGATCCTTTGTAAAGTAATTATGATACTCTATAAGATCAAATTACCCTAAAAGAACATTTTACAAAATTACCCTACAAGAATATTTAACAAAATTACCCTATAAGATTAAAATTACCCTACAAGATCATTTGTAGGGTAATTTTGATAATTACTCTACGAGTAAATAATTATAAAAATGTCACCGCATTTTTTACCTTTTTACCCTATTTGTATGCTTTGTATGATAAAAGTATTTGGATTTGATCTTTTGTGTATAAATGTATACTAATTATAGTTAAAAAAAAGTGCAAAATAATAATGATAAATTTAATCATCCACAATGCTACATTTCATGAAAACATCAACCTTAGTGTTTTACATTAGATTGTAAATTTCTCCAAAAGTCTCTATTTTTTTTTTTTTTTGCCATAACACTAAAGATCTAAAATTGAAAATTTAATAAGATTATTTTTTTTTAAAGTTGTATGTGAGAGAGGACGGCCCCACCACCTCGTTCGAATGAGGTTTGAAAACATGGACGACCCCTGCGGACTTGGAGTCCGCAACGCTGCAAACGAGGGTCGAGGTTCGGTTTGTAAATTCGGACCGACCACGTTGGCTATGGACCTGAGGGTTGTGCATGCTCTTATAGCTTGTTGGTTTTTATATAACACTAATCATATACGAAATTGTTTTACATAAGCGTAATCGTGTTGAACTTGTTAAAATAGCAATTTTAGCGGTTGAAAAGTTAAAGAGATATAGCAAAATCAAAATAAATTTAAGAGAATAACCAATCACGTATTTGAAAAGTGTGCATAACTAACATTAGGGGAAAATCACGAAAATGCAAATTGACCATACACTTTTGTCAAAATGAACATGTGAGGCGTCACCGAAAACAACGTACCTGAAGCATCTAATGTAGACGCTTCAAGTAAAAACGATCTAGCCAATCAAATTGTGACGCGTGTCATCAAATGCCTTGTAGACGCTTCCTTTTTTAGATTTTTCAAAGCGATTTTTAAACTGAAGTGAACTGATACCGAATGAATTCCCACCGCCTAGCATATAAAATCCACTAGTTCTATGTATATGTCATAGTTAAATATTGTGTTTTCACATTAAACATGTTGTGAATCATGCTACTGGCTCTAGGGCCAATATATTGAAGCAATTGCTTGGTGCTCCATGTTTAAGGGGCCTCAAATTTGTTTTTTAGAGTTTTGAACAATAGTTTCTACAGAGAAGGGAAGAAAACATCATATATTTCTTCTGCGAAGGGGAATATAACATAATATGGTTGTTTTATTTTCTTGTTCTACATATAAAAAAAATTAAATATAATGTGATTACCCAAGTCTTCTGAATGATCGTCATCGTCTCCAGAACAACATAGACATTATGTAATCGATAACGCAATGCACCAACGACAACATAGACATTATGTTAGACTATCCCTTGTGGTTCTTTGTGCAACCGCTTTAGTTTTCAAGTTATTTGGATATAAAAATTCCATTATTGATGGCTCCATACGATCCCAGTATTCCTTCTGATCTTTAACAATGTCGGGATAATTTTTAATAAAGGACTTGTCTGGAGACTCTAAACCTCCAGTCCCTGAAGGACTCTCGTCTTGCAGCAAACTCATCCAATACGACTTTCATAGGTCGCTGAGTACAGTTTGTTTAGGTAGCTGCCCTTCTCGAAAAATAGGATCTTTGCTAAACTGAAGCATTGCGTAATTTCTGAGTGCGGTTGGACGCTTGAGTTTAGTTTTTGCAACCCACAATCCTTGAATCAAATGAGCATACTCCTTTAGGACTTTGAATATATCTTCATCACTAGCATCTGGAGCTATGTGTTTAAGAGCAGTAAATTGTTTTCCTGAAGGCCCCTGTTGAAATATCATAAGATAAACCAAACAATAAATGTTAACGTTATTTATACCGTCAGATATTTGACTCGACTCGTTTGCGAACAAAATTTATGACAAAACATAGACCAACTGAAAACGGACATAGAAATAAGCACGGAAACGTATTATATTTGACCTGAATCATTATCAAGAAAAAATTACACCAAGTAAACCAACTTAGATTTATACCGAAACGTACTTAAAAATAAGCACATACGAAGATAGTTTTTTTAAGCTAAAAAATGGTACCAGCGCGTTGCGGCAGTGTCAAAACGTAAAGTAACTCGAATTTGTATCACCTAGTAAAAATGTATTACTTAAGACCCGACTAAGTTGAGGGCTATACATGCCATTACCAAAGTTAATAGGCCGTATGATACATTTGTTAAAGATCAGGGGGTGTAAATACAAATTATGCACTAAAAGACAAAAAAAAAAAAACTTGATGCACTTAATGGCATCACCGTGAAGATTACAAAGAAAAATAATTAATAAATAGTGGTTGTGTCTTAGCAACTATTGCTAAGACGCCCACTTTTATTACATATATAAATAATGACAACAATAAAAAGCATAACAAATTAGGGAACAAAAGTATACACCTTATAGATGATCCTTTAGGTCTGTGTTTGCCACTAGTTGCAGGACACAAGGAGTTGATATAATCAGACCTACAACCAACATAATAACAAATTTAAAAAAAAAACAAAAAGAATGAGAATAACCTGACTGGTTATGTACTTACGGAGCTGGGTGAACCGAATGGAAGATGAAGAGCAAAAATTCTACAACACACACAAAGAAGATCAAATTCACAAATGTTTTACTACAATTAACATACAACATACCTTGATTTCATGAGCGATTACACCGGGTGCTTCAATTATCATAGAGCAATTCAAATATTCGAAGAGGAATCGGTGCTCTAAATCGACAACTTTGATATTGCGATGTTAGAGATGCTTGGAATCGGTGTTGCGACGAAACCAATTGTGCTCCCTGCTATTTCTTCTTGTGCTTTAATGTAAGGTTTATTGAGAGAGAATGTAGAGAGAGAAAGCAGGATGTGAATTTGAAATGTGAGGGTCTAGAGGAGAGATGTAATAATTATTTAATTTGAATTTCAAATGAAGCGGGTAAAATTTAAATTTTGTATTTTAAATTGATTTTTGTATTTTAAATTATGATACAATAAAGACATAATATTTGCATTGTTGGAAAGCCTAAATGGTTGTCACCTCAGCATTGTGATGCAATGCTCAACTCATCGTCTTTTTTTTATTGATAATAGAGATTTGACCTTAAATAAAGACACAAACTTTGGGCTTGAAACTGAAACCCATGAAACACAAGGCCATCGAGTACATGTACATCACTACATCAGGAACTTCCACTTTACAAAATAATAATTAAGCCTTTAATAAAATAATAATACTCAAACCTTTAATTCGATAAAATAATATCTTAAAGATGGTTTGATAATAAAGTTTTGAAATGTAAATGTTGTGACGTTACGAAATGATAATTTATGAAGGAAAACAATGTGTCTGGGCTATATTTCACCATGATGCACACGTCAAAGAGAAATAAATTGAGACTCTTATTAAATTTGACAACGACACACTATGCAAAAAGATAATAAGAGAGGATTGGGTAGATGATAATATTAGATATGCTATTTACTAATATGTACAACATAAATAACTAAAGGTAAGAGTTGTATGTATAAATGAGGTTTGTAAAGTAAGTTGTACCGGTAAATATTCGTTTTACTTTTTTTTGGGCACAACAAATTACTATCAAATAAATACAGGCGCTTGATAAGTTTTTAAATACAAGTTTTATGTAACTAAAGTTTGGTAACTTGTACATTATTTTTCTAAAGAAAGCATTTAAAAAACAAAGATACAAAGGATAGTGATGTGGAAATATATCAAGAATGACTTTAAATTTTGTCCTTTATCTTTAAACCTAGTTTTAAGCGGTGTCATTTGTCTTTAAAATTGATGACTTTTGTACTTTATATTTCAAATTGTTGCACGACTTGTCCTTTAACACTAACCCAGTTTATTTTTTCAGTTAAATTAGATCACTAAGAGTATTTTAGTCTTTTTACCCATTTATATAAAGATGTTTTAACAAATAAAACAAAAATTAATCAAAAATTATATATATATATATATATATATATATTATCTACTCATCTTTGTCTCTCTCTTTACATCTCTCTTCCTTTCTCTCTTCACCATCATCAACTTCTGCCACCATCCACCACCATCACCAATCTCCTTCATCTACCTTTAACCTCCAAGTTGAAACTGATCAAAATCATATCCATCTTAAACCCACTCCTACATCGCCATCTCCTCCAAACACCCGTCTCAAAACCACCTCCTGCACTATCTTCCCACCACCATTGCAATCGCAGATCTAAAATAGTGATTTTGTGGTTGGGTGGTGGATCTGAGATCTGAAATTACAGATCTGAAATTGCGATTTGGGTGTTGGGCGGAGTGACAATCGGGGGTGAGATCATGATTTGTGGTTGGGCGAAGTGACAACCGTGAATGTTATTAGTTGCAGAGGTGAAGACATGTAATGGTTAGGGGAATGTTTTGATGGTGAAGGTGGCAGTAGCTGAGCTGAGAAGGTGTCGGAGTGCCCGTTGCCCCAGCCACAACTAGAACCACTCCAATATTAAGTTGAACGTGCTAACACAATACCATTGATGGAGTCCTAGTTACCATTCTGTAAGATGCAATCGTATAGGGAACCATTGTTGAACATTTTGAGCTTGTCAAGCTCAAGAGTAAATTCTTCATTATATGACAAAAAAACTGAGTGTGACATAATCTTTAATTATAAGAACTTATGACAGTGGAATATATCTTGAAGGAAAGATAATGGCTTCTGAATGGTGGTGGTGGTGGATGGTGATGGTAAGTGAGAGATATATAGTGGGTTTATTTTTTAAAAATAACTGGGTACTTGAGTTATTTATACATTTAGTCCCTGAAAAGGTAAAATGGAAAAAATGCCCTCATGTGCAAGGCACATGACAAGATTTAACTGAAAAAATAAATTGGGTTAGTACTAGAGGACAAACGTGCAACAATCTGAAACATAAAATACAAAAGTCATCAATTTTAAAGACAAAGGACACCGCTTGAAATTGTATATAAAGATAAAGGACAAAATTTGAAATTCACTCTTATATCAATAACAAAATACAATCAGTTTTAACATATCATATTATAACCTTCGGAGTTAATTGCCCGAATAATCCCTATGGTTTGCCATTTTTTCACCTTTAGTCCCCAAATTTCTAAAATTACATGTATGCTCCTTATGGTTTGATCGTTTGTTACTCGGATAGTCCTCTACATGGATGATTGTTAGTTTGGTCAGTTAAGTTCATGTAAAATGACTAATTAACCCTTAACAATAAAACAAAATAAACTAAAAAGTATTAAACATAAATTTGTTGAACCCACTTATTATGAGAAATATACTATACACCCAAGCCCCCAGCCACACCTTTCCTCTCTTTCTTCACCCATGTATCAGCCGGCGACCAACTCAACAAAATGAACCAGCGACCAACAACAATGATCCCCTTTCTTGAAGCTTTCCTCTTTTTCTTTCACGAAGCTTTTCTGCATCTTCAATTTCACACATTTACAACACATATCTACAAGCGTGCTTCCAACAAAAAGATTCCAAAGCCATTCCTAATTTAACCATTCTACCTTGATACTCCATTCCATAGTTAAAGCTTTCACATAGACTTAACTGGACAAACTAACGGTCATCCACTTAAAGGACTATCCGTGTAAAAAACGGTCAAACCACAGGAAACATACATATAATTTTAGAAAGTTGGGGACTAAAGGTGAAATAATGGTAAATCACAGGGACTGTCCGGGCAATTAACTCTAACCTTTAATATAAATCAATAATAGTTTGTTAGTTATTATCTATAAAATGATTAATTAACATTAGAAAAATTATATGTTTTGTCCTTTTTCTTTAACACTATTTTCATTTATATTTTCATGCACTACTAAGGTTATAACCTTTAAATACAATTAGTTATTATAACCTTTAATTTCATTTATATTTTTCATGCACTACGTATAAGGTCATAACTTTCAAATACAATCAGTTATTATAACCTTTAATTTCATTTATATTTTCATGCACTATAAGTGTTTTAATGTATTTCATTCTACGTATAAGTGTTTTAATGTATAAAACTTTAATAAAAAAACAAATAATTAATTTAATGTGAGTTTTATTTTGATAAACTATTAATGCATGGTTTCAGGGGCGCAACTTTGAAGGGGCTGGGGCAGGGGGGTAACTTTGAAGGGGCCGGGGGAGGGGGTCCGAACTTTTCGCTCAGTAGTGTTATGTATGTAGTTTTCGTATAGAAATTTTTGGGTATATACGTTTTTCAACCCCTGGTTCTATAGAAATTTTTGGGCATATTCTTTTTCGACCCCCGTCGAAACGTCAAGCTTCGCCACTGCATGTCTGCATGGTTTTATGAATTAACAGGTGTTTCGAGTGGAGAATGTGGGACGTGTCACATGTGACCTCCGTTCAAATTGTTACTAGTTCGAATAATTTTTTTTCTTGTCACATTTTCATTTATAAGTATTTTATTAGTCCTAGCCAGTCGTATAACTATCAATTCGAATATTAAATATCTTCATTTTCATGTATTAAGAACATTTTCATTTATAAGTATTTTATTAGTCCTAGCCAATCGTATAACTATTAATTCGATATTAAATATCTTCATTTTCATGTATTAAGAATGATTGTGTCAATTAATATGAAATGATCGAGATTGACGTTGATAATTCATTTGGTAATTTGAAGGAAACTTCTATGCTGTTTGTTATTAACTATTATAACAAATTATTTTTTATTTTCTATTGGTAGATTGTTGAAAGATATTAGCAACGGGGATCTCGTAGTCAATAAATAAATACAACAGTAGATATTTTTTTCACCATATTCGTTAATTTAGAATAAACTCAAAACTGTCTAAAGTAAATCACCATTCGCATCCTTATATCAAATTATGTGAAGCTGATCTTTATATTCTAAAAAATGTTATGAGTTTGAGTAGAGAAAAGTAAAATTTTACGGTTTATCTGTATATATAAGGGATATTATTTATTTTTTATAATATACTTGTTTTAGTATAATTATAGAGCATATTTAATGAAAAAGATATGAATGATTTAAGATTTAAACCTTAAATGTAAGCTTGAACTATTTATGAATTTGTACCTTCTTTTTCGCAAGTTTAAGGCAGATAGGTACAACTACAACAGCCCCGACATGGAAATTAAATAGAAATTTAAAAGCAACCAATTAAAGTTTGACACAAGAATTTAGCAATTTTAATGTTCAAATATTGATATGACTAATGTGAGTAGTTATTTCTTTTGATCGAACAACGAAATTTCTAGATGGATTACTGATGAAATTCATTGTATCGGGATATACTCGTCTTTGAACTAGGGTAAACCTTCACCTAAGGCTAAAGCCTATGAACACTCACCCGAAAGCACGACAGTGTAGTGAGGTAAAACCCGCCCAGTTCAAGGATCAAACTAGCGATCTTCACCTATTCTCCCATTTTATAATATACTTGTTTTAGTATAATTATAGAGCATATTTAATGAAAAAGATATGAATGATTTAAGATTTAAACCTTAAATGTAAGCTTGAACTATTTATGAATTTGTACCTTCTTTTTCGCAAGTTTAAGGCAGATAGGTACAACTACAACAGCCCCGACATGGAAATTAAATAGAAATTTAATAGCAACCAATTAAAGTTTGACACAAGAATTTAGCAATTTTAATGTTCAAATATTGATATGACTAATGTGAGTAGTTATTTCTTTTGATCGAACAACGAAATTTCTAGATTGATTACTGATGAAATTCACTGTATCGGGATACACTTGTCTTTAAACTAGGGTAAACCTTCACCTAAGGCTAAAGCCTATGAACACTCGCCCGAAAGCACGACAGGTGGTGAGGTAAAACCCGCCCAGTTCAAGGATCAAACTAGCGATCTTCACCTATTCTCCCATCATCACCAAATGCCGCATAAACTAATGGAGATGGCATGAATCGAACTTGGGTCACTCAGCACGTCAGGTTTCTCACTTACCACTCCATCATCAGCTCATTGACCATGTGTGTAGTTATTAAAACACGTACACAACGAATAAATGATTATTTTTTTCTAGATATTTATTATTGTATGATTTATTTAAAAGATGAATGTCGGTGGGATTTCTACATTACCCCCTCCTACTTTTTTCCATTGGCACTTGATTAATGTTTTATTGTTGTTTTCTGCCTGTCAACAACTTGAGTTCATAATTTCACTACAAAAGTAAATAGTAAATCGTTTGACTGCATTGAGGTAATCTTTAATTTTTCGTTATTTTTACATTTTAATAATAAAAATAGTTTTAATACATTATAGCAATGCTCCATACATTTTTGTCTTTATATTTACATCATTTCCTTACATGAAAAGCTAATTATTTACGTATGGATATAAATTCAATTTATGTTTAAACGTAAGGTCAAGTACTTCATGCTTATTTTATGTATGTATTATAATATTTGTTTCGAATTAAGTGAAGTCAAATGGTGGTTTATTTTTTTTCCTTTTTTTCTTATACTCTATTTTATCTCTTTTGATTATACATGTCATCCTTTTTTTCTAATACTCTAATTAATCCCTTTTACATGTCAGTTTTTCCTTATATACCCGTTACATTTTCTATGTACGTTAGGATTGTATGGTATAAATTCGATTTACTTTATGTTTTGATCCAGTTGCAATACTTATAAATGCTTATATATGTTACATCGAGTTCAGTCAATACGTCGAAACACGTGTTTTCATATGGTTAACGAATTATATAACGCTTGGATTACTTCATCCGATGTTTACGATATACCTGCGCCGCAACGCCCGCAGGTCTTATTGCCAGTTTTAAAAGATATATAAAATTTTGTCTAGCCAATTTGCACACACTTGTACGTATATACAAACAGCTACAATTTGTTTTCAAAGGGGATGAAAATTCTCGTATAAAATAGTTGCATCTTTTAGCATGGATCTAGAACCATATATAATACACTCCATTACATCATCTGGTAGGAATACTATAAAATTTAAAAGAGTTAAGTTGTTTTTTTAACTGCCATAACACACTTCAATTTTTTTACATGAAAATAGTTAAGTAGAATTTGACTAGATAAGTTTAAAATATCAACATTTTAACATATCATGCCACACTCATGACATACTATGTTAAAAAAGTAGGATTTTAGACTTATATCGTTAAAGGGAGCAAACCTTAAGAACTAAAATTGAACGTAAGTCAAAATTAATAATAACCGATAAGACCATTCTAAGGTTTGCAATAAATTTCCTATTGCTTTCAAAAAAAATAACCACAAGTTGTATTGCATGAAAAAATAAGTGTGAATACATGTATATAATAATAAGAACTAAAATTCTTACTATTTATTTTTATACTATTTTCTTATAAATACAGCATCTTACAATTTTGTTTATAAACGTGAAAATGGACAATTTCTATTATCCTTTGGAAGCATGTAGAAAAAATGTGTTGCTACCTATAAGAGGCAATGTTTTAAAATTCGATTTTTATACCGTGTTAGGTTGGGCTTAGAAACAGTTTAATCAGGTGTATCAAACAGTTTAATCGGGTGTATTGGACGGTTATATCAGACAATTTAGCCGGTACCATCAGCTGGTCTGAACCAGTTTTTAAAACATTACTAAGAGGCTAAGACGGAATTAATTTACTATATAGCGATGTCCCTAGATGTATTTCAATACTTTGGTGCACAAGTATAAGACTTTTTGAACATCTTTATTGATGGACAACAAAGTATGAAAGTAACAATTGCTACGAGTTCTGATCATTGGACCACGTGGACGTACATGTCATATTTATGATCTCACTAAATGCAGTTGCTCAATTATACTTATTATTATACTCATATAATACAAAAAATATACATCTTTATAATGATGCCATGGCAGGTAATGGACCAACGAGCCATCATTGATGTAAAATATGATTATCTTGATATATAGATCGAACAATTAGGTGTGTAGTTGTTTCTTGCTACTTTACTTCTTCTTCTTAGAGGGAACTTTTCAAACGGATATATAAAAAGATATTGGATTTAAATAACTTTAATTCTTACCGATTAGTCGATAACACTTCAATTTTCGATTTGTACATCATTACTTTTAACTTTCAATTTATTGGCCAATAACACTCCCTAACTAACTGAACCCTAACCCAGTTAGTTGTTGCTGATTAGGCATCTAATGTGGTCATTTTTGCCAACATGTCATACCCGTGGCAGCTGACGTGTTATTTTTGATGACGTGGCAGCTGACATGACATTTTTTGATGACGTGACAGCTGACATCAGCTAAGTGTGTTATAGTTATATTAGTTGGGGAGTGTTATCGATCAATAAGTTGAAAGTTGAGAGTACTGGTGTACAAATCAAAAGTTGAAAGTGTTATCAGCCAATTAATAAAAGCCAGGGTTTTAAATCCAATATCATTATATCAAATTGGTTACACACTTACACAAAAGTCAATTAATATTTAGTTGGTTTAGCGATTTAAGCTCCTTATATTTGACATCGTGAGTAATAATTTTAAAGCTAGACGTGGACAGAAGGTACTTTCATCTTTTATTGTTATTATTATAGAATTATAGAATATTGTTCACTTAATATTTATGGAAACAACCACTCGATCCATATTTGCTGGATAAATTCAATAGAACAATTATGATATAACTAACACATGCACACACACAATATAATAATATGTAACAAATTATTGCATTTCATTTCAATAATATTTAAGTATAATAAGACAATTCAATTATATAGATAATTATAATGACAATTTCCAAGAACAGATAAAATTACTTTTAATTAAGTGCTTAAAAGTTTGAAAGTTAGCAATTCGAATCAAGTCTGATTTTGCGCTATTTTTAAGCAAATTTAAGATTTTAAAATTTAAACAAATCCAAGATTTTTAAAAGTTGTACACTGAAATGTTCTATGTGCATCAAAACTTGTACATAGGTAGTAGCATATAAACAAGAAAACTATGGCGGATCTAAAAAAATATTCGTAGGGGTAACGTTTTATAATAAAAGGGTAATGAAATCGAAAAAACGTCAAAAAAATGTCAAATTTTTCCAAAATTTACACTACCGCCAGAGTGCCAAGAGATAGCGGAGGCTACCCCTTCGCCTAAGGTAGTTCCGCCCCTAACTATATATTCATGAATTAAAGCTTCTACATATGTCTTCCTCTTTAAATCTACTCTCATGAATAAAAGCTTCTACATGTGTCTTTCTCTTTAAATCTACCATCATCTCTCATAGCATTCAAATCTCAAACACATAGAATACAATGCATACATCTAAGGTTACACCACCACCCAAAACACAAGAAATAACCAACAATAGAATTGGTGAGTCGTTTAGAGTGTTGTACTACGGGAGTGCATCAGCAGGATCTGTGCCGTTCAAGTGGGAATCCCAACCCGGTACCCCGAAGCATCCACTCACCGAATCATCTCTCCCCCCTCTCACTCCCCCGCCGTCGTACTATCAGTTATCCCAAAACTACAATTCATCAATGCAAGTTACTAACCAACACTCTTCAACAAGATCCGGATTTTTCCGTACCATTTTTCTTCATTCATCCCGAAAAAAGAACCCCGCGGTACCGCCATCATCCTCTTTGTCATCGTCTTCCATCTCCTCTTCTTCCTCCTCGTCCTCGTCGCATTTGCATTCTTGGCAGTCAACTCCAATGAAGTTAGGGTTTGAGAACGATTTATCCGGCGAGGAGGAGCATTCGGGGGATTCGCCAACTTCTACGCTGTGTTTGGGTGAGTTTAAGAGAAGTTACAGGATTAAAAAGATGAAGAAAGCAATGATAACGTTTGTACGTAATGGTAAGGCATGATGAGAATTCAACTATCTATCTTTTTTTTTTTGATAAAATGTTCATGGGTTAATGAACTTTTGAATCATTGTCTCTCACTCTCTTGTATTTGCATGTTCATGCAAAAAAAAGGTAGAAATAAATGATTTTATACAAATTACTATGAGCTATATTGTGAATTTGCTTTTTTCATATATCTGAATTAACAGGAAACTTTTTTTTTGAAAAAGAAAAAGAAGAAGTGAGTTGTCTAATAGGGTTCTTCTTCTACTAGTTGAAACTTCAAGGAGGTTTTACCTGAAATAAAAGAATAAAAATGGATTCATAAAGGTTTAATTACTAAATCGCTTCCTAATGGCATTTCCGGGTTCGTTTAGATAATGAAGATATGATTCTAGATTATATTTCAGGAAAGATCTGACGTAGTTTTATACGAATATTGCCAGGAGATAGAGTCAAAATCGAAGTAAGTCGTTATGATTCAACTAGAGGTCGTATAATTTATCGACTACGCAACAAAGATTCGAAAGATTAGGTTTTTTCCAACTTCACTATTTCTTTTTCTTTCACAGGAATACGATCCAAAATCAAAAATTACAATATACTTGTAAGATAAATAATTTGGAACAAATAATGGTTTAAAACACCTTGTTTTTTTAAAACATATGTTTATCGTTAAAAGTATGCAAGTAGTCATTTAAAAATATGCAAGTAGTCGGATTTTAGTAATTAAAAAACATATGTTTATCGTTTACGAACGGTGTCAGCTAAAGTCTCTCCTCTTGGTTAGGAATTTCTCTCAAAATTTTGGTTCAGTTTTAAGTGTGATAGCTTTAGTTACAAGTTTATTAAAATATGTATATGATAATTTAATAACATTATTACATCTATTATACGGTAATTAAGCACAAAACAAGACGAATTGGAGGATCTTACATTGTGTTCTCGAGTTTAATAAATAAAATAAGAGAAAAAAAAAGAAATTAAGAAGAGAAAAAAAACCGGAAATGATAGAAAAAGGAAAGAAAAAAAGGATATAAAAGATATAATATATAATGTGTTAGAAGGTTAAAAAAAAGAAACAATTGTGAGGAAAGATTATTAACAAAATTCTCTTCAAATCTATTTATTTTCGTAGGAAAGCGTGCAAAAATTATTAAAAATCATCCTTTATTTTCTTTTCATCAAAAAACTTAGGAAAACAATTTTTTTTCTATCTTCTTTCCACTTTTTTTTTATTTAAAAACTCATAAACACAAATATTTTCTACTTCTCTCTTCAAAGTTGTTTTAGGTCCAGCTTAATTCTTACATATATTTATGTGATATTTGTCAAGTACGTTTTAAGTATAAAATGTATGTTATTATTGTAATTTTAGTTTATTTTGACGTTACAAATAATTTTCTTAGTTATCAACTTCTAAATAGATACACAATAGCAGTTATAAAATTTTCTTAAAAAAAGGTGCTTACACTAGAAAAGTTTCTTGGTTATTGATATCTAAAACAAATGCATAATAGCGGTAATAAAAATTTCCTGAATAAGTGCTTACATATCCATAGATGTATACTTATATATTGAGTGGAATGACTCCCCAACAGTAGCGGATCTAGAAAATTTTTGTAAGGGTAACGTTTTATAAAAAAAGGGTAACGAAATCGAAAAAACGTCAAATTTTTTCAAAATTTACACTACCGCCGGAATGCCAAGGGGTAGCGGAAGCTACCCATTCTATTAAGGTAAGTCCGCCCCGCCCCTGCTCCCTAAACCTTTGTTGCAAAAAATGTTTAGGAAATGATGAAACACATGTGAAACATGTAATCTTTCACTTGTGTGATTGATTTCAAGTAACAAAAACATTTATGAAATATTACTTGTATTGAAATGAAATAGTTAGCCACATATGTTGAAAAAGATGAAATATACAGGAAAGTTCAAGTCAAATGTAGATTTATCCAATAAGCATGACAATATGTATTTTATAGTTAAATTAATTTAGTAAATTTTTTATTGTTATTTAAGCTCTTGGTTTGAGGACCTCAAATCCATGAACATATTGTAGTTAGCAATTAATGCATTTTGACTCATTTCAAATCAACATTTCGTAGCGTGGAGGTAATTCAGTTTGTGTTAGAAGTCATATTTTATTTTTACTTCTTCTAAGTTCAATATATATTTAGTTAACATAGTTAATTTAACCTAGTTAAAATATCTTATAGAATTTGAATTTACTACCGCTTTTGATATGAAGATAAATTAAAAGTATGTTTTGTGTAAGTAGTTTAAGGAGTTGTTTGGTAACTTTGTCTTAGTAAGTGTTGAGTTAGTAAAAAGTTTGTCTGAGTAAGAGACTCTGAACTAGTAACTAGTAAGTGCTGAGCTAGTATGAGTAACTTTGTCTTACACGTTTCTTTTTGCACAAACCAAACCCTAATTTTTAAATCTCTCTCACAAACACCACCATTCCCAATTCGGTTCACAGTTCCCCCAATTCGGTCGTGTTCGTGTCTCAAGCAGGTCGTGTTTGTGTCTTAAACAGGTTGTAAAATACATTGGTATTTTTTTTGTGTCTTAACAGGTCGTTTCGTGTAACATGTTTATTAACAGGTTCATGTTTGTGTTTTGAAAATCTGACACGATAAAATCTCGTGTCGTGTTCGTGTTTACATGTTTCGGGTTCGTGTGTCATCGTGTTCGTGTCTTAACAGATCGGATTGACCTGTTATGCCAGCCCTACATGTGACACTCCTTATGCCTAAAATTAAAGAACATTTTGGTTCTAAAATAAAAACTCTTACCCTTTTATTTTCTTACAAAATAAAAATCTAATACAAAAAAGTTTAGCAAAAAAGTGTAGTAACAAAATTAAGCACAACAAAAAATGCACCACAAAAATTCAGGACAAAAATATCATACAATATAGAAATAAAACATAATTTTTGAGTTTTTTTAATCGTATTTTTTACATATTAACATGTTATTCAAATTGAAAATAAAAAAAGTTTGATTTTATAGTGCAATTTTTTATTTGAAAAAATATTGTATATAAAAATTATGACCATTTAAAAAATTTACGAGGATAAGTGATTATTCCAAAAAACATTTACACATTCTTTTAACAATTTAGTTTTACCTATTAATTTGAAAAATACAAAGTTAATGTTTCTTCTAAACTTATTTATACAGAATCAACTTTTTATTTGATATGCCCCTAATACTAATACTGTAATCATGCTCATTTTCAAACAAACAAACAAACAAGATTTTGTTCCAAATATATATATATTTTTAAATTTAACCGTGATCTAATAGAACTTTTGAAGAAATACTGGAGGTGTTTAGTGGGCTTCTAAAGGATTTATACGGTCTTCTCAACTAGACTGTTTTCCAACCGTTACAAGTAAGGGTGTAAATGAACCGGGCTGAGCCTTCTTTTCAAACATAAGAGAGATGGACTTCCGACAACATCTTCTTCTTAAGTCGTCATTTTTGTCTTCTCAGAGCCTTTAAGGTTATTGGGGGAGCTCTAATCGTTTTGATTAGGACAAGTATCATTTTTTGTTTTCCTGAGTAGCTTCTCTTTGTATTGATGAGAAGTTTGTCTTGTAACTTCACTAGTCTAATATTTGGGATAAATAATCAATAATCAGTTTGGTTAGTTGTTTGTGTAATTGAGTGACATCCATACTTGTTTAGAGTACGGGGTGTGTAGGCGTTCGAGTTGGGTGCATTGTTCGATACGTGACGAGTGTGGAGTCTACAAGGTAATTCTTGAAAACAAGGGTTGTGGTGTGACGTGGCTTTGGCTGGCGTGGCCAAACATGTGGATTTTGATAATGTTTTTTTTTGTTTTAACAATTTAAATTTTCATTTAATTAAATTAACACACTAATTAAAATAGAAGATTGCGTATAATATTTTTAAAAACTACAAATAAAATTAAAGAAAAAACTACATAAATTTTAAAAAAAAGCTACATAAAATAAATAAAAAAAACCTTCTATGATTTCTCCATGTTATATTTTTTCAAGATTTCTTATTCCATTTCCAACGCCATTGCCAATTCTAGGCCGGTAAGGTGATCGACGTTCATGGCGAGAAACTTCATATCTTCGCGTTTTTCTTTTAGATATATCTTTTTTATCGAACGATGCTTGGATTTTCTCTCATCTCGATTCTTTGTTGTTGGAGGAAATTCAATGTATCAGTTTTCGTCCCAAGATCTTCCAACTAGTCGGTGTACAACCCTTTACCCGAGGCCAAAGTAGAGGCTGAACCCGATCTCGCTTTTTGCATCCGCTTTTTTGACGTGTCTCTACCGGGTGGGTGGGAAGGAGAATTATCAAAATCATCCAAATTAAGATCAAACTCGTGATCACGAGCGTCGAACTGAGCTTGGGATGAGGGAGTTCTTGCCCTTTTGGATGAGGTTGACTCGCTAGCAGGAGGGACTCTCGCCCATTTAGAAGTGTACCTACATACATCCCAATAATGCATGTACTTGAACTCGTTCTTCTTGTTCTCTCTATATGCTAGCATGGCATTCTTAATAAAGTCGGCCTTGGTTTCACCACTCCTTGGCGCGTTCTTCGCCTTACGGAAACAAGCTTTGAACGCGATGACATGTGTATTTATGCCACTCCACTTGGACGAGAGGCTATCATTTTCAAGATACACCTCCGTCCTTTGTATTTGCGTATGAAATGATTTATTTATGGAATCTCAAAAATCCTTCTTGTGTCGTGAGTTCGCTATTCCAAAAATATTCAAGACATTTTAAAAAATTATAATAAAACTAAAAACAATAATTTTGTAAACATTAAATATGTTATATAAAAAATAACATGAATCGAGATTTTGCGATTCGTCGATATAACATCTTGTTGAAGTAGTTTCTTCTTGAACCGTCCACTTTAATTGTGTTCGTTGAGCGGCGGCTATTGCTTTCTCTTCATCCGTTTTTTTTCTTGTGGCTTCTTTTTTGGCCGGTTTGGATGACCAACCACCAACGTCGTGCGGTTGTGTTTCGGGCACGGAATCGGGTTGGGAAAGGTTAACTGGAATAGATGAATCGTCGTATGGAAAGTTCGTGTATACACGGTTTCCTAAATACGAAGCGATTACGGCTAGATCGGGACAGGGTGAGTATACTAAACCGTGTGGCGGTTGTTGTGGATGGCCGCGTGTAAGGGGTATTTGGGTCGAGTTTGGTGGTGGACGGTTTTGTGGCGGGCTAGGGTTCGGGTTCTCTTGGTATCCAAAGGGGTTGTTTGGGTCGCAGCTTCGATTAAAAGGATGCATTGTAGAGAGTTAAGTGGGTTGATTTTATAAAAAAAATATAGAAATAGAGAAGTAGAGAAGTGCTAAAAAATGTAAAAACTGGGTGAGTATTTATAATGTTTAAAAAGGATTTTTTTAATTAACTAGCCGTTTGGCACCGACTAGCTCAAATGGTCATATCGCACTAGCCAATCCAAGCCAGCCAAGTCACCTTCCCCCCACGCCAGGCTCAATACCCACGCCAGCAGGGTAACACCATAACCAACACTTACCCATGTGGTTTAGCCAGTGTTGCTTAGCAACCCCGCCTCAACTAACGGCTCACACCCCACGGTCTTACAATGATAAACATAGTTTTCTTATAGAAACAAGTTGTATTTAAGAGAATATATCCCGTGAGAGCACTAAAAGGGTAATTTTAGAACAAGGCGAATCATTTACTTTTTTTTATCACTAATATCGTGTAGCTTTTATAACTTTTAGCTTTAATAAATTTGTTTCGAATCATGTGTTCTACTTTTTGGTTTATATCCGTTATACTAAATACTAACCTTGATGTTATTTGTATGACAAAGTCATTTTATATTATGTGAGGTTATATATTATTTTAAAAAAATTACACGTTTAATGACAAAAATGTACTCAGAATTTTGTCTAATTGTCTTAAAAAAATAACTGATTTCCGAACATTTGTACTAGAAACACATTCAGGGACCATCTTCAAGAACTGGCCCGACAGTGATATTGGGCCTGTGTTACCCAATACGGCTATACACAATTCCTAGAGGCAGGTGGTAAATGCTAAATAGGGGCATGTTGGATAATATGTCTGTTCAATATAAATGTTTTAATCTATAAATAATTTATGTCATTTTAGTTTAATATTTAAAAAACTAATGCATAATGTATAAATTAATATAATGTAATCATTTTAATTGTTTAGTTTCGGAAAACACGAAGCCATTATGATAATTAGTTTTCTCTTTGAATTTTAAGAATCTTAATGCATGAAATATATGTTAATACTAGGTTATCATTATAATAATTTAGTTTGATGAGTCAAACTTGTATGCATGTGGATACCTTTTGTATTCCTTCTAAAACTTTTTCAATCAATTTCTTCGATTAACTATTTTTTTTTTTCTCAATATGCATGCTATATTATTACACTCTAGTATACCACTTGATACACACATATGTCTATTAGAAAAAGGGTTCTAGTATAACAAGCCGTCTTTAATAATAACTATATGCTTATCTCACAAAGTATTCACACTAGAGCCTCTACTATATATAATATAGAGAAAAGAATAGAGGAAACAACAAAAATATCACCATATTCGAATCTCTATAATAAAGAAAAATATAAATATCGTAGAGTACACCTCTATATTTAGAGCTTCATATTCTAACAGTTTATATTTTTATTGTGAGTGTGAAGGAAAGAGACAAAAAGTAATAAACAATGAGTAAAAAATATATATAGATATAGATAAAGAGTTTAATGTGATATGTTTTTGAAAAATTTACAAGATTTAAAGAATGAAAATGAAGGCTCCAATGTGAATGCTCTCATACATTTGAATTTTAAGTATTTAACTTAATTGTCAAACTTATATACTAATCAATATTGTTTCTTTTTTAATAAGAAGTATAGGGGTTCAATTTTTGTCTACGACCAATGTAAACCTTGCCTAATATATTTTTAGAGTAAAGTACATGGATGGTTTTTACCATTTACCAGAAAGTTGTTTTATTCCTAACTTTTCAAAAGTACACGTATGGTCTATGTGGTTTACAATTTTTAATGCATTTAGTACCCAACCAACAAATCTAAAGGTTTTACCATATCCAAGTTAAAGACTAAATGCGTTACAAAAGGGAAACCACAGGAACCACCCGTATACTTTTGGAAAAAAGTTAGAGACTAAATGCATTACAAAGTGAAAATCACAGAGATCATCTGTGTACTTTTGAAAACCTAATAATCAAATTCAAAATTTTGGTAAACAACAAGGACCATCTGTGAATTGTACTCAATATTTTAACAATTAGATAATATAACTCTAAGAGTTAAATGTCTGGTTGGTCCCTGTAGTTTGCAGATAATGCAGAGTTGGTCCTAAGACTTTAGTAATTACAGAGTTGGTCAATTGATAGCAATTTTTGCACTCAGGTGATCCTTATCACTAACCTATGTTAGGTTTCTAAGTTAAGTGTGTGCGAAATGACTATATTTCCCTTGAACTAAAAATTAAAAACACTTAAGAATTAAAAAGACAACAATGGGGTCCATTAGATAAACAATGAGGTCCACCTCTCATCTTCTTCCTCCTTTCACCACCAACCCACCACCACCATTTCCACTGTCAAGCAACCATCACTTCCACCGTCAAGCCACCACCACCACCACCACCTCTACTATCACCTTCAACCTACCACCACCACCTCCACCGTCAACCCATCCACCACAAACCACCCCCACTAGGGATGTAATTGGTATAGTACCCGTACTCGTACCTGTACCAATACCCGTACCCATACAGGTACCGAAAATATAGGCACCGAACTTGTACAAAACTGGGTACCAAATACCGTACCAAATATATAGGTACGGTACGGGTACTGGTACAGGTATTTTCGGTATTGTACCCGTTTTGGCACAATTTTGTTTCCTATTTAGTTTTTGAGCACTTGTACGAGTGCTAAATAGGTAAAATTGACATGAGTACCAACCAGTACCCGTTTTTACCCGTATACATACCAATACCGAAAGTACCGAATACCAAAATCAATAAAACTGGGTACCGATATATGTACCAAATACCAAAAATCAGTACGGTTATAGGTAGGGATACAAGTACGAGTACAACTATTTGAAAAAAAAAGCCCATCTTTAACCCCCACCTACCTCCCCAAATGACCATCACCGCCGACAATTCATATAGAGAGAAAAAACAATGAGATAGATATGGCAAATGGATAAGGTTTGGTTTGGTAGTAGGTTTTTTAACAAAGAGATATATAAAGGATGAAGAAGATGAGGGTGGACCCATCTTTATATTATTTATTTTTTTAATTGTTAAGCGCAATCTAATCATTTCACAAACATTTAATTGAGAAACTTAACATGAGTTAGTGATAAGGATCACTCGACTGCAACAATTATAACCGCTAAGACCAATTATGTAATTATTGAAGTCTTGAGACCAACTCTGCAATATCTCCAAACCACAAGAACCAACTAGACATTTAACTCTAATTATAAAAATGCTTTATGTACCCACCAATAACTAAGGCTATAAGATGTGGTGATCGATGTCCTAATCATCATCATCACCCTCTACGTCATCGCCACATCACTACATCCACCATCATCACCCTAAATAGTGTGGTGGTGGCCCATCTTCCCCATCGGCCACCGACCTATCAAATGCCTCAAAATTTGGAAAGTGTAACGTGGTGAGTGTGGATATACCCATGAAGGCCACACATGGAGGAGGGTGTCGTGTACCACCATGGCCACGTCCCTCGTGACATTCTCATAAGTCTCACAATAACCCCATACCATATAGCCTAATAAGTCGTAAACGCTCTTTACGATCTAAACATATCATTAATGCAAATATATCTTATACTCATAAATAATCTTTTAAAAAAACCTATGTTTTTCTTATTTTGGGAAGAACAAACAAAGGGGCGACTTATTTGCCTTAAGATACGAGTCAAACAAGAAGCCATTGTGTGTTGTCATTTCCTTTATTTTTAATATTTTAATTTAAGCAACACTTTTGAAATATTTAACCCAAGATTTTTTTTTTAGTTTTAAATTCAGAAAACTTGCCAAGTTACATCAAAACAGAAGGTAGCCGGACAACAAGCTGCGCCGCCAATCCTTTCTGAATTGCAAACCCTAACCTTCCAAATACAAACCCTTGCCCCCTTGGGGTTGAACAATTGCTGTAGACGACCCGTTGAACCCTCGTCAAGAAGTGGATAGCTTCTGGCGCTAGGGAGCCAAAAGTATCAAATGTCACACCCCGACCCGCAGCGGAAAAGGTGATCGGGGCATAATTGGGTTATCATCAAAGCTCATGACATTTATTATATGTTTCATATTCATTAATACAATTTAATGGAAATTTACAATAAATGATACAACATGTTCTAACTATCAGTCTAAGCTTCTTGTTTCTCTTCTAAGGCATATCCTATGTTTTCCTTGCTTCAACCTGTCCACCTGTATCATGTGTAAAAAGGTTTTTGGATCAACATAATGTTGGCGAGTGAATCCTATGGAAAAGCATTTGAACGAGTTTATCCAATTGATTATAAATAATGTGCATACCTCATATGAGTAAATGTAGATGTAAATTTATTCACACAACACATAATATTGAATATTGAACATACAAAAACCAAATGATAGTTTTGAGGCACGCGTTGTTCTCGTCTCACACGAGGAACTGATGGGCCTAATAAATGAGTTTTGAGGCACGCGTTGTTCTTACGAACTGATGGGCCTAATGTATGAGTTTTGAGGCACGCGTTGTTCTCGTCTCACACGAGGAACTGATGGGCCTAAATAATTTGTATACAACTTTGACAATATGAAATACATCACAAACAAACAATAGTTACATTCTAATTTAGTTCATATAATGGTATAGCACGAAATTTGCATAAGAGAATTAGTTTAAGCGACACATGATACACCCCAAAACATGAAAAAAAAAAAAGGGGAGTTTGTAAGAATTCACTCACATTGGGTGCGTTCGGTTGATGAGGTTGGATGTACGCGAAATGGTGTTAACCACGAGTGAAATTAACCTAGATAAATCGCGTTACGGTTTGGTAAGTAAACGGGTTTTATGAATCTATTTTAGTGGGATTGTTGGGTGTATTTTTGTGAGTTTGAGGCTATTTTCTAACCTTAAAAATGTTATTTTTAAGTATTTATAATTGATTTTTAATTAAAATAATTAAATAAAAAATAATGAAAAAAATATTTTATTTTTGCTACAGTTGACTTTGACCTGCGTTGACTTTGACTTTCGTTGACCGGTTCATAGGCATATTGTTGTGCGCCGGGTGAGGCTCGAACCCGAGACCTCCCGTACGCGTGCACGCAGCTCTACCAACTGAGCTACGTGTCTAACCCGTTATATATCCGATTTTAATTATATATATACATTAATTAGGATTTAACAGAAAACCTTTATTTTAAAAATGAATTAAGTCTCGAGAACCGGTGCGCTCCACAGGTCTCGAACCCGGGACCTGTGGGTTAGCGGACACACACTCCACCGCTGGACTGTGTGTCACACTTGGTTATAAACTCGGTTATCAATATACTTAACATATACTTAAAACAACCCGGTTCAGTTTGTGGAAAAAGGGATTTTTATTAAAGCAGCGTGTGTGAAACCGGAATCGAACTCGTGACCTTAGCGTTAAAAGTGCACACAGTCCACCGCTGGACTGTGTGTCTAACCCGTTAAATAACTTGATTTTAATTATACTTAACCATTACCGAAATGTCGTCTTCTTCACTGTTTTAACCGGAAGTGACGACGGACTGGATTCGAATGTTGATTCAAGTTTATTTAGCGTTTAATGATCAATTACAAATGATATAAAAGTAAAAAGGGAAGGAAAATAGGCGTGAGATGTACCGACTGGTTTTACTCTGTTTTCCGACAAAACTCCGGCGACAGAACTCTTTTTCCGGCGACAAGTATTTTGCAGCAGAAAGTCTTCCGAAGGCTTGCAAAGGTTGTGGGTGATTTCGGTAAGAGTTTAGGGGTTCAGTAAAGCTCGGAGACTAATAACACGGTTTTCCGGCGAAGTATCAAATATTTCCGGCGAGTGAGTTTTCGCCGAGAAATGGTGCGATTTGAATGTGAAAGACTTCTGGCGAGTTGGGGTTGTATTTATAGGGTAGTATTGGGATTGAATGGGGTCTGAATTCGGTCTCAATTCGAAGTCAACTGTTCTCCGGCGATTTTGGCAAACGACGCGTTTTCAGACGTTGGCTATAGCTGGCGAGAGTTAATTGATTGATTAAATTGAGCGAAAACGTGTTTTATGGGCGAAGTCGTCGGGATTTCCGACGACAGCTGTTTGGGCGCAAGTTGACGGAATTTGAATTTCCGCACATCATTATTTGATTTAATAATTCCATTAACTTAACAGAAAATCAAAGTGGCGGAGTGGTCTATGATGTGTGAGTTAAGTGTTTGGTTGAACCGGTAGAGACCCGAGTTCGAAACCCGGCAAAAGTAAAACATTTTTATTTTGATATTTTTGACAGATTTTCAAAAACTAAATATATATCCCCGCATAATAACTGATTACGGATCGTTTAAAATTATTTTGGGCATTTAATTCGCAACGAAAAATTTGACTGACTGTTCGGTTGATAAACGGAGCGGGTTTGGTAAATCCGTTTTTGGACGGATGTTACAGTATCCCCTGCTTTTTAGAAATTTCGTCCCGAAATTTAATTAGGGATATAATTGACTAAAAGAATGATGGTGTTGAGTTTGCCGGTTACATTTTTAGAAGAAAATTAGGGTTTAGGTTTTTGTTTGAGGCGGTAACGTTCCTTGTAAGGGTTAAGTATCCTAATACAGGAATCGCTTTTTGTTGCCTACTGTATAGGTATTGTTAAGCAGGAATGATTCGCTAAAATGATAACATGCATAAGAGTTTGAATATGCTTAGGGTTATTTCCTAAGGCAGAAATTCTACACAAATAAACACAACAACTAACAATTGTATCCACATTCTGATAGCGTATATGTTTGAATGATGATGGTTCCTCTCTCATTTGTTATGATGGAGAGGTTAGTCTATATAGAAATGGATCACAATCCAATTTCTTTAAATAGTGAGATGATATAAATGTAACACAATTTCAACCAAGGCAATAGTAAATCCTACATGGAACTTCTCATAACCGCCTGATAATGCCTCTGATCCTTTGACAAGAATACTTATATATAGGAAGTACCAGCGGCGTATCCACCGTATTCTTGTCAAATTCTCATTGGCTTCATCCGCCAGTTATGATTAGTTCTATGCGACTCTACAACAAACACCACAACCACAAGATACTGATAATGAAAATGTATGTGCGTTCAAGGCTCAATCAAACGGAGCCGAACGTATTGCATGAACTGGAAATGTAAATTGATCTGTGAGCTCAAGGCTCAATCAAACGGAGCCGAGCGTACTGAAATGTAAAATGAAATGAAATGTATTGCATGTGAGACACAACTCAACTTCTGAGATATGTCGTGAAGTATGATGATATGAATATTAAATCAATGAGTATAAAACCAACTGAACTAGTAATTTGCATTAAAATTCTTGGATAAAATTCCAATTGAGATACGTGAAAATTGAGATAACATAAAGAAAAACATAAAAACTAAGTGATTAGAGTTGAATCTTGATTCTTGGTGAGAGAAGGCTAGTTAAGTGGTTGGTTTGGACCGTTAACATCTTCAACAGGATTGGCGTTGATGTTATAAACTCTTCCTCTTGCTGGTGGTGGAGCTGGGTTTGCTTGGTTTGCTTGGTTAACTGGGTTTGCTTGAGCTTGGGCATTTATGATGTTAACCAAACGAGGGCACGTGTTTCTAAAATGGGTAGGGTCGCCACAATTGAAACAAGCTCGAACATATGGGTACATGGGGTATTGAGGTTGTTGATATGTTTGGATCATGGGTTGAGTAGGGGTTGAGGTTTGGTTTTGAGGGGTGCGGCAAACGTTGCTCAAATGACCGTAGCGTCCACAATTCGCACATAGTCGACAGGGTAAGGTAGATGGATGGTGATAGAAACAGGTGTTGCATTGAGGGTGAGGTCCAATGTAAGGTTTCTTGTTTGGGTAAGTTGAGTTGGGTGCTACTTGAGCGTTTGGGATAGTTTGAGGAGGTACAACTTGTGAAGCTGGTTGGTTACGTTGGTGACGGCGAAGATTTGCCCATCACGTTTTCTCTTAGAGGTAGGTGGTGCAAAGGATTCGGTTCGGGTGTGGTTTGAGGTTTCGGTTGATGCTTTATCCTTCTTCTTCTCCTCCTTGAAGTCTTTGTTTCGGATTCGGTTCTCAGTGAGCGCGGTTGCTAGCTCCATTGCTGCTTCCAAAGTTGCAGGCGAGGTACTTATTATAGAGTCTTGAATCTTTGATGGAAGACCACGAATGTAGTGCTCGATCAAACGGTAGAGGGGAGTAAACAAGTTGGGAACCATTTGATTTAACTCAAGGAATCTCTTGTTGTATGTGGTGTGGTCGCCTTCCTTTTGTTTTAAAGCATGAAACTCATCCTCCAATTTCTTGATTTCACTTCTTGGGCAAAACCGTCTTGTCATGATTCCCTTCAACTCTTCCCAAGCCAAGGTCATAGTTTCTTCAACACCACGTTTGGTCTTTTCTGTATTCCACCATGTGAGTGCCGTTCCAAGTAAGCGACCGGTAGCATAACGCACTTTGCGATCATCGGGGCAATCGCAATTTAGAAAAGTGTTCTCCATTTCTTCGAACCAATGGAGGAGAGCGGTGACACCTTCAGTACCTTCGTATTTTGGAGGATCGCAGGATTTGAAGTGTTTGTAGGTGCATTTAGTGACTGAAGGATTGATAGTGTTTTGATCTTCTTGTTGGGTTGGGTTAACGGAATTAGCGGTAAGGGCTTGTTGAACTTGAACTACGATGTTGGGTATTACGGTCGCCATTTGCTGAGCGATTTGGGTAGCCATGCGTTCACGGGCTTTTCCTGCTCTCATTTTCCTACGAGCGAGGCTAGAAGACATCTACAAGGAATACATGTCAAGAGTATGAGTTGGATGCCTTTGGGATCGTGGGTCGAGTTTGGGATTGAACGTTCATAAAATAAATATAGAAAAATAAATCTACTACATCCATAGGATGTCTTGGGTTTTGCTTGCTGTTAGGCCCTTCATGCCGCCATACTTTACCTGTGTAATCATGTGGGCCCCCATGAATACCGGTTTTTCATATGGTTCGCACGGTTTCTACCTGATTGCGTACACAAAACCCGGAGAAAATCGAGAAATATGTATACAACGTGTGATATTCGGAATGTGTCCAGGTGTAGACACGGTGACATCTCAAAGTGAGGTTAATTCGAACGACGTTTGGTGTGGCATGCTTTGGCCTAATAGGTCCGTCGTACTCTCATCGTTAGTCCCCAGGTAGGCAAACTGGTCCGTTATTTTGGATTTATACGAATGCCAACCTAGACAGGACGTTCCGACTACCGGTACTTGTACCCTTCCAGTTACTACATGCCCGTCGCAGAACTTACTTTGATGAGATTTGAAAATTGCATAAAATCTTTGGATACTGAGAGTATGAAAATAAATTGAATACATGAACATCGATATATGTATATATGTATAATGAATGAGCATGTATGTTTGACTGAAATGTAAACAAATATGAAACAAATAAATATCACAAGTTTGTATGTAACCACCTAATCAATTAAAATTTAGGCAGACTATAGTATAGGTTCTAAGGGTCTAATAACCTATCCTATATCCCTATAGTCATGGCTCTGATACCAATCTGTCACACCCCGACCCGCAGCGGAAAAGGTGATCGGGGCATAATTGGGTTATCATCAAAGCTCATGACATTTATTATATGTTTCATATTCATTAATACAATTTAATGGAAATTTACAATAAATGATACAACATGTTCTAACTATCAGTCTAAGCTTCTTGTTTCTCTTCTAAGGCATATCCTATGTTTTCCTTGCTTCAACCTGTCCACCTGTATCATGTGTAAAAAGGTTTTTGGATCAACATAATGTTGGCGAGTGAATCCTATGGAAAAGCATTTGAACGAGTTTATCCAATTGATTATAAATAATGTGCATACCTCATATGAGTAAATGTAGATGTAAATTTATTCACACAACACATAATATTGAATATTGAACATACAAAAACCAAATGATAGTTTTGAGGCACGCGTTGTTCTCGTCTCACACGAGGAACTGATGGGCCTAATAAATGAGTTTTGAGGCACGCGTTGTTCTTACGAACTGATGGGCCTAATGTATGAGTTTTGAGGCACGCGTTGTTCTCGTCTCACACGAGGAACTGATGGGCCTAAATAATTTGTATACAACTTTGACAATATGAAATACATCACAAACAAACAATAGTTACATTCTAATTTAGTTCATATAATGGTATAGCACGAAATTTGCATAAGAGAATTAGTTTAAGCGACACATGATACACCCCAAAACATGAAAAAAAAAAAAGGGGAGTTTGTAAGAATTCACTCACATTGGGTGCGTTCGGTTGATGAGGTTGGATGTACGCGAAATGGTGTTAACCACGAGTGAAATTAACCTAGATAAATCGCGTTACGGTTTGGTAAGTAAACGGGTTTTATGAATCTATTTTAGTGGGATTGTTGGGTGTATTTTTGTGAGTTTGAGGCTATTTTCTAACCTTAAAAATGTTATTTTTAAGTATTTATAATTGATTTTTAATTAAAATAATTAAATAAAAAATAATGAAAAAAATATTTTATTTTTGCTACAGTTGACTTTGACCTGCGTTGACTTTGACTTTCGTTGACCGGTTCATAGGCATATTGTTGTGCGCCGGGTGAGGCTCGAACCCGAGACCTCCCGTACGCGTGCACGCAGCTCTACCAACTGAGCTACGTGTCTAACCCGTTATATATCCGATTTTAATTATATATATACATTAATTAGGATTTAACAGAAAACCTTTATTTTAAAAATGAATTAAGTCTCGAGAACCGGTGCGCTCCACAGGTCTCGAACCCGGGACCTGTGGGTTAGCGGACACACACTCCACCGCTGGACTGTGTGTCACACTTGGTTATAAACTCGGTTATCAATATACTTAACATATACTTAAAACAACCCGGTTCAGTTTGTGGAAAAAGGGATTTTTATTAAAGCAGCGTGTGTGAAACCGGAATCGAACTCGTGACCTTAGCGTTAAAAGTGCACACAGTCCACCGCTGGACTGTGTGTCTAACCCGTTAAATAACTTGATTTTAATTATACTTAACCATTACCGAAATGTCGTCTTCTTCACTGTTTTAACCGGAAGTGACGACGGACTGGATTCGAATGTTGATTCAAGTTTATTTAGCGTTTAATGATCAATTACAAATGATATAAAAGTAAAAAGGGAAGGAAAATAGGCGTGAGATGTACCGACTGGTTTTACTCTGTTTTCCGACAAAACTCCGGCGACAGAACTCTTTTTCCGGCGACAAGTATTTTGCAGCAGAAAGTCTTCCGAAGGCTTGCAAAGGTTGTGGGTGATTTCGGTAAGAGTTTAGGGGTTCAGTAAAGCTCGGAGACTAATAACACGGTTTTCCGGCGAAGTATCAAATATTTCCGGCGAGTGAGTTTTCGCCGAGAAATGGTGCGATTTGAATGTGAAAGACTTCTGGCGAGTTGGGGTTGTATTTATAGGGTAGTATTGGGATTGAATGGGGTCTGAATTCGGTCTCAATTCGAAGTCAACTGTTCTCCGGCGATTTTGGCAAACGACGCGTTTTCAGACGTTGGCTATAGCTGGCGAGAGTTAATTGATTGATTAAATTGAGCGAAAACGTGTTTTATGGGCGAAGTCGTCGGGATTTCCGACGACAGCTGTTTGGGCGCAAGTTGACGGAATTTGAATTTCCGCACATCATTATTTGATTTAATAATTCCATTAACTTAACAGAAAATCAAAGTGGCGGAGTGGTCTATGATGTGTGAGTTAAGTGTTTGGTTGAACCGGTAGAGACCCGAGTTCGAAACCCGGCAAAAGTAAAACATTTTTATTTTGATATTTTTGACAGATTTTCAAAAACTAAATATATATCCCCGCATAATAACTGATTACGGATCGTTTAAAATTATTTTGGGCATTTAATTCGCAACGAAAAATTTGACTGACTGTTCGGTTGATAAACGGAGCGGGTTTGGTAAATCCGTTTTTGGACGGATGTTACAGTATCCCCTGCTTTTTAGAAATTTCGTCCCGAAATTTAATTAGGGATATAATTGACTAAAAGAATGATGGTGTTGAGTTTGCCGGTTACATTTTTAGAAGAAAATTAGGGTTTAGGTTTTTGTTTGAGGCGGTAACGTTCCTTGTAAGGGTTAAGTATCCTAATACAGGAATCGCTTTTTGTTGCCTACTGTATAGGTATTGTTAAGCAGGAATGATTCGCTAAAATGATAACATGCATAAGAGTTTGAATATGCTTAGGGTTATTTCCTAAGGCAGAAATTCTACACAAATAAACACAACAACTAACAATTGTATCCACATTCTGATAGCGTATATGTTTGAATGATGATGGTTCCTCTCTCATTTGTTATGATGGAGAGGTTAGTCTATATAGAAATGGATCACAATCCAATTTCTTTAAATAGTGAGATGATATAAATGTAACACAATTTCAACCAAGGCAATAGTAAATCCTACATGGAACTTCTCATAACCGCCTGATAATGCCTCTGATCCTTTGACAAGAATACTTATATATAGGAAGTACCAGCGGCGTATCCACCGTATTCTTGTCAAATTCTCATTGGCTTCATCCGCCAGTTATGATTAGTTCTATGCGACTCTACAACAAACACCACAACCACAAGATACTGATAATGAAAATGTATGTGCGTTCAAGGCTCAATCAAACGGAGCCGAACGTATTGCATGAACTGGAAATGTAAATTGATCTGTGAGCTCAAGGCTCAATCAAACGGAGCCGAGCGTACTGAAATGTAAAATGAAATGAAATGTATTGCATGTGAGACACAACTCAACTTCTGAGATATGTCGTGAAGTATGATGATATGAATATTAAATCAATGAGTATAAAACCAACTGAACTAGTAATTTGCATTAAAATTCTTGGATAAAATTCCAATTGAGATACGTGAAAATTGAGATAACATAAAGAAAAACATAAAAACTAAGTGATTAGAGTTGAATCTTGATTCTTGGTGAGAGAAGGCTAGTTAAGTGGTTGGTTTGGACCGTTAACATCTTCAACAGGATTGGCGTTGATGTTATAAACTCTTCCTCTTGCTGGTGGTGGAGCTGGGTTTGCTTGGTTTGCTTGGTTAACTGGGTTTGCTTGAGCTTGGGCATTTATGATGTTAACCAAACGAGGGCACGTGTTTCTAAAATGGGTAGGGTCGCCACAATTGAAACAAGCTCGAACATATGGGTACATGGGGTATTGAGGTTGTTGATATGTTTGGATCATGGGTTGAGTAGGGGTTGAGGTTTGGTTTTGAGGGGTGCGGCAAACGTTGCTCAAATGACCGTAGCGTCCACAATTCGCACATAGTCGACAGGGTAAGGTAGATGGATGGTGATAGAAACAGGTGTTGCATTGAGGGTGAGGTCCAATGTAAGGTTTCTTGTTTGGGTAAGTTGAGTTGGGTGCTACTTGAGCGTTTGGGATAGTTTGAGGAGGTACAACTTGTGAAGCTGGTTGGTTACGTTGGGTGACGGCGAAGATTTGCCCATCACGTTTTCTCTTAGAGGTAGGTGGTGCAAAGGATTCGGTTCGGGTGTGGTTTGAGGTTTCGGTTGATGCTTTATCCTTCTTCTTCTCCTCCTTGAAGTCTTTGTTTCGGATTCGGTTCTCAGTGAGCGCGGTTGCTAGCTCCATTGCTGCTTCCAAAGTTGCAGGCGAGGTACTTATTATAGAGTCTTGAATCTTTGATGGAAGACCACGAATGTAGTGCTCGATCAAACGGTAGAGGGGAGTAAACAAGTTGGGAACCATTTGATTTAACTCAAGGAATCTCTTGTTGTATGTGGTGTGGTCGCCTTCCTTTTGTTTTAAAGCATGAAACTCATCCTCCAATTTCTTGATTTCACTTCTTGGGCAAAACCGTCTTGTCATGATTCCCTTCAACTCTTCCCAAGCCAAGGTCATAGTTTCTTCAACACCACGTTTGGTCTTTTCTGTATTCCACCATGTGAGTGCCGTTCCAAGTAAGCGACCGGTAGCATAACGCACTTTGCGATCATCGGGGCAATCGCAATTTAGAAAAGTGTTCTCCATTTCTTCGAACCAATGGAGGAGAGCGGTGACACCTTCAGTACCTTCGTATTTTGGAGGATCGCAGGATTTGAAGTGTTTGTAGGTGCATTTAGTGACTGAAGGATTGATAGTGTTTTGATCTTCTTGTTGGGTTGGGTTAACGGAATTAGCGGTAAGGGCTTGTTGAACTTGAACTACGATGTTGGGTATTACGGTCGCCATTTGCTGAGCGATTTGGGTAGCCATGCGTTCACGGGCTTTTCCTGCTCTCATTTTCCTACGAGCGAGGCTAGAAGACATCTACAAGGAATACATGTCAAGAGTATGAGTTGGATGCCTTTGGGATCGTGGGTCGAGTTTGGGATTGAACGTTCATAAAATAAATATAGAAAAATAAATCTACTACATCCATAGGATGTCTTGGGTTTTGCTTGCTGTTAGGCCCTTCATGCCGCCATACTTTACCTGTGTAATCATGTGGGCCCCCATGAATACCGGTTTTTCATATGGTTCGCACGGTTTCTACCTGATTGCGTACACAAAACCCGGAGAAAATCGAGAAATATGTATACAACGTGTGATATTCGGAATGTGTCCAGGTGTAGACACGGTGACATCTCAAAGTGAGGTTAATTCGAACGACGTTTGGTGTGGCATGCTTTGGCCTAATAGGTCCGTCGTACTCTCATCGTTAGTCCCCAGGTAGGCAAACTGGTCCGTTATTTTGGATTTATACGAATGCCAACCTAGACAGGACGTTCCGACTACCGGTACTTGTACCCTTCCAGTTACTACATGCCCGTCGCAGAACTTACTTTGATGAGATTTGAAAATTGCATAAAATCTTTGGATACTGAGAGTATGAAAATAAATTGAATACATGAACATCGATATATGTATATATGTATAATGAATGAGCATGTATGTTTGACTGAAATGTAAACAAATATGAAACAAATAAATATCACAAGTTTGTATGTAACCACCTAATCAATTAAAATTTAGGCAGACTATAGTATAGGTTCTAAGGGTCTAATAACCTATCCTATATCCCTATAGTCATGGCTCTGATACCAATCTGTCACACCCCGACCCGCAGCGGAAAAGGTGATCGGGGCATAATTGGGTTATCATCAAAGCTCATGACATTTATTATATGTTTCATATTCATTAATACAATTTAATGGAAATTTACAATAAATGATACAACATGTTCTAACTATCAGTCTAAGCTTCTTGTTTCTCTTCTAAGGCATATCCTATGTTTTCCTTGCTTCAACCTGTCCACCTGTATCATGTGTAAAAAGGTTTTTGGATCAACATAATGTTGGCGAGTGAATCCTATGGAAAAGCATTTGAACGAGTTTATCCAATTGATTATAAATAATGTGCATACCTCATATGAGTAAATGTAGATGTAAATTTATTCACACAACACATAATATTGAATATTGAACATACAAAAACCAAATGATAGTTTTGAGGCACGCGTTGTTCTCGTCTCACACGAGGAACTGATGGGCCTAATAAATGAGTTTTGAGGCACGCGTTGTTCTTACGAACTGATGGGCCTAATGTATGAGTTTTGAGGCACGCGTTGTTCTCGTCTCACACGAGGAACTGATGGGCCTAAATAATTTGTATACAACTTTGACAATATGAAATACATCACAAACAAACAATAGTTACATTCTAATTTAGTTCATATAATGGTATAGCACGAAATTTGCATAAGAGAATTAGTTTAAGCGACACATGATACACCCCAAAACATGAAAAAAAAAAAAAAGGGGAGTTTGTAAGAATTCACTCACATTGGGTGCGTTCGGTTGATGAGGTTGGATGTACGCGAAATGGTGTTAACCACGAGTGAAATTAACCTAGATAAATCGCGTTACGGTTTGGTAAGTAAACGGGTTTTATGAATCTATTTTAGTGGGATTGTTGGGTGTATTTTTGTGAGTTTGAGGCTATTTTCTAACCTTAAAAATGTTATTTTTAAGTATTTATAATTGATTTTTAATTAAAATAATTAAATAAAAAATAATGAAAAAAATATTTTATTTTTGCTACAGTTGACTTTGACCTGCGTTGACTTTGACTTTCGTTGACCGGTTCATAGGCATATTGTTGTGCGCCGGGTGAGGCTCGAACCCGAGACCTCCCGTACGCGTGCACGCAGCTCTACCAACTGAGCTACGTGTCTAACCCGTTATATATCCGATTTTAATTATATATATACATTAATTAGGATTTAACAGAAAACCTTTATTTTAAAAATGAATTAAGTCTCGAGAACCGGTGCGCTCCACAGGTCTCGAACCCGGGACCTGTGGGTTAGCGGACACACACTCCACCGCTGGACTGTGTGTCACACTTGGTTATAAACTCGGTTATCAATATACTTAACATATACTTAAAACAACCCGGTTCAGTTTGTGGAAAAAGGGATTTTTATTAAAGCAGCGTGTGTGAAACCGGAATCGAACTCGTGACCTTAGCGTTAAAAGTGCACACAGTCCACCGCTGGACTGTGTGTCTAACCCGTTAAATAACTTGATTTTAATTATACTTAACCATTACCGAAATGTCGTCTTCTTCACTGTTTTAACCGGAAGTGACGACGGACTGGATTCGAATGTTGATTCAAGTTTATTTAGCGTTTAATGATCAATTACAAATGATATAAAAGTAAAAAGGGAAGGAAAATAGGCGTGAGATGTACCGACTGGTTTTACTCTGTTTTCCGACAAAACTCCGGCGACAGAACTCTTTTTCCGGCGACAAGTATTTTGCAGCAGAAAGTCTTCCGAAGGCTTGCAAAGGTTGTGGGTGATTTCGGTAAGAGTTTAGGGGTTCAGTAAAGCTCGGAGACTAATAACACGGTTTTCCGGCGAAGTATCAAATATTTCCGGCGAGTGAGTTTTCGCCGAGAAATGGTGCGATTTGAATGTGAAAGACTTCTGGCGAGTTGGGGTTGTATTTATAGGGTAGTATTGGGATTGAATGGGGTCTGAATTCGGTCTCAATTCGAAGTCAACTGTTCTCCGGCGATTTTGGCAAACGACGCGTTTTCAGACGTTGGCTATAGCTGGCGAGAGTTAATTGATTGATTAAATTGAGCGAAAACGTGTTTTATGGGCGAAGTCGTCGGGATTTCCGACGACAGCTGTTTGGGCGCAAGTTGACGGAATTTGAATTTCCGCACATCATTATTTGATTTAATAATTCCATTAACTTAACAGAAAATCAAAGTGGCGGAGTGGTCTATGATGTGTGAGTTAAGTGTTTGGTTGAACCGGTAGAGACCCGAGTTCGAAACCCGGCAAAAGTAAAACATTTTTATTTTGATATTTTTGACAGATTTTCAAAAACTAAATATATATCCCCGCATAATAACTGATTACGGATCGTTTAAAATTATTTTGGGCATTTAATTCGCAACGAAAAATTTGACTGACTGTTCGGTTGATAAACGGAGCGGGTTTGGTAAATCCGTTTTTGGACGGATGTTACATCAAAGGCAAAAAGGACAAAGACATGCTGGTTCTTTGCGCAAGCTTTAGCGTGCTTATCCACTTTCTTTGATTCTGCCTTTCTTGCCGCTTGTCCCGCTACAAACCCGTTTTCCCTTAAACCAACCAAAGGGGAAACCCGCGTGAGGTCTACACAAGCATGTTTCCCCTCAGCCCAGCCAAAGATGAGCAG
Source organism: Scalesia atractyloides (assembly GCA_947069175.1). Taxonomy (NCBI): domain Eukaryota; kingdom Viridiplantae; phylum Streptophyta; class Magnoliopsida; order Asterales; family Asteraceae; genus Scalesia; species Scalesia atractyloides. The sequence goes on along the minus strand of CAMTDV010000116.1, from coordinate 86,025,763 downwards.
ATCCGCTGGTCGCAGAGTATATCTCCCTTCCATAGAATATATACATTAACAACGAAAGTCTGCTCAGAATCTTTATATCCGATTGTATTACATAATCGGACAGCTTTATAATTTTCTACTTGACTTCCACTGTAGTTATAACGTTCCTTAAATATATATCAAATATAGACACAATTGTAGTTTAGGCCATATGTAACGGGGCATTATAGAAGTGTGAAGTGGTTTGATAATACTTTCAATACTGCCCATTTGGGCATTATATAGACATAAAGAGAGAAAGAGAAAGAGAGACAATTAGATCATGTGTAATGGTTAATGCCTCCTAAGGGGCATTTTAGTGACATTTCAACATTACAGTATAAATTTTAATGGAAACGAATATTGTCCCGCCATTGTATCAAAAAGAACCAAAACCGACCGAATAATATATGTATCGATACCGGTATTTAGTTATATTGTTTTTGTTTTCAATAAACTGACATCGTATCTCTACTATACAGTGCCGAACAATATCGTTATTTGTACATGTACTCATATGTATAATTTCTATTTGGTAATGAATTTTGTGCTGCCATCGTAGTTAACTAAGACTGAAAGCGACCAAACAACATTGGTATTGGTAGAACTACTTAATTTTTATTGTTGTTGCTTTTGATAAACTGATAACATTGGTACATGTATTTGTATTCATTTTTATGGTTTCTGATTTCGATAATTCTCATTTGTACAATTTTATCTGTGATGATATCATTACCAGTACCATGACGATCTGAATTGATTGACACCGTTCAGACAACATCGATCTCAATATTGGTGTTTGTTTTTTTTGTTCGGTCCATGTAAACACATGTGTTGATTTCTAAATCAAGTACATGTATCATACAAGTGCTATAACGAACCTAACCTATACCGACCGAATACGCTATAACGTATTGCCACAACGGCCAGGAAAACAACTTAGTTATCATTTATTTTTATCAGAATTGTGAACTCTTATGATAAAGTTGTACATGTTGCGTTTTACTTTAGACTTTGAATTTCTTCATTTGGAAAAAATGTGCTATTTTGGTTCTTTTCGTTTAGTCTATGGATGAGATTGGTACAATATTGTACCGAAATTTAGGTAAAACAAAATAAACGAGTACTGTACCGTATATATTCGATAGTATCGATATAGTACGACATTGTTAAAAGTCTTGAATCGGTACAGTATCACATAGTACCGATACATAAATTTATTCAATATCGAATACTGCACCATATATGTTTTGCCAATACAAGTATGGTACGGACGTACAGTACTAGCTAGTATTATTTCTCTAACCTTAGTTTAGCCATTTATCAACCAAATAGAATTTGGAATTCAGTCCATCGAGTTCTTATGAATTATAGGAAATCAAATGCACCTTTAGGGGTTGCTTGGTATAAGGGGATCGTACGAATGAAATTATTGCACACATGAGGACAATAATTCTCCCAATTCATTATGTAATGAAAATGAATTTTAATCATCTATGTAGTTGAATTCTCATATTCAAGCATCTATTATAAATATTGCACTTCTCATTTTATTTTTTCCAATATAATGCTAGGGCTTTTTTTTTCTTTGACATTTTATAGGATTATAAATAATGCACTTCTCATTTTATTTTTTTCAAGATAACAAGTGGTATGAAAAAGGCGCTTTGCGCCGGTGCTTCATCTCGTTATGTTATAGTACCGACGATCGTTATAGAAACCGAGAAAGGAAAAACAAATAAATAAAATCGTGATATGACCAAAAGAATATCAACATGTGATCTACATCGATTGAAAACAATTGTTTGGTAGGAATCGGTTTGGTTCATCAGAGTACCACCACAATATTGACATGCACTCATATAGCATATAAAAAAACAAAATGTACACTCTATTTTAAATGTAAGTCTGTTCTCAAGAAAATTTACAACGGAACACTTGGAAAAAATTAAGTAAAGTTACGAATTTAGTTATACTAGGTTAACAAACGCAAGTTACATATGTAACATAAATTAAAAAAAAAATAAAAAATTAGTAGTTCAACTACTATTCATTAGGATTGTTAACAAATGCGAGTTATAGGAGAAAAATTATATAACATACATTAAAAAATAATAAAAAAAAGTTGCCATTTAGTAGCTCAACCACTATTCATTAGGATTATTTTTTAATATAATGATAATGTTCTTATTTCTTTAACATTTTTATATCAATAATCCAATTTGAAATTCATTGAGTCCTATTTTGTTTCTTTGGAATCAATGAACTTATTTTCGTGATTCATATTACTTTTTTTTAAAAAGCTCATAAACACTCTAATTCTACGCCTCAATTTTTATATAGTTATCAACCGTAAGACTTGAATTGTATACACATTTGCAATAAATCTTCATACTATTAAGCTACTAATACTATTAAGCTACTAACCCTTTGGTTCATAACTCATAATAATAAAAAGACTAAAATAGTAAAATCGTGCATAAGGTTTGGTCACTTTGTTACTTTATTCCAAAAATAAAACTTTTAGTAACTGGAACCCTGAGATTTCATTTTTGTTGTCACTTTCATCCAAATCGCTAACTCTGTTAAAATGTATGGTTAACCTATGGAAGATTTTGGCAATTCTCAAATCTCAGGGACGATTTTGGCAATTTACTCATTTATTATTTTATTTTTTAGTTTTATTTTTTATCTTTAAATAAATCATTTTTTTAAAACATACACACACATTTGTATATACGCATTAATTTTTTTCATTAAAATAAAAAATACTAAATTAACCATAATATATATACATATACATACACATTTATAATTATATATATACACACATTGACGAAGCTTTATTGGGCCAGGGCTAGCCTGTCCCCCACTGATTTTTCGTTCGTAGTGATAATTTTAATAAAAACTTATTGAATTTTTATTCTTGTAATGTAAAATATTGGATTTCTTAATAGTCTTGCCCCACCGATTTTGATTTTGAGAGTCAAATCCCTACTAAGTTTTCATTAAAACTCCACCGTTGTAGACAGGCGCCATAAATACTCTTTCTCTTCTAATCTTCATTCCTCTCCACCTCCACCTTCATCACCACTGTCCCCAACACAACCACCCCATCTATTTCAGCACTAGTACCTCATCTCCTCTTGTCGACCTATCGTACCAAACATTAGTATCATCCATCTCATCTCTCATATCAAATATCATTAATTTATTATTATTTTTTATTTAAAGGTAAAAAGGAAAATAAAAAATAAGTGTGTAAACATATAAATGTATGTATATGTATATATATTTTATTTACAATTTTTTATTTAAAGATAAAAATAAAATTTATAAAATTAAAAAACAAAAGAATAAATAGAAAAGTATTAAATCATCTCTGAATTTGAGAATAGCCAAAATCATTCATGGGAGTTAACGATAAATTTTAAATAAGTTAGTGATTTGGATAAAAATGACAACAAAAATAAAAACTTAAAGTTCTAGTTACATTTTTTTATTTGTAAAGTGAAGTGAAAAAATGATCAAAACTTGGACACAATTTTAGCATTTTACTCTAATAAAAGTATAGTAAGCATTAAAACATTTTCTCGACCTTTTATTTTGATTATTCTCCAAACGGAATTTTCTTTTTAATTGGACAAAAAACTAAATGCGTGAAGCTAATAAAACATCAAATGATTGAAATCCATGTTGCAAATTAAAAATTAGAAATCGATATTGCAAATTCAATATATACTAAGCCAAATGGACATAATTACCATACTATAATTTATAATTTAAACATGTTGGTGTTAATAAAGTTGTATTTTAAGTATTGAGGTTTTTCAAATAAAAAATAATAATTTTCAAACTATAAATTAGCAACACTTTAGATAGTTATAATATATGTTTTAGGAGTTTTTTAAAAACTTTTTGTATTTTTAACTTTTAACCTAAAGGTTTTTATCTTTAACATTTTAATCCTTTTGACTTTTTTTTTTATTTTTAACCAAAGCTTTCAACTTTTTAATTTAACCCCAACACTTTATTATTTTCAACTTTGGTTCCCCATATTTTTCATTTTTCGCAAGTTTTTCATTTAACGTTTCGTTATAAATTTTGGGAGTTAACACGCAGCAACGTGCGTGTAGGGTTCAATGTTTTTTTTCGTCTGTTTATCCCATTTCACAAGTTCGTCACAACGCGCGAATCCTAGATTGACTTAGTTATTGTTTTCTATGTTTTACGTTTCTATCTAGTTTTTTCACATTAACACACCGCGACTGGCGTGCGTTGTTCAACGATTTTACGTATGTTTTTTGTTGGGTGTTAGTTTTTACTTTTTTATTTATTTTATTTTTACAGCTCTTCTGATGTTGGTGTTCGCTGGCAGTTTTTTGGCAACGAACGTATTTAACCTATTAAGTTTTTTACTAATAGTTTGTTTCGAGTTTACCGTTATACCCCTTTTACTTGAGAAAAACTAATTTTTTATGTGCATATTTTGATGTACGTGCCGGTATAAATTCGATTTGCTCTACGTTGTCGACGTAACTTTTTCTGGAAACGAGTCAGGTCAAATATAATACGTGTTCGTTTAAAAAAACATTTTTCCTGCATATTTTTATGTATGTTTCCGTTTAAATTTGAGTTGGTGTATCTTTCGACGTAAACTTTTTTGGGACACGAGTGATGTTTTGTAAATTTTGTTTCGACGAGTAGAGTCAAATTGTGATTTTTTCCCTTTTTTCAAAAGTTCTAAATTCATATGTTTTGATTATACGTGTCAGCTTTTTTGTTATACCCGTTACATTTTCTATATATGACTCTAGTTACATATAATACATTATGATTATACGGTATAAATTTGATTCACTTTATGTTTGATCAAATTGCAATGCTTATATAGGTTACATTGAGTTCAATCAGATACGTCGAAACGCGTGTTTTCATATAGTTAACGCATCAAATAACGTTTAGACTAATCTATATGCTGTTTGTAATGTACAGTGCCGCAACGCGCTCAGGTCTCATTGCTAGTTTAAAAAAACTACTAACATCAAGCTTCGTAACATCGTACATGCATGAAAAAATGGCAAATTTATTGAAGAACCCCAGTAAAATGGACTTACAAATTCACACTATTAAAAACTACGTATATGTATAATGCTAAAAAGTGTGATCATGATCCTCATTATCTTTTACATAGGCGTTATGTCACCTACTTCTAATCTGTCATCTAAAACCACTACCATAAAGGTGTGGTTATAACCTAAACCACTATCCTTTTTTATTTTAATTTATTTTTTAAATTGTTAAAATCTAGGAAAGTGGAAAAGATGGCCCGTGGTAATCGTGGTTCAATCCACGCCAACCACCAGAATCATTGAGCGAGTAGTGTAGCCTTCCATTCATGTTTCTACGTGACAAATCATGTTTCAACCATAAACCTTATACCCTTTATCCTAATTACACATTTAAACTATTCGAAGACGGTTTCCGTTGGATCATGCATATGAATTCCACTAGTTATTCTAGGTCAAAACCAATACTTGGTTGGCTGTTTATTATTACTAGTTTTTACACCTTAGTTTCCTGGTGCGCGACTTAAGTTAGATCATATACACATTTAAAGACCTAACTATTACACAAGGAAAAAAAATAACTGATACAAGTATACAATTTGTACACCTTTAATTTCTGAATAGCCAGCCCATACCTTGTTCGACTTTCCTCTATACTTAAGAAGTGATCAGGATCCTTCACCTCCTTGAAATAACGCTAAAATGGGTGTTTTCTTACACATGTGAGTTCGTATATTAAAACTATTTATAACATAGTTCAAAAACTATTCTTCACAACTATACCAAGCATATAATGTGAACATACAAGAGTTTTTTTGTTTTTTTGTTTTTTTTTTTTTGCATCGTTGGTTGTATTCTATGTTTTCTTCATTTTCCTGTAAACTAGCTACAACTAACAACATGTAACAACAATCAACGGTCCGTCTGCCTTAAAAAATGTTTACGTTTAACGTGTCTACGGCGTAACGTGTGCGGGCATAATTGTAGTTTGTTATTAAATATAAAATGAAATGATTATGACTAAAAATGTATGCATTACATATGGCCCAATTGAATATTTGAAAAGGAATTTTTGATGTAGAAAACGATGGCGGAATCCGCACGGAGCATTTAACTTTGGTTGGATCCAAAAATGTGTACTCATTATTGAAGAAAGTGTCGTTGAAGTTGACAAGAAACTACCACGGGTTTTCAATTGATGTTCTTGTTTATTCTTTCTCACTTTAACCCAAAGAGTACGATTTAGGTATCTCAATTCTCAAAAAGTTTAAGCTTTTCATTAAATCAGTTTCCAAATATCATTTTGGAATAGCAAATGTGTGTTAAGCGGACTGAAGTTTTAAATCATGATCTATCTATACATCGTTTCGAACATGTAAGAGATTGTTTGACAACTTCTAAAATGGAGTGTTGAACCAATAAGAGGTCTGAACTATTAAGAGCCAGTATAATGCTTAATCATTTAGAAGCAAATGTTTAACCAATTCAGATAAGAGGTCTTAACCATTTAGACTCAGTATAATACTTAACCTTTCCGAGGCAAATGTTTGAACCATTCAGACATTTGCTCGCGAACAAACAGTCTGAACTATTGAGTGAAAAAAAAGGGTAAATGCACAGTACCCCTGACCGCGGGAGGGTTCTCCCTCTCCAAGCTAGCTTAGCCCTATAGTTGCTTGGCGGTTACTACACAGCAGGATTATTCGGGCCGAGCTGGACTCGAACCCGCGTCCTCCGTTTGGAATGGGTGAGGCTGGCCACTGGGCTGACACCCGGTGGTTAAATGTTTTGCCAATTCAGATAAGAAGTCTTAACCATTTAGACGCAGTATAATGTTTAACCATTCTGAAGCAAATGTTTGAACCATTCAGATATATTCTCACGAAACAAACAATCTAATCATTAAGTACTGAAACAGTAAGAGATCTGAACTATTAAGAGCTTATTAAGATCTGAATCAAACAACCGCTACCCTAAGTTTATCAAAATCTCAGGGATGACATGTGATGAAGGTAGACGGATTCTACACGCTAAACAACATAAGGTCATATTCATTCAATTCATTCTTCTTGGTCAAAGCAAAAAAAGAAAAGGAACATGTCAAAGAAGCAAAGATAAGCTAAATAATGTTATTATAAAGTTATAAAAACAGTTAATTCATTAATAGCTCGGATCCACTCGTGGTTAAGAAACTAGAGAGAGAGAGAGAGAGAGACAAAGCCAGCTCGCAAACATCGATATTGACAGTGATGAAAGTATCTGGTCACCTTATTACTATATCATACTGTTTCAATTCTCTCTCTCTCTACAAACCAGTTGCTTGATCAGTAGCCATTGATGAAAGATTCATGATAACTACTGATCATACTGAACATGTTTGCAGAGAGTTGAATGATACTATGTGGGACTGAATCAAATCATTCGTACATCAATAACAGCTAGCAGTACTATAAAATCTTTCTTATTTATTTTTAGCTTTCATATATAGTTTTATCCCCCCCCCCTAATTTTCCTTTTTCTGGTTTTCTTGCCTTTTAAGCACCTCTTCAAACCCACCCTCTTCAAAAACTAGTATTTCTTTCTTTCCTTCTCCTCTTCACACTCTCTCTCTCTCTCTAAGCTTGATCATCTCCGGATAGTATGCCTGAATGTCCAGAGAAAGGTCTCTTGTTCTCTCTCTCTCTCTATAAAGAATCTTGAATCATATCTCTCTTGGTAGTCTTGAAGTTATGGGTTTTGAACTTTTGATCTTCTTGATATTGTAGCTAAAAAGTGATTCAAACTTCAAGATGTGTGCACCCTCTAATCTATAAGCTAACACAAGTGTGTTTTTTTGTTCAAATGTGTTTATGTAGGGAGAGATTTGATGAGATAGGGAAGAAGATCAAAAGAGACATAGATGCATCGTTTCAGTTGGGAAGAAGACATATGTTAGGGCTTTCTGGAACCCTAAACACCGTCACACCGTGTGCTGCGTGTAAGCTTTTACGCCGTAGATGTGCTCAAGAGTGTCCCTTTTCACCCTATTTCTCCCCACACGAACCTCAAAAGTTTGCCTCTGTCCACAAAGTTTTTGGTGCCAGCAATGTCTCCAAGTTGCTCATGGTATGATACCCTTAATCTTCCTGCTTCACTAACTTGTACTACACAAGTTTATTTGTATTCTAAAACCCTAGTTTCCTTAAATTTGTAGCACTAACCTTATTACCACAAAAACCCTAATTTCTATTAGTTCAAGTGGTTGATTATATTACTCAGACTAATCATATAAGAAAATTGGTCCTAACCCTAGCTAGTAGTGTGATTCTTAACTTTGTAAAATTTAGCTGTGGGTGTATGTATATTTTTGTTAGCTTTCTTAATCATATATATTTGGCTTCAAGCTTGCAATAGTTTCTTGGTGATATAGATCCATCTTGTTATGGGTAAGTGTTTTTTTATTTAACCTTAGATTACAATTTCGGAAGCTAGTAATAGTTTCTTGATGATAAAGGTCTAAACTTTTTATGGCAAAACGATCATTTAGAGTGTGATAATAATTTAGGAAGCTAGCAATAGTTTCTTGGTGATAAAGATTCATCTTTTTATGGGTAAGTGTTCTTTTTTTTTTTTAATTTAAACTTAGGTCATAATTTATGAAGCTAGCTAGTAATAATTTCTTGTTGATAAAGATCTAAACTCTTCATGTCAAAATGTTCATTTAGAGTGTCACAATAATTTAGGAAGCTAGAAATAGTTTCTTGGTGATAAAGATCCATCCTTTTATGGGTAGATGTTTTTTATTTTTATTATTTTTGAGTTTTAGTGAGAATATGGGAATACTATAATAGTTTCTTGATGATAAAGAGCTACACGTTTAATGCCTAAATGTTAGCTAATACTTGAAAAATATATAATCTTTTTATGATGTTATTAACATTGTTTTGTTTATATTGTGATGATAATTTAGGAAGTACCGGAAAATCAAAGAGCCGATGCAGCAAATAGTCTTGTTTACGAAGCCAATGTAAGGCTAAGAGATCCAGTTTATGGATGCATGGGTGCAATTTCAGCTTTACAACATCAAGTTCAATCTCTACAAGCTGAACTAAATGCAGTAAGAGCTGAGATCCTAAGATACAAGTATAGTCAAGAAACAGACCATGATCATAATAATATTATTCCCTCAACTCATCATTTAGCTTTGTTTTCTACCGGGACTATACCGGTTACCGCACCGCCAAGGCCACCACCTCCACCAACTCCTCTACCACCACCGCCTCCACCGCCTCCCCCACCGCCTCTATCTTCTTCATCATCTTCCATTTACACCCCACCATCCACCACCACAGATTACAACACCATTACCAACGATAATATCTCCTACTTTGGTTAATGGATACAATTTTATGCTTATTTTGATTACATATATGATCCACCATGAATTAATAATAATACTAGGTGAGATGATGTTGAGTATATTTATTTATCATATATTTATGACAGATTAATCAATCCATCTGTATCATCTTTAGATTCTGTTGCTGTATGACTTCTCATTTTACAAATATTAAACCTGACTTTCTGTGTATATCATATTTGTTGATTCCTAAACATTTCTTTATTATTGTTTACCTTAATATATGTGCCTTCAACTCTACAAGTGGTACATTAAGGAGCTAAAAATATATGATAATGAGCAGAAACTCATATATTTAGCTTAGGAAAATGTTTCATATGTATAAAAACTTTGTAAAATTAAAAAAACAAATAAATAAAGAAAGAAAGAATGATTTAAATACCAATGTTGCCTTGCGGGACAACGTGTAGAATTATAAGTAAAACTAGAGTTGTGTTAGCTGTTTTAAAAAATACAAATAAAACATATGTATAATTACTCTTTACCTTACGATTTTATACCAACATTCTAATAAAACTAACAAGGACAGTCGCAAATACTTAGTTTTCTAGTAGTGTTAGGGATATATCATCAACGATGCATTAATCATGATTTGTTTTTCTTGTTAATTAAAATCATGTAAGAAAACAAAAAGATAATTACTTAATAATAAAATTATTCTTTCTTCTGAGCCATCTGTACCTATCTTCTGTTTTGTCTTCATTAGACCTTTGTCTCTTCTCATTCGGAAAACCCTAACGATAGCGATGTATCAAATTCGATCTGTTTGCATTATTTTAACGTGTTCTCTCTTTCAGAAGCTGTGAGATGTGACTGCATTTGGTCTGAGGTCATGGTTGCTTCAAATAGTGGCATCTTAATTACTTGGTCCATATTCAAATGTTTTTACTGATTTCTTTACGACTAATTTCAGATTCCTTTTATATATATTCCCAACTTTTTCCTACCTCCAAGATAGCCTCATCTTTTACCATAACAACAACCCTGATTAGATCACTAACTAATAATTAGATACTTAATATGATATATATGTCCACATTAACCATGCCTATATATAGAAATATGCAAAGCTTCAACAAAAAAAATAGACTTTAAATCCACTACGTACAGTTAAAATTATAACTCAGGCTGTTATTTTAAAGAATCTTGTTGGGAATTACATGAAAGGTGGTATGTGATTAGGCGTTAATATGTGAAATCTAGTAATTAATGGATGATATAAGTGTTATGAACTAATGATGCAATGAGTAAAAAGGGAAATGAGTGTAGAAATATCAAAAGGGTTGTGTTGAGGTTGGCATGGCATCCCTATCGACCTTGTCTTGATAACAACATTTACTAGTATTTTCTTGGTTTAATGAACTATGAAGAGTGTATATTACTTCAAAACATTTGATCTTGTGCAAGCTAAAACATTAATAGAATTATTTTTTCTACCCTAAATTTACCTTTTTCTTCTGAAAGATTGAATTTTAATTGCATTAAAGTTAGATTAATTACTCCCTACAAGACTATAACAGTAGAGAACCATGTCGATCGTGACCGAACTAAAGAAAAAACCAAGACGGCAAGACCAACATTAAGGGTCACAAAGGCACCATCATCTTCGGCCATCAAATATAAGGACCTAATCATTATATAAAGTAGTGAAATGAAGATGTATAAGTTTCTAGGGCACTTTAAACGTGTAAAAGACGCTCATACTTATATGTGCAAAGAAATACAAGATGGGTAACTTTTTATTCCAAATAGACTCAAAATCTAACACCCATGGTGGGAGAACATTTTCTCACTCCTATTTTAATCGTCTTTCTCTTAAAACTAATCAAATATTAGGTTATACAACCATTTGAAGTATATTCAAGCAAATGACAAAATCAAAACTTTCCGTGCACATTTCGTTTAAAACTTCTCGTTACATGCAACAAGTATGGGTTTAACTGTTTAAGTATTAAATATATAGTTCTATCTTTTACACATGTTTGCACGCGTAAAGTAGAGTTCTCATAGTTTTCACAAAAATAGGAGCTGATGTTTGATCTCTCATATATATAGGGAGAGTGCGGAACCAAAAAAAATCTATTTTATATACTAATCTTCATATAAAAGATATATAATTTTAACACATTAGTTAATTAAATTAACTCTTATTTATAAGACAGTTGGAGCACTTGGTACCCAGGGATCAGAGGTGAGGAAAACTGGCCTAGGATGACACCGTCCCTCGACTCCAAGGAAAGAAAATAATCCCGATTAATGATTATTTACCGATCCTTATCGACTCTTTCTCACACACATATAACTATATATATATACACACACACTACGCATGCATATACACACAACCATCGATGACACACACATATACCCACACAACACACATAAATGTGTGTTTATACATATTTATTATTATACATATTTATTATTTTTTTTATTGAAAATTAAATGTGAATGTAAACTGTGAAAATGAGGAATTATCGTTATGGGACGCTTTCCTGCAAAATGATTAAATCTGAGGAGAATGGGAAATATCTCAACGCTAATGTGAAATCCAGGAATCAAAACTGGGGAAACTGAGGAAACGGGAATGAGTCTCTCCACTCTTGCATATGACTTAAGGATTCTACATATGCATATTATGTAATTAATTACAAGCAGGAATCATATTGGGTTGGTTGGTAAAATTTATGTCTATTCAAATGGTGAGTTTCCAATATACAAGAACAATAACAGTTTGATTTATTACGGGAATATTAATATTAATAAAAACACACACACACACACGCACATATATAGAGAGATAGTGTAAAATACAATTACCCTTAACGTACGAGCGTACGCGATTAGTATTCCGCATGTTATAGGTGTCCGGGTTTGTGAAGTAGCATGTTATATTGTCCAGGTTTGTGAAGTAGCATGTTATATTTTCCGAGTTTAGGAAATCCGCATGGTATTTTTTTCCGATTTTGTGAATCCGCATGTTATAGGTGTCCGGGTTTAGTGAATCCGCATGTAATAGGCTGTCCGGGTTTATGAAGCCGCATAGAGTCATTCTAAAAAGGAATCTACACCATTTGATTTATAATATAATGGTTGAGATCATATTGACAATATTATAAATAGTGTCTACCATTAAAATAATTAATTTTTTTTATTAAGACTATAAAGGAAAATTTAATATTTTTAAATTAAAAAATCCACATGCAAGTTCCCCTCTTCTATTAAATAAGCTCAAGTTTTAGATAGAGAACTGCTTATGTAACCAACCTAATAATTAGAAGTGCAAAAAAAAACCATTCGAGAATAAGAATTGGAAACGGTTTGTAACCTGTAACTCATACCCATCATTTAAAACAGTTTGAAACTGATGAAAACCGAACTTAACTGGTAAAAAGGGAAACAAAACCGATCCGTTTAGATTCACCCGAAATGCTTTAACCACCCTTGCATGTAAGTTGTATGAACACCCAAGTGATTATTGGTTTTAAAAGAAGAGTTGCATTTGCTAGTATACCATCATCATCATCATCATCATCATCATCTCCTCCTCCTGATCAGAAGGATAGTAAGCTCAGTTGGCCATTCGGTCATTTCTATTTGCCAAATTGATAACATGAAAGTTGATGTATGCATGATTTTGATGGTTAATAGTGTTTATTTGAGAACTTTAGCAAGCAATGGAACTTGAAAGAAACCCACTGAAGTTGATCTTGCTTAAATTCGGTTAGTTAACACTATTCAAATTGGTAAATTTTTCTAATTGGACTGATTTCGACAAAATTGATAGTGAACTTGGGTTTTCCTGTACATGTAAATTGGAATTGATGTTTAGAATCACCCATAACCTAAATTTACCTGGGAACTTAACTAGGTAGATGGTTTCTCAAAGCTGAATCCCCACAAGTTTGACTTTTTTGTGTTTTCACTGTTGACTAGAGAAAGCTTCTCCCTGCAATCAGCCTTCTTTGGTTGGGTTTTTTGCTTTGTGGAGAAGAGGCATATCTTTTTATTCGACCGTTTATAGCTTCTATGGTCATGTGTAACGCATCTAGTTCCACTCCTCTAAATTTGTCTGCATACAACAAACAAAACCACTTTCAAAATGGGTCAACTTGGGTTGACTCAAATGGCTTGACTTGGTCAAACGGGTTGAATTACTATTTGAAGTAGACCTCTGTAAATGAATCAAATGTTCATGAACTGTTTGGAACTTATTCGGCGGTAAGTTCGTTTAATTAAGTGAACAAACATGAACACACCTTGTGTCTGTTCATTTATGTTCGTTAACGTTTGTTTATGTTCTTGAATGTTCATTTAAATTTTAGTATATATATAAGTAGTTATATTTATATAAATATTAGGGTTTTCTAACTACCTATATAAATATAACTGAGTTTTCTAGTAATAAAAAATGAAATTTAAAAACTTTTCTTACGTCGTAATTGATCACTTACTTAATATTTATATAAAAAAGTACTTAATTTTGGTATCTATGAACCCTAATTTAGATGTGTTTTCGGATGAATTGTAATATATTAGACTTGTTTGTTTCCATTCACTAATGTTAAATTGTGTTTGTTTATATTTGTTTAGTTACGTTTATTTGTGTTCGTTTATGCTTGTTCAATCATGTTAATTTATGCTTATTCAAATATGTCCAGTTAAGTTTTTTTTTGTTTATGTTCGTTTAGGCTTTAAACGAACCAACATAAACGAACATGCCAGATTTCTTAATAAACGAACACGATCAAAAAAATATGTTCAATTATATGTTTGTGTCCGTGTTCGGTTAAATGAATGAACACGAGGTGCTCGTTCGGTTCGTTTACAGGCCTAGCTGTGGCATCCTGATTGCAACACCAACAATATATACATTACAAGTGACAAGGATCTTATCATTTCATATTGCAAATCTGACTCTGATAATTCATCAACAGATGGAAATGGTAAATTGCTCGATTTATGAACATGTTGCGTTTAGGTTGACGTGTTTAACTCATTTAATTAAACATGTTGACATGCTAACCCCTTTAACACATTATTTATAAACTACTGACCCGAATAACACCTTTACAAGTTGAGTACTACCCACAAACCTACCTTAGATAAATGGGCTAAGTAAGTTGTGTTAATGTTACACTATTTTAAGTATGTGTGGGTTAGGATTGATGCTTTTTACACAATTAAACATACGGGTCATGTTCGGGTGGAACAATTCAACACAAAACTCCTCAACCCGACATGATTGACACCGCTAATCTACACAAATTCATTGATGTGAGTGAATCGCTTGGGCCTTTGTGATATCCTGCCTGGGTTTTAATGTCTTTTTTCGTCTTCATACTCGATTTATTCTTCCATATGGATTAATCACATGAATAGAAAATTGTATTTTATGAGTGGAAGAATAAATGAAACTATTTAAAAAAAATATACATGATTTGGTTGTGGTTTGATCCTGTGAATTTTATTACAATACAGCTGGTTTGATAAATATCAGCAATATTCTAACAGGAAAATGTGTTGCTAAAGTAAAGGCAATGAACAACCTCCCCATAAATGAATGCAATTGCTCTGTTACTGATTCCCTGAAAGACATTACCGCCCTTTTTTATGACGAAGACCGTAACGAAATATACACCGGGAACAAGCTTGGTTTGATCCATGTGTGGCCGATTCGAGATGGCTAATTTCCCAAGAAACTAGACAAAGAATAGAGACACTCTTCCGAGCAACTTTCTAATGTGAAACATTAAACATGCTTGCCTATTTATAAGCTTAAACAAATAATCAAAACTGAAGTTACCCACTATACTACTTAACACTTGACCCACTACTCTAGTAATTAGGAAACTTATTACAAACATGTAGAGAACCAAAACCCATGCTACTGATCGTGGATATGTAATGTTGATTGCATGGAATCATGTGAGCGTGGGTACGCATCATCTATCGTGATAAACAAGCAACAAACGAGATGCATATCGTATCATTTTCTGTCGGATATCATTTTGGCCTTTGTCTATGCAGTTGTAGAGCTCCTCCATGATTTGGTCAAGAATAAGTTTTAAAAACACAAAAAGATATTTTCGGATAAAATTTGACATCCTTGTTTCATACAAAATGACCTTAATTACTTACGAACCATCCGTTTGTCTAGTCATAAGATGACCAAAGTTTACAAAAGTTAGAACAACACATGTTTTAGATACTTAGACAACAATACTTTCATGACATAATAACCAAAATTTGTTTTGACCCGTTTGCTCAATTTAATTTAGGAAGCATGAAGAAGGTGACTTGAAGTGTGTTCGGTCCCGAGCGCCGCTTGCCAATTAAAGATCAACTTTACCTACATCACGATCACAAAAATCAATATTAATTTACTTTTAACTTTATGTTACTAACGTCTAAAATCGTAATATACATTCTTTATGAAATCTTCTATTCTTCGACCCGTTTGGAACGGTTTACATTCGTATCCATACATCTACATACTTCTTCGTTTATGACATATGAATTCACAATTGTAACATGGTTTTAACATGATAAAACATTATGAATTTACCAATACTAGTAAGTATAAGGACATACCTTCGTCCCGTTTTGTTGGTGATCCGATATGGCTTGCACCTTCCTCTTTTACTCCTAAAATTTCATAATTTAACGTACTTTAAATCGTGTGTTTACAATTCATTCTTTTCTTGTCATAACATATTAATAACTCCTCACATTGTTAACATAAATCATTTAGCATCCTAACCACATTTTATCATTGAAATCATATAAAAATCTCTATTCTAGGCATTTTTACCAAACACTTGGTGTGCGTATCAAGATCAAGGCATAAGGTACAAGTATTCTATGCACACTCTTCCTATTTCATTACATGAACCATCATAATCAATCAAACTCACTCAATAATCATCATCTTGCACATAACTATCTAGCTACTTCTCTACTACATGAAATTTACATCAACACTATGTGACTTTGCACCAACATGATCATATTCTTCACTATAGCTCTATTATAAGTGGGTTTCATCATGAATCATTAAGATAATCAAAATTTAAGCACATTTCATCTTCTATGTAATGATTCTATCAATTAATCATACTAATTTTCTCCAATTTCATGATTTGTTCATAACCCACTTATGAAAGTTTATCAAATCATAAAATTTAACTTACCTCTTTAAAAGCTAGTTAAGATGATCAAGATTATGTGTTCATGCAGAGAGATTGGCCTTGATTTCCTTACAATTTTCCTGATTTTATGAAGATGAAGGTTTTTCTTCTTTCCTTCTTGGTTCGAGGCGACACTCACACCTTTTATGTGTGTGGTGTATTTTTTGTTTAGTTTTTATAAAAATATCTTTCATTTAATTCCCTTCTTGGCCCCTCAAGTATGGACTTTTATCTATTTAGATGGGTAAATACTTAAACTTTAAGTTAAAGTTCTAATTTACATTCTAACTAAGTCTATTCAAGTAATCAAGATGCATCCGAATTCAAGTATGGGCCGCTAGTTTATTTACGTTTATTAGTTGTTAATGGGTCGAACAAATTATGTCTCTTATGTTATTCGGTATGTTTCGAATTTGGGCCAAAGACCATGAACATTGGGTCATTAGTTAGAGTCCATTAGGGTTAATTATGGTATCACTATTGGGCTTGTTATGGAATGGTGTGTGTGGGAGGTTGTAACCGTGTACGGTTTCTAAGGGATCGACGTATCCCTCCATGTATCAACACATCCCTTCATACACACTTGTTCGCAAACTATAAGTAGGGTTTCAAACTTCAAATTTCATGTAATGCAAGTTTCAGATTAAATCAAGTTCGGTTGTTTCAAGTTTTGATTCGGTTACTTTGATTCTGCATATTCAGTTTGTTAGTTGTTTGTTACTCGGTGTTGTCATGAAGACTAGTTGGTGCGAAGTTTGTTGTATGATTGCCAACATACACGTTCTCGTGTCCGTTCACAACGGTCCTGGGAACCCGTAAGTAATGATACCAACAGTGGTATCAGAGCTGAAGCTTCTGTGAATGCGGAGAACGTGGATGATGGTAACGGAGATTGTTTAAGGGGAGATTAGGGTAAATCGGTGATGTCGAAGTTCGTGGTAGAAAGTGCGGCCGGGCAGCGAGAGGGTCGATGAAATACGCACAAGGAAGCCATCCACACGTTCTTGGAAATCACCCATGAAGAATTTCCCTAAGAAAACAATTCCTAAAGGTTTCGTGAAGAAGTCCGGTTTGAAGGGTAACGCAAAGGTCGGAAGACCAAGGAAAGCAGGGTTTTGTTGTTTCAGATGTCACGAATTCGGTCATATTGCGTTAATATGTCCAAGTGAGTACGTTAACCTTTCCCCTCTACCCGTTGAAAGCGATTACATTGTTAGCGATACTTGCGAATGAGACTCCGGATCAATTTAGGTAGTGGATCCAAGTTACAACACGCACATGATCGGGAATAGGAACGTGTTTAAGCATTTTGGGGTGACGACAAATGAGAAAAGGAAGGATTTCTCATTTGTGCATGAGATTGGAGAAGTTAGAATCCCGATGGATGGAAAAGAAAAAACAATTCCTTATGTTAGTTATGTGCCTAGTCTCAAAAAGAATGTTTTGAGTCTAGAGCAATTATTATACCAAGGAATCGAGACGCTCACATCCAGTGATACATGCATCTTGAAGAAGATGTTTGGTAGTAAGTCAAAAGGTTTGATTTCTTCAAGGATAAATCGGAAGTTGATCTCGAGCAAGAATATCTCGACAAATTCTATGACAACCTCGATGTAGTCAACGGTCATAAAGATGAAAAGGCAAAATTGCAAGAATGTGTCGAAGACTACTACGAAAGGGACTTCAAGAAGGATCGAGAAAAAAAGATATCTGGTGAAGGTCCGTCAGGGACAAGCAAGGAAGAGATTGTCTATTCAAAGAAAATGAAGACGGGTTTTCTAGCATACTACAACGGAGTTGAAAATAATCCGTCAGAATCAAAGGAAGAGATACGAGAAATGTAACATCCGTCGAAAAACGGGTTTTCAAAACCCGCTTCGTTTATTAATCAAATATCCCGTTATAAATTTTCGTTGCGTATTTAATACTCAAATTAATTTGAGATGATACATAATTAATAAACATTTTAGAATTTAAAAACCATAATTAATAAATAATAAAAATAAGAGAATAAAAAAAATAAATGAGGCTGCCGGGTTTCGAACCGGGTCAGCCGGTTCAACAAACAACCAACACACCACTCCGCCACACACTTAAGTTTGGAATAATACTGAAATAAATAATACTTAACATAAAACTCGAAACTCAAAATCGGTACCCAGCGCGCCCAAATCCGCAGTCGCCGGAAAATACGCGGATTTGCGACCGTTTCCTTTGACTCCGGAATCAAGCGAGTGTAATTGACGATTAACGTCAGTTATAACCGAAACCTTAAAGCTATTCATTCAAAATCGTGGAAATCATAACCGAAAAATTTAAATCAAGATGAAGACCGCCACTGCCTATAAATACTATCAACAAATCATTCCAAGCTCACACTTCCAATCATTCACGAAATCACCCTGCTCAAAGCTTTTGTTCTGTTCGCCGAAATTCCTTTCAGTCGCCGGAATTGGTCACCGGAAAACCGGAACCTTGCTTCCAGTTGGTATAAACCCCTAAACTTTCTTATATCTTATGTTTAATACGTTCTAAATTGTTATGCAACCCAGAAACTGTTAAAGCATTTTAACAAATCGGATTTCGGTTTCTGGGTTCAAGTGTATGAAGAAGATGAATGGAGATAGCATATAAATATAATAAAAACCGGAATAATAACCGGGTTAGACACACAGTCTAGTGGTGGACTGTGTGCAATTTTAAAACACTGGTCATGAGTTCGATTCGCGTATGTGTCCGGTTCTAACTCCATTAAAACGTTTCTTTTTAAACTAAACAGAACTCCTACAGTTGATTGTTAAATGTAATATAAATCATATAATAGATGGGTTAGACACCCAGCCCAACTGGTTGGGCTGGGTGCCAAACAAATCAAAGGCACAGGTTCGATTCTCGCTATGCCCAGCCGGTCAGATGATATTATAAATCTTTTTTAAATTAAATAATTTCTGATATGTTCTAACTAGTATATATATATAATTAAAATGCGATTTATTTCGGGTTAGACACGTAGCTCAGTTGGTAGAGCTGCGTGCACGCGTACGGGAGGTCACGAGTTCGAACCTCACTCAGCGCATACAAAACACACGGTCCGACAGGTCAGCGGTCAACGGTCAAAAGTCAAAATTTTAATTTTCTTTTTATTTATTTATTTTATTTAAAAATCAATTAAAAACACTTAAAAATAATATTTTTGAAGTTAGAAAATTTCCTTAAACTCACAAAAATAAATCTAACAATCCTATTAAGAATACTAATTAAAAATATTAATCCCAAATAAAAGTTTATTTATGTATCGAATTATTATGTTATTATTTAGGTTAGTTTCTATCGTGGTTAAATCCAAATTCGTGCGCATTCATCATCAATCCAAGAAACGCACCCACTGTGAGTGAATTCTTACAAATTCCCCTTTTTATTTATGTTTTGAGGTGTATCATGTGTCGCTTAAATTAATTCGCTTATTCAAACTCGTGTTATTACCATTATATGATCTAAACTTATAATGTAAATATTGTTTATTGTAATGTGTGTTTACATTTAGTCAAGTTGCGTGCAAATCAATTCATTAGGCCCATCAGTTCCCTGTTGGAGACGGGTTGAACATCGCGTGCCTAAAAATCATTCATTAGGCCCATCAGTTCCTTGTGGGAGACGAGTTGAACAACGTGTGCCTTAAAATCATTCATTAGGCCCATCAGTTCCTCGTGGGAGACGAGTTGAACATCGCGTGCCTCAAAATCAATCATTTGGTGTATGTGTGTGCAATAATTAATATTATGTGTTTTGTGATTAAATTTACATATACGTTTACTCATATGTGGTTATGCACTTTATTTTAAAATCGATACAATAAACACGTTTAAATGTTTTTCATAGGATTCACTCGCCAACTTTTTGTTAACCCAAAAACCCTATTTTTACACATGATACAGGTGGACAGGTTGAAGCAAGGATCACATAGGAAATTGCCTTAGAAGAAAAATAATGAAGTCTTGAAAAATGTATAGAACATGTTGTACTAGTAAGATTGACTGTAATGATTCCCCTTTAAAAAGAAATAATAATATGAAACTTTATAATAAATGTCATGAGCTTTGATGAAAACCCAATCATGCCCCGACTACCATTTCCGCTGCGGGTCAGGGTGTGACAGATTGGTATCAGAGCTTTTGACTATAGGGATATAGGATAGGTTATTAGACCCTTAGAGCCTATACTATAGTTGATTAGATTTTAATTGTTTATGTGGTTACATGCAAATTCATGATGTTTATTTGTTTCGTATTTATTACACACACAAATGCATGCAAAAACTTCCACTATCATATTTTGTGATACTTAATGAATTATACTTATAGTCAAACATAACATGCTTACATATACATTCATCACGCCTATTTCAATGTTCACATATTCAAGTCATCCTCATATTCCTTTATTCAAGATTTTGTCGCATTTTTCGTTTTTCAATCTCATCAAAGTGAGTTCTGCGACGGGCATGTAGTAACCGTAAGGGTACAAGTACCGGTAGTCGGAACGTCCTGTCTAGGTTGGCATTCGTATAAATCCAATATAATGGACCAGTTTGCCTACCTGGGGACTAACGATGAGAGTACGAAGGACCTATTGGGCCAAAGCATGCCACACCAAACGTCGTTCGAACTAACCCCACTTTGAGGTATCACCGTGTCCACACCTGGATGCACTCCAAATTTCATACGTTACATTCATATTTCTAGATTTTCTCCGGGTTTTAGTACGTTACCAGGCTAACACATGCGAACCATATGAAAGACCCGGTAATCATGGGGGGCCACATGATTACGAAGGTGAAGTATGGCAGCATGCAAGGCCCAATTACGAGCAAAGCCCAAGACATCCTATGGATGTAGTAGATTTATTATTCAATAATTATTTTCATTCATAAATACGACACATGACACCTAAAACATCAAACTCATACTCTCGATGCGTATTCCTTGTAGATGTCTTCTAGTCTTGCTCGTAGAAAAATGAAAGCAAGAAAATCCCGCGAGCGCACGACTGCCCAAATCGCTCAACAAATGGCCGCCGTAATACCCAACATCGTAGTTCAAGTTCAACAAGCCCTTACCGCTAATCCCGTCAACCCAATCAATCAAGAAGATCAAAATGTTGTCAACCCTCCCCCAAATACCACTAAATGCACCTTCAAGCATTTCAAATCCTGCTACCCTCCAAAATACGAAGGGACTGAAGGTGTCACCGCTCTCCTCTATTGGTTTGAGGAAATGGAAAACACTTTTCTAAATTGCGATTGCCCCGATGATCGCAAGGTGTGATATGCTACCGGTCGTTTGTTTGGAGTAGCACTTACATGGTGGAATACAGAGAAGGCCAAGCGAGGTACTGAGAATGCTATGACTTTGACTTGGGAAGAATTGAGGGAGATCATGACAAGACGTTTCTGTCCAAGAAGCGAAATCAAGAAATTAGAGGATGAGTTCCATTCTTTGAAACAAAAGGAAGGCGACCACACCACATACAACAAGAGATTCCTTGAGTTAAATCAGATGGTCCCCAACTTGTTCACTCCTCTCTACCGTTTGATCGAGCATTACATTCGAGGTCTTCCTTCAAAACGATTCGAGCATTACTTGTTCACTCCTCTCTACCGTGCGAGGATTCAAGTCATGATTGGATTGAAGACGATTCGAGCAATGATGATGATTGGTGATCATGGTCATGGTCGCCAACAACAACAACAACAAGTGATCAAGATAGAAGATTCGGATGTTCTTGCTTAGGGCGGTGAATGAAGATCAAGTAATCAATATGCATCCGAATTCAAGTATGGGCCGCTAGTTTATTTACGTTTATTAGTTGTTAATGGGTCGAACAAATTATGTCTCTTATGTTATTTGGTATGTTTCGAATTTGGGCCAAAGGCCATGAACATTGGGTCATTAGTTAGAGTCTATTAGGTTAATTATGGTATCACTATTGGGCTTGTTATGGAACGGTGTGTGGGAGGTTGTAACCGTGTACGGTTTCTGAGGGATCGATGTATCCCTCCATGTATCAACACATCCCTTCATACACACCTGCTCGCAAACTATAAGTAGAGTTTCAAACTTCAAATTTCATGTAATGCAAGTTTCAGAGATTAAATCATGTTCGGTTGTTTCAAGTTTTGATTCAGTTAGTTTGATTTTGCATATTCAGTTTGTTAGTTGTTTGTAACACGGTGTTATCATAAATACTAGTTGGTGGGAAGTTTGTTATGATTACGTTTATGCTTGCCAATATAAACGTTCTTTTGCCCATTCACAATGATCTTGGGAACCCGTAAGTAATGATACCAACAACAATCAAATCATAGTTGTTCCACACCATTTTATACTTGCAACCCTAGTGGAACTGCTTCCAAGGGTTTGCATTCCATCTCTAGATTTTGATGCCCATAAGAAAGCTCTAACATTTAATATTGAAATCAACATGAGAAACCCATAATAGTAATCCAAATGTGACTCGTTTAAGTTTTTCCAATCCAACTCTAGTTTCTACCTCTGCTTGTTACTTTGTCGTCCATCGTCACCAAGAAACTATTCAAGAAGTTGCTAACACTGATTGTCATTGTAAAGAGACTTTGCATATTTCTGGACTGGTCATAGAAAAATTCGAGCAACCCAATCGCATTAAACACGTCAGCTACCCCGGAAGGTTGTATTTAGGCAATAACCAGAAAATGGTCATCGGGATAACATCTTTAGGATCTAATGTGTGGTGGGATTTGATACGTTTCATTATTCTAACTTCAACTGGACGAATGCTTGATGAGGTGGGATTTGATATGTTTCATTCTTCTAGCTTCAATAATAAGAAAGACGAATGCTTGATGAGGTGGCAATTATACGATTAGATTTTTCGTTGTGCTTAATCAACAACTGGCCAGATCAAAACGTTCCACTAAAAGAGACGGGTCAATTAGATCTAATGGGTTAAACGGGTCAAAGGTTGCCCAATCTCTTTTTCATAACATACAACCTTCTAAATCATTTTATATTAACAATTTAACAAAAGTATGAGCTGGCCCATACTAGCTCAACCCGTGTTAAAGTTGGTTTGGGATCATTGGGCTACGGGTTAAAACTGGTTAATGCCCAGTTGTTTACATGGCAAAACGGGCTTGGGAGCGGGTTTGATATGATCTAAATGTTTGAAAAAACATGTAAGTTTTGTGGCTGTGAAGGTTACAACGGTCTGCCCCGTGTATCTCTTCTAAGGCGAGTGAGTGATCTTCTTTGATGGGAGTACAAGAATATATCTTTCAAGCTGCCATGGAAGCAACAAACAGTACCTATATTTTCCGAAACCAGCCCATTCTATCATACATTACAGCAGCCTGCCCCTTTGACTGCTGAGGAAGAACGTGATCTCGAGTTAGCTAACAAAAGATTACAAAGCGTTTGTGACAAAAGCTTTAAAAGCAATGTCCCAGTTGTTATTGATGAATATTACCATTTACACAGCTTTGAAGACACGGAAACAATAATACCAATAATAACAATTATCATATCACATATCATGACGCTGCAGATCTTAAGACGCAATGCTCGATGGATATAAGTAATCACCGGTGGTGATACCATGTAAGATGGTTAAGATCTTAAAACGTAATGTTCATCTTTATATACAATCATGACCTATCCAAATGATATGTTTCTAATGAAGTTTGACTACATCACAAGCATAAATTATAGCATTTGACTCTTTCAAATGGGTTTAAACCTAGAGCAAAATCTTAGTAGCAACATAATATAATCACACTGACTGAAAACTTAGCAATGGGTTCAACATATCTTAAAGTTTTCAGGAAGATGTTGAGATTCGTTGTGCTGAGCTAAGCAGTTAATGCGGTAAAAATCGGATTTCGGTTAAGGACCGATATTGATATCGGTAGTCGCGGTGGGATATCGGCAATTTTAGTATCATGCAGAATTTATGTATATAGCAATTTTAACACCAACAATTCCATATCCTCTTCTACCATTAACAAATTAACCTTTTGCAACTTGCAAAACACCAACAATTGTAGCAAGCGGGAACTGATTAACACTTTAAACACTAACATTTAACACTAATAATTAACAATTAAGATTTAAAACACATATAGCAACAATAAGAAGAAACACGAATGCTAGAACTAAGAAGAAAGGTACTGAAATAAAGAAAACCGGTGATGTATCGGTCAAATACAGGTCAATATATCGCCGATAATACCAGTACCGATATTTTGCACTGATATCTCACCAGGTGACCAATAACAAATATATCACCGATATACCATTGGGGACCAATAACAGATATATCACCGATATACCAGTGATATATCACGATATTAACTACCTAGGTGCCGAGTCATAGTCAATTCACTATAGCACACCGATGTTAACTACAAAGTAGTTGTGACATTCAAAGAAATAGTTAAATCGGCAACTTGTTGACTCATCTTGTTAATCGACCATAATAAAAAAGTTGGAAACAATGACAAGAAGACATTGCTTTGGAGAAATGATGGCTCAGGTGCAATCACAACAAAGAGGGTAAAGTTATACTAACAAATCTACAAGCCATATATAAAAATAAATAAATAGGAAAAAGCCAATTTGTTGGATTCCCAATGAACATCATCAACACTAAACTAACCCGAAAACGGATAGAAATACTAAAGCAAATATGACAGAACCTAAAAATGAAAATTAAGAACAATATATGTTTAAAATGAAAAAACATAACATACAACATTATATACTTTGCTAAGCATCATAGCCATAGTTAATTACAATGTGTATTTGACCGTGACACTTGACTATGTCGGATTGGCCCACCGACATAGCCTTTTAAGTAGTTATATAACGTGAATCATTCATACGACGTGTTGTTTATTCTTATTTTTATTTTAGGAGTGTGTTATCTTAAGGGGGGTCATGGCACTTCACGGGTAGGCCTCCCTAGGTTTGAACTAGTGGTATAACACCGTCGCCACCTTCAAGAGTAGGCAAGGCGGGTTGATTAAGCTAGTAGGATTATTAATGCAAGGGTTAAGTTGTTTGAGGCGGTGTTTGACCTTGAGATTGGTTGGTGGGTGTTTACTAGTTAATGGGTATTTTGAGTCAAATTTGACATGACGAGTGTTGGTTGGTTGGGGCTAGGATAACTACCTTTGAGTGCCCCTTCCTTCCTTATCATAAATGGCATGAAGAATTTAGAATTGAAGAAATGAGAAACTATTAAAAAACGTGATTACTACAGAGTTTAAGTGATAGAAAAATAAAAGAAACAACTTACTTGTGGGTGGATACATATACATGCATATATATATATATACATACATGTTATATAACACCCGTTCCCACTACATATACTCAGTTATATGACACCTTCTCTTACGTATTTTGTCACTTGTCATATAACCCCATATGAGCTTGACCGCTGCACATGTACTAAGGCCGCGTCTAGTCATAAAGCCCTTTGGTGGGGTTATGCGACAAGTTGTGAAAAAGTGCAAGAGGAGCTTTATGGGGTTATATCACAAGAGGGAGTAGCGATAAGGGGGTTATACTATATGTGTGGAAGAAGGGGCGCGACGTAATATTTTTCACAAGAATTAACATTTTCTCACCCATAGCACCAACCGTAGTGATATAGCTGGACGCTATGGGGCGCCGTGACCGAGTTCTGCAACATACCGCCCGGGTTACAACCCACCCATCCCCAAACATGCTCCGCTTCTTTCACTTGAGTAATTGTGCATGGTGGCCTCTTTGCGTTGACAACCCTATTTTTTAAGTCCCCCTTCGTCCAAGAGCCTAAAATCAAAATTGGAATTTAACGTTATCAGCCTTTTCGAAGTCCCGATCAGTCCCGATTTTAGGTACTTTTTAGAACTTTTTTTTGTCTAATTATTACTTGAATTTTGAATGTTGATAGAATCACAGTTCGAAGAGGCGACGTGCTTTCAACATGTATGATGTTCATGAAAGGTTCAGAAATATGCGATTGCAGGTTATTTCCAGATTTCTATCTCACTTACAGCTTTTGTTATTTGTTTACCCAATTGCCTCTTAGAATATGTTAGGGTTTTGTATTAGAATTAGATTGTGAGTATCTCTTTTACCTTCACGATCAGAATTCATGTTTCAGTCTTGAGCTTTGTACTTAAAAATGCATTTTTTGGTGACTTAATAATTGCCTCAGGAGGAATATGACACCCGTGATCCGAACGTATTGCCGTCTCTTAATAAGAAGTCAGAAGTTATTGAGATTGTAGCTGCTCATGATTTAGTATTTGCTGTTGCACAATCTGGAGTCGGTGCGGCTTTCAGCTGCGGTATAGTACATAATAAATTTAAATAAAAGTTTTGATTTTTTTAACTGAAATGTGCGCTTGACATGTTACTTGTTCGACGCAGAAACTAACGAGAGGATATGCTTTTTGAATATTAGTCCCAATGAAGTTATACAGAGTTTGTTTTACAATAAAACTAATGATTCACTCATACAGTTTCGCTGTATGCTGCAGATAACCTTTCCTCTTTGAAATGTAGAACAACAAAGATTATGTGATATCTTGATATTTGAGTCATTTGACCCATGTATTACTAAACATTCTATAACTTTTGTTAATTGAGTTTCTGTAATGGTTTCAGATACATAAAACGAGGTCAGCCGGAGGCTGGTCTTGCTCTTTTTGAATCAGAATCTTTAAAATGGCCAGGATATATGGAGTTTGATGATGTAAACTGGAAGATACGTACTCAGCGCAAAGCAGGTAAATTACTAACTATGGCAATCTCTTTCTTTTTTTTTACATAATCGTGTTTGATTTTTCGGGCTGCTACTAATTCATTGATGTGTAATGTTTTTGGCTAGCATTTATGTTTGACATGAAAAACTATACGATGTTATACTCCATACCAGATAAAAATATAGAAGAGATAAAAATAAGGTAAAAATGTCAATACTCGCTAACATATTTAGAGTTTGAGAATCGACTCTTCAGTTTTCACATATCATTATACGTTTATCTTTTATCCTTTCCGTTTTCCAAAAACAGTCCTGGAATCATGTTATTGATATTTCGTAAATCAAGCGACCATGTTCCTCTCAAGATTCTCTCTATCGAAGATGGAACTGTTCTAAAATCTTTCAGTCATCTTATTAATCGATGTAAGAAGGTGGACTTTATTGAGCAATTCAATGATAAGGTTCTTATAAAGCAGGAGAATGAGAATCTTCAGATTCTTGATGTAAGAATTTTTTACCTTTTTAATTTCAATGTTAATTAGTGGGTTACCACCCGTGCTCCGCAGTGGGTTCGAAACATAGATAAAAATAAGCAAATCGCGAGAGTTAAAGTTGTTGATGTTTTAGTTAAGGGGCTAAACATGTCATTATTAAAGCTGAGGGGCTAACGCTAAACGTGTCATTATTAAAGTTGAGGGGCTAAAGCTGTTTATTATTAAAGTTAAGGGGCTATAGTGGTTTATTATAAAAGTTGAGTGGCTAGAGTTGTTTGATGTAGTTAAGGGGCTAAACTTGTCATTATTAAAGTTAAGGGGCTAACCTTGTTTATTATTAAAGTTGAGGGTCTTAAGTTGTTTATTATTAAAGGTGAGGGGTTAAACATGTCATTAAAGCTTAGGAGCTAAACATGTCATTATTAAAACTTAGGGGCCAAAGTTGTTTATTATTAAAGTTAAGGGGCTATAGTTGTTTATTATAAAAGTTGAAGGGCTAAAGCTGTTTGATGTAGTTAAGGGGCTAAACATATCATTATTATAGTTGAGGGGCTAAAGCTGTTTAATATTAAAGTTGTGTGGATAAAATTGTTTTAGTTAAGGAGCTAAACATGTCATTACCAAAGTTGAAGGGCTAAACATATCATTATTAAAGTTGAGGGGCTAAAGTTGGTTAATACCAAGGATGAGGGACCAAAGTTCGCTGATGTGACCTTAAATACATAGTTATGGTATATATAATTTCAATTTTTTAGTAAACTGATAGTCTAAGCTTATTTTCTACATAGGTACACAATAATGAGTTAATAGAAGTTTACAAAGAAGAGTTCAAGACACCATCATCATTTATCATTTTATTCGAGAAGCAGTTGTTCTTGACGTTCGGAAACCGAACAGTGTGGGTGTTTGGAACCTTAAAGGCCAACTTGTGACTTCATTTGAGGATCATATGTTGCAGCGTCCTGATCTCAACACCAACAATATATACGTCACAAGTGACTAGGATCTTATCATTTCATCTGACTCTAATAATTCATCAACAGATGGAAATGGTAAATTTCTTGATTTATAAGTTAAATCATACATTTAAATTCTGAAATACATGTATTTCATGCATATTTAAAAAAAATGATTTGGGTGTGTTTTGATCCTGTGAATTTTCTTATAATACAGCTGGTTCAATAAATATCAGAAGTATTCTAACAGGAAAATGTGTTGCTACAGTAAAGGCAACGAACAACCTCCTCATAAATGAATGCAGCTGTAGTAACAGTAATAGTAATAGTGTAAGATGCAAGTGCAACTCAAGGAGACAGATTTCAAGCTATGTTACAGAAGCCCTAACAGACGTTACCGCCCTCTTTTATGACGAAGACCGTAACGAAATATACACCGGGAACAAGCTTGGTTTGATCCATGTGTGGTCCAACTGTCACAGGGCCGGCCCAAGGGTAATTAAACCCAAGCAAGGGCTTCGGGCCTTCATGTGAGAAGGCCCCCGAGTTTATATCAATAGTTAAGCTAGGGACTCTAAAGTTGAAATAGTAAATTGGTTCAGTGGTAAACTCCCTCTCTATGTATAAGGAGTTCAGCAGTCCGAGACATTTGGACATTGAATTTTGTGTTTGTTTATATTTTAATCAAAGATTTTTGTGTTTGTTTTTTAAACAAAGCCCAAAAATCAGTTTGTACAATATGTATTTGTTTGTTTCTTCTTACTTTTTGTAGGGACTCACACACTTGCACACTTTTACCTCCAACTTTTATTAATGGTGAAATCCTCATCTTTGTTTTCATCAAAATGAACCTCGTTGCTTTTTATTTATCAAATAATGAGTTGAACTAGAGTGTTCTAGTTCTTAATAAGTTACAAAATCTAAAAATAATTGATTTATAACGTTCATTTTGATAAAGGTGTAGGGCCTTGGATCTCTGGTTCGCTTTGGGCCTCTTAAACGGTTCGAGTTGGCAACTAAAGGTTTGGTTTTATATATATATATATATATATATATATATATATATATATATATATTATATATATATATATATATATATATATATATATTGTTTAGATGTTATTCATGTGTTTAGTTTGTAATTTAATACTATTGTCTTTACATTTTGTTTTGGATATATATGTGCATATTTTGTTTTAAAGCTCTATGTAGTCACACTTTCATACTCTTTTGAGGACGCTTGCTTTTGATATACGATGGTACTTTCATGTGTTAAAAATTATAATAAAACTAGAGTTGGTTGTAATGGGTCTAAAAATTAAACTGGGTATCTAACGAATGAACATGAACGTTTATGAATAGACCTAAACGTATGGGTTAAAATATATATAAACGAATGTTCACAAACATAAATAAACAAATGTTAGTTTGTTAGTACCAACTTGTGATCGTCCAAACTCAAGCTCACGCCAACTTTGCACATAAAGTTGGGCTTAATTTGTAGTGATCCGTACAGCAGTGGGCTTCAAAATGTTGTGAATAAAAAAGTATTCCAGTGTTGAAGGCCCAATTTTACTTTCATGGGCCATTTTGAACTTTATTGTTATACCTGTTTTTCTGCTCTATTTTTATCCAATAATATTTTAATGTTCTGAAGATTTCCCTTTTTCTTTACTTACTAAAAACAAGTTAGACATAAATAAATTGTTGTTAATAATTATAAATATTATCCAGTACATTATCTCAATACCCTCTAATGGTTTCTCATCTAGCTTTTTTATGTTGAATTTTAAATGATACGAGTAAAGATTTGTTATATTTTTTTCATAGATTTGTTATATTTTTGGTGTCTCATCTTTATCTTGAATATATTATAGAGTCGTATATTATTGTGTTAAACAACTGCATAAGAGACAAAACTACTCCAAGATATGAAACAACAATACTTTGTTTATAATGGGTTTATGAGTATGAAATAGATTGAGACTAAAAATTTTAATAAGTAAAGAAAATGCTTTTATTACAGTGATACAATAAGCCATAAATAGTTTTTTTGGATACTAATGTTTTCTATGCATAAAATAGTTTTTTTGGATACTAATGTTTTTTAGTACACATTGAATAACAATCAAATCAAAGTTGTTCAAAACCGTTTTAAACTTGCAACCCAAGTTGAACTACTTCCAAGGGTTTGCATTCTATCTCTAGACTTTGATGGTTTGCTTCTGACTCCCTTTTATACACATATTTGTTTGATGCCCACAAGAAAGCTCCAAAATTTAATATTGAAATCAACATAAGAAACCCGTAATAGTAATCCAGATGTGACTCGTTTAAGTTTTTTCCGATCCAACTCTTGTTTCCACCTCTACTTGTTACTTTGTCGACCGTCGTCACCAATAAACTATTCAAGAAGTTGCCAACACCTATTCCGCTTGTAAAGAATGTTGTTCCAAGACTTTGCATATCTTCAGGGGATTGATCATAGAAAAATTCGAGCAACCCAATCGCATTAAACACGTCAGCTACCCCGAGAAGGATGTATTGAGGCAATAACCAGAAAATGGTCATCGGGATAACATCATCAGGATCTAACACGCGGTGGGATTTGATACATTTCATTCTTCTAACTTCAACTAGACAAGCAATAGTTATGGCTAGAATTTGAATTGCAAATCCAATCCCGAGCCTTTGGAGCAAGGTGATTCCCCTAGGGTTCTTGGTTCGTTTACGCATTAGAGGCACAAAATATCTATCATACATTGGTACCGAGATTAACATAGAAAGTGTAACAAAGCTCCCTAATGATGCTGCCGGTAATTGGAAGATTGACCCAATGTGTCGGTCCAAAGTGGTGCCTTGTTTTACAAACAAGGTGTTGATTTGGGCCCAAATAGTGCTAGGAATCAAGGTTACAACCCATATCATGCCCATCCCCAAAACAAGCTTCACTTCTTCCACTTGAGTAATTGTGCATGGTGGCCTCTTTGAATCACCAACCTTATCTTCGTTAAGTGCCCCTTTGTCCAAGAACCTAAGATCAAAACTGGAATTTAATGTTCTATGTAGAAAAATCCAACCCGAACCACTCATTTTTTTCTTTAGTTTATCTTTTAAGTTGTAAAAAATAAATCAATGTTTATAGAATATGTAATAAATAAGCCTAATTTCAAAAAGTAATGAAATAGTATTACATATGCTAAGAATCTCCTTGGATTTTGAATCTTTATGGTCCATTGGCCCAACTTAACATAAATTAAAGATTATGGACCCATTTGATAGCCACATCTTATGGACCATTTGATGAATCTTGAACAAAATTCCGCAACAATTGTAACAAAGTATGTCTCATCCCCAACCTAAAACCGTTTTAATGTAAGAGGGACCCACAACGAAAATAATTGGTTTTCTAGAACACAAGTGAAGAAAGTGACTTAAATAGTTAAATGACTTAAATCCATCTAAATAAAAGAAAAAAAAACAATGTGGTACCTGAAATTTGGAGTGTGATAGACTTGGCGTTTCCCATTTTCGACATAATGTTGCAAATCAAGCTCATGAAGCTCCGACGAGTCACGTGGAAGCTCACAACCACGATTGGCAATCGCCGCTCTTACGACGTGGAAGAAATCCGTGGCGGGGCTAATATTGGTCTTCCTCATTTTATGCCTATACATAGGGGTACCAATGTAGAAAATAACAAGTGACAAAATGAGACCACCTGTTGGGATGCCATAGCCAAGACCCCAACTCAAGTTTTCTTGAATATACAAAAGACAAAGGGTGGCAACAAGTGCACCAAAGAAGCTGCTAAACATCCACCAATTGAAAAAGGAGGCTTTGAGCCTTTTTTCATCAGGATCAAAATCATCAAATTGGTCAGCACCAAAAGTTGAAATATTGGGCTTGGTCCCACCTGCACCTATGGCTATGATGTATAGAGATGAGTAGAAAAATGCAATTTGAGAAGTGGTGGCTTTGTTGCATACTCCATTGATGCATGTTGGCTTTAAGAATTTGACTGAAACTGCCAGTGTTAATTGCACCATCCCCTGTAAATAATTTTTGTTTATAAGTTCTCAAAATTAGTTATGAAGTTTAGTGAGAAATAGTTATGGTTATATCATGTAATATTGAGTGATTGTCACCAGATGTTTGTATTTTTCTATTGAATGTATAAGAAACAGTTGTCATCTGGTTGAAAGTTTTTGTCACAATTAGTATTTTATTAATAAATAAGTAAATAAATAATTATATTGAATGTGAGAAAATGATATCAAGAACTGAAAACCACCATTGAAGCTGACAAATCATGTGAATTATATATTGAGCACTTAATTATGATTGGTCAAAAGGAGTAGAAGCCACGAGTTCTTTTACTTTATTATTTTCCCTTATTTTTGTTCAAATAAAACAACCGGGCCAAATCACACAAAAAAAACTTATGATCAAAATCAAAACCTTTAGAGCATCCATAATAGCGGGCTAAAAACACTAATTAAGCGTCACCTCTACCCACCCTATCCAGGCTTTACCCCTCTAACAGCCAAAAAGCGGCTATAAAAACGCCAAAAAATGTATCATCTCTCATCTTCCTCTCTCACGCAACTCATTTTAGACGATTTTATACAAGATTGTTCATCCTCCATCAATCCTTCACATCATGCTCTTTCTCCTATACGTGAACTCAAACCGCCCTATAGCTCTAAGAGTTATATTTTATTTTGCGTTTTAACATGATACAAACATATATATTGTGTGAATAAAAACAATATTACATAAATACATACCAACACATAGATGATAGACGACAAGGTGAAAGTCCAAAAACGACCCAAATAAGAATCAGCAATATATGCACCAAGGATGGGAGTCATCCACGCCGCACCCGACCAATTATTCACATTTCTGACCGACGCAACATTGTCTTCACGCAACTCCTTCGTCAAATACACCACAAGATTCGACGCCACCGCGTAAAACGCCATTCTCTCAAACGCTTCATACGCTTTTGCAATCCCATCAAGATAAAACAAGTAGAAAACACAATATTAGTAACTTTTTTCAAGTTTTTTTTGTAAACTTGAAAAATCTTGAACATGAAATCAAGAAAAGGGGTACCAACCAACTAAAAAAGCACAAGCTCTCCATTTGCCAGTTTTGGAAGAAAGCACGGGTTGCCTGCGAAGGTTAACTGTGCCATCTTGTGTGTATCCCTTTTCGTCCATTTTGAAATGAGAAATAAAGAGAAGAGGCAAGTAATGCTATAAATAGACATTTTCATGTGTTTACTTGATTGTGATTTTCCCAATATAGCCTTTTGTTTTGTAGACTGGTGTTTACTTATAGACAACAAATAAGCACCATTCATTTCCATTTTGCAATGCGTACAGTTTAGGGTACGTGAGCATGGTTCAGTTTAACAGTGGCGGATCTAAAAAATCAACATAGGGGTAACGTTTCAATGAAAAGAGGCAACGTAATCGAAGAAACATTAAATTTTTCCATGATTTACACTACCGTCAAAGCGTCAAGGGGCAGCGTAGGTTACCCCTTCTATCACTCTAGGTCCGCCCCTGGTTCAGTATGAATTGTTTTGTATAATTTATAATAAAATAGAAAATAGTTGGGATAATATGACTCAATAGCCCATAATCCATATGGTTTTGGTTAATTTAGTTATTGGTCAAAGCTTTGGGCTTGGGTCCACCAAACATGATTTCTACATTTTGTGTCTATTTTTTTGGGTTAATTTAGAACCAACAAACACAATTTAGTCTTTAAATTGATTATATGTATTATGTGTAGATGGTTGTTTGGTGAATCCAAATCTTTCATAATTACCATATAAACAATATTAAGTTAATAATTATACACACAAATTGGGTTGGTTATCAAGTTAATTCAACTTTTAAGACAAACCAAACAAAAAAAAATGAACCGAAAGTTAATTCAACCTTTTTACAGTATGTAATCTTAAAATTTTAAGCAACAAATGTATAACCCAATTATAAATATTCCTAAAAATTAAAGAATAGACAGATAAGATAATAGGAGGGACTGAGGGAGGTGTCACCCTCAAAGGCCCCTCTGAAATTAAATACATAACAATGACCAAACATCAAACTTCTATTTTATGTGATTAGATAAATAATAACAAAATCATAGATAAATAATAACAATATCATTGGTTTAAAATAAACGAATGGTTTGAATGAACAGTGCACAGTCCGACTCACTATCTTAAATTTTCAGTTTTTGGTACATTTGTATTTATTGCACTTCAAGTTGTACATGTCCCAAAATACTGGAGCAAACTATTCATCTTCAAGTTGTACGTGTCTTTTAATTTTAATAACTGTTAATGATTTTGTTGAATTGTATAATGTGGATGTGAAAAAAATGCCACACTCCGGATAATCTTTTTATTTAATAAATGGAGATTATAAACAAATTCACTTAATTTAAGGCAGGAATTTCAGAATGATGATGTCAAATTTTTATCTGGGATGTCATCCCTTTTCTAGATTTTTAAACAATAAAGAAAAAAAATAATTAACTTAATTAAACTTTTTTAAACAATAACCGGGACTAATTAAGATCCCTGCAACATATTCTTTGTTTTTTGAACAGTGACCTTCTTTTGAGTGACCCAATGTCACACCGCCTAAACGGCGACTCTAGCCAAGATCTGCCTAGACTACGTTGTCTTAACCGGGTCCGTGCTGAGTTGGTCAGACTTGGTTATGCTGTTCCCCCGGAAACCGTACTGCCTCCACACGAGATGTCTCACTGAAGTAACAGCCGGATGAAAACCGGGGTGCGGCTCAAGATTGAACCCCCCTCGGTGGGTTGTCACCATCATTGCCCAATATCCATTCCAATATGACATAAGTGGGAATTGAACTTGAGTCTCCATTAAAAAACCAAGGCTCCTACCACTAGGCCACAAGTGGGAGGATCCCTACAACATATTCATTGGGCCAAACTTTCTCCCCAATTAAAACCTGGTTCTTTTGCACACTCTTCTCTTCTGTGGAGATCCAACCCCGTATGGATAATTACTGCTTACATCCACTCTCCTTTAAATACTTCATCATCATTTTCAGATTTCATCATCATCTTTGTTCTTTTACATCTTTCATCTTTGTAAAATCTCATAGATTATACTACTTGCATCATACCAGCAATAGATAAGGATGCAATTAGTTATATTGGGCATATCTCTAATGAGAAATATTCATGGAAGTTGAAGGTGCGAATATTACGTTTTGGTGAAAATAAGCCTACCAGATTGACATGATTTTGATGGATGAGAAGGTATTTTGATTATTACAAGTTTTTATCTTTATTTTTGTATGTTTTGTTTATACTGCTTCATAAGAGATCTTCTATTTTATTTAGGGTGATAAGATTCATGCCACTGTAAAGAGGGTGTTGATGTCTGTGTTTGAAAACCAGCTTGAGGAAGGTAGTACAATTGTTCTTAGCAAGTTTGGTGTTGGTGAGATGAATGACAAGTTTCCTGTCATCAAGCATTCGTATACGCTCATCTTCTACTGTCAAACAAATGTCAAACGCTGTGAAGATTTCGAAGGACCTTTATATGGTTTTCAATTGGTTGATTTTTATCATATAATAATATGTTGTCGTTGACTCAACAGCTGGTTAGTTTTTTTTTGTATTATAGGGAGATCTGCTCATAATATACGTGATCAACAACTTATTGTACGTTTTTTTTCTCTTACAGTAGTTGCTTCAAATTTTACACTAAAAATATCTGTTAATATCTTTTTGTTTATATTGTATTTATAATTTATAATATTGCTTTTAGGATGGAGAGGAACATGGTTGGCCAAGAGAAGTTAATAGATATATTTTCAAAATTGAAATTTCAATTACAATCTAACATCCAACTATCATGTTTATACTGTCTTGAAATTATGTGATGACAATGAAATAATAAAACTCATGTTGGAAGACGATGCAACTGCACAGATTATCCCTAATGCCGATATTTTTATTTTCATTATACAATAAGTATACAAATTTGATCATTATAAAGATTTTATTTAATATACATAAAGCTAACTTTTATCCAATGCTATGCAAATAAAGGATGTTGAAGATGTCAATTCTGAACATGAACCTGCAGAAGTATGTTGAAGGTAATAACTTATAAGCTCTTTATTAATTGGAAAAATATCGTTTTCATAAACGATGTTTTGTTATCACTATTTTGAGTTAGGATATTTTTTGTTTGTGTTTAGTAGGCCTTTTCGTTTACCAAAGATTCCGAAGTCCAAACTAATGGACGCAACGATGATGCCATAAGCCCTCGTGCTACCAAACGTTCATTGGATGGTTATAAAGATGACAATGGTCAGTCTATTCTACAAAACGAAGGCTCCTGAATGTCAGAATTGAAAAGTGTGACTTTTACTGTTGTGTTTTTCTATATTTCTGCTATTAGTGTCTGAACATTACACAATTTGTAATTTGATTGCATAGGGTTATATGCCCTTACATTGTTGAAACTTTATGTTTGTTTTTCTTTTGTTGTGAATATTTTGAAGAATTTTTTGTTTCTTATGCTTAAAGTGATGTTATTGGGGAAGAAAAATATCAATATATATGTGACTTTTTAAACTTGAAAATTGTATATCTAAAACTAAAAACTTTAAGTAACTTAAGACACATCCAACTTAAATTAATTGAAAAAATATCATTTTCATAAACAATGTTTTGTTGTTACTATTTTGAGTTGGCATATTTTTTGTTTGTGTTTAGAAGACCTTTTCGTTTACTGACTTTTTAAAGTTGAAAATTGTATATCTACAAGTAAACTTTAGTAACTTAAAACACATCCAACTAAGGCATTCAAGTATAATTATAGTTAGATGAATATTTATATAACCAAGACAATCATTAAACTTCAAAAGCCAATGTTGATTATCCTTTTATGCATTTCAATCCTATTAACTTAATAATGATCCGTGTGATATACATGGTTATATTCAATTTTGGTTCTATTACATGTGCAATTAGTAAATAACTAACAAAAAAAAGAAACTTTGTAACTATTAAACAAAATCTATATCTAACAATTAACTTTTTTTTTGAACGGCAAATTTGGATCACCGACAGACCACGGGAGTATCATCGTGCTACCAGCGGAACCACCGGATCATATCCATCTCCACTAGGCATAATGACTATACACTAATTCAGGATGAAACCTAATAAATAAGGGAAAACTCCAATTTGTGGTAATCGAACCCAGGACCTATTGGTACCAAAGTCTTATCACACCCCCAATATGCCACTAGGCTATAAATCCATTAGTTTACAATTAACTTAATTGTAAAAAATGAATATTGTTTTACACAATTATTAATATCATAAACACTGCATGTATATTCTACTAATTTAAAGATAATTATTATATTTTTTCAAGTTATGAGGTTACTCTGACTCATGCATCAATTTATTTTAGTTATACACCATAAACCCGACATTAATTTTGGAATACTGTGGAGGAGGTTTTCAATTATGGAG
This sequence comes from Scalesia atractyloides, assembly GCA_947069175.1. Taxonomy (NCBI): domain Eukaryota; kingdom Viridiplantae; phylum Streptophyta; class Magnoliopsida; order Asterales; family Asteraceae; genus Scalesia; species Scalesia atractyloides. The sequence goes on along the minus strand of CAMTDV010000116.1, from coordinate 85,987,288 downwards.
GAGGTTTTCAATTATAATTATAATTATTATTATTATTATTATTATTATTATTATTATTATAATATGTTGATAAAAAAGCAACTTTAATACCTGCTATCTAAAGTTCGGTCTAAAATAAACCCATATAATACACTGATTATAAGCTAGTAGCCATACAAAACAAATTCAAGTCTAGTTAAGTAATCTTTTATAAAAAAAGTATGTTACATTGGATTGGGCTAATCCATTAACAGCTTTTATCTAAGTTGTTAAATTACATATAAAAGTGTATTATCATATAATACACCTTTTATTAAAAAATTAAAAGATGCGAGCTTTTAAATACATATTATTTAACAGTTTTAGTCATTTTAAATTAATACTTAGAGTTGTTTGGTAGCCTCCTAATAATTACATTAAGAGACTATATCTAAATTGGTCAGAGATAGAGTATATTAACTTAAAAAACATCTCTTAATGGTTTATAAAATCTCTTGATGACTTAATACAATGTTACCAAACAGCCCTTGTATTTACCTATTTGACACTAACTAGCAAGCAGTTAGTCACCCCTTTACTTTAGATTAAAAAAAGAAATGGAATTATTATAATATAACTAATATGACCATGTAGTAGGAGAGATAAAGGTGTAAATTTCTCTGTGTTTCTCAAGTTCTTTATAACATATCCCTTCACATAAAAATATTACTAAAGATATAAAGGTTTCTGAAAATAAGAAGTATATAAAGATATAATTGATCACAAAATATATCAAAATGTTGAGTAAAATATAACATAATGTTGAAAAATATAACACAATGCCAAAGAAAAAATAAACAATGAATCACAAAAAAGAAACAATGATAAATAAAAAGACAATGATGTAACAAAAAGTCTAAAATCTACAAGTTAAACATCTAAAAATACAAACCTAAAATCTCACATCGTAGAGTTCGATAAGACGGTTTCAGTGCTGCTTGAATGAGGTCAATCAAAGTCTGTTTGATACCTTTTTTACGACTTCTTATTTTTAAGAGACTTTGTATTTGATACTAACGCCATAAAAATAACATACTGTTAGAGTATTAATAAATCATCTTATTTACTTATCTCGCTAAAAATAAATTCAATAAGATCTCACACTTTTTTTATAGTAATTCAGTAAACCTTAATGTGTCCCTTATAAAATTTAAACTTTTAACCTTTTGGTTGTGGAATATACTATTTACCTCCAGGATGTCTCTTGTGGACAGATTTCACGTACAAATAAAAACTATTCGATATTTACCAACAACCTACGGGTGTGAGAAATTACCTATCCTCGTTCAACTTCATTTGACCAACAAACCGTGGCTTTTAAACACAAATAATTGAGGATATTGAGATTTCCTTACATTTGGGGCAATTGTTAGCATCAACTAGTATGGAAACAAACCTAGGCAAGTCCAAACTAGGTCCATAAATTAGGCATCTCTAGTGACCATTCAACTTGTCTTTGCTCATACCAACCAAAAGATCATAATCACGCTTGTTTGTGAATCATCTACAACTAGATAATACAAAAAACTAGAAAAAAGAACGTGTACTTGAAACAACTATTACGGGTCCTATTGTATTACGTTCTATCTCTATTACATAGTCGCGTCATATAACAAATAAATGTTGCATCCCTCTCTATGTGTGAGCACAAAAACTTCTTCATGAGTTTGTTTATTAGTACACCACATAATATCATGATTTCACTAGCTACAAAATGGTTAAGGTGATGGTTGGTGGATCTAAAATGTTAGAACTTAGATGCCCTACAACTCTATATATCTTTATAATGACTTGAAATACATAATCTTTTTTTATTAATATTTGTGATGTGATGGTAGTGTGTCCTCTTCATAGTAACTCGGAATAACAAGTATTCACTCACAATCCTTTTTTTTTTTATAACGAAGGTGAAATTTTATTAAACTATTCTTGCAAGGGGTTGAAAGCAGATAGTACAACACCAAGAAAACCATTTATTTAGCTCGATCAGGAATCCTCATCCCTATCCATATAACTCAACTAATACACATTTTTTTTTATAATTTGTTCACTTTAAAAAATAATACAATTTTTCACTCACCTGAAAAATATGAGATAGGTGAACCCAAATATTAGGGTTTACTTTAGTTTTCGACATAATTTGGGTTATGAGGATGAAATACGAAAATAAACAAAATTTCACATTATTTCTATAATTTGGGTATGGGGAAAGGAATAGGGACTCAATTGTGAGTGCTCTAACACATAATCTTAGGTTAAAAGTTTTTTTTTTTTTTTACACAGAAGGGGGCAAATCTTAGTTTAAAAGTACACAATTGTGACCCATCTAAACATTTAAGTTTCGATTGGTTCTTTTCCCACAAATATGCCGTCCACAATTTATATGATCAACATCATAATTTTCTTTAAAGCTACACCATGATTTTTGTTTTGATGCAAAGTACCAAAGCTGGCCTACAAAGCATTTATTTAGACAAATTTTGTGCACGAAAATTAAAACGTACAGCCAACTTGTACACCGCCCAAACAACATTCACAAGTCATGTTTTGATGCCAATAATATCATTGCCTCCCCCTTCAGGGTGCCTTTCTGTCTGATAAAGATTCAAATATTTTCGCACTCGCGTAAACATCTCATGACGTCAAATATCTTGGTTTCTCATCATGTTTTTTTTAAATGCAATGACCGCAAATTCGCAATCCCATGTTAAAGAGTAACAAAACCAATCAGGGTACCAGGTGTAACAACTTCTTTCTCCTTGTATTTCTTAGAAAGATCAAAATGAGTAGAACTCACAACAAGCGTCTTCACGTCATCTTTAAACTTCGACCCAAACAGAGGGTCCGTACAGTTGGTGTTCTCCATTAAAGGACAGTGGCGGATCCAGAAAATTTTCGTAAGGGTAACGAAATCAAAAAAATGTTAAATTTTTCAAAAATTTACACTACCCTCGGAGCGCCAAGGGGTAGCCCCTACCAATAAGGTAGGTCCGCCCCTGTGATGAAGGATATTTAGGTGGCACATAGTTTTCGTTCCCTTTCCCGTGCACAATTGGTTTAACATCGTTATGTGTATGAACGTTCTCCTTGATATTCATGGTGTCATGCTTTGTTTTTACAAGATGAGATGGATTAACAGGACCAGCAGCAGCCTTTGTCTAGCTTCTGGTTTTAGTCATCGTGTGGCTTCTACTACAAGCCATACGTTTCCCAACACTAACCCAATCATCTAAGGGACACAAACAAACAAACAAACAATTTACTTAATATCACATTAATCGATAGATGAGACAATCAATCATGTTTTCATTGAGTCACAGACTCTTAACAATGTTCAGTCACATTGCCAAAAATGATATATACACACATGTGTCATGTGTGTGTGTATATATGTGTGTGTAGGAGATTCGGGGAAGCAATATGGGTGGTCACCAGGAATTTGGTGCCAAAAATCAGGGCTGATTGGTGCGGCTTACCCGTTTTCCTCCAGTAAACCATACAGCTCCGTGCCAACCGGTACCAAAAATCCCAAAAAATGGTACTGGTACACCCGGTACGGACTGGTATTTGAAGATAAAAACTGGTAAATACTGGTACCGAAAACACTATTTATGGCATGTTGTTCACTCAAAGGGGTATATACCCAAAAGGCAAGCGAACGAACATTAGAATGAGGAAACATATCCAATCTAAGCCCAAATTAGGACTAGACTTGTAAATTATGTAAATATTTAATATTCTGTTTATTATTTCCTTGTTTGTGCAAAGGTTTGTAAGATTATGATACATAATAAGCTAGCTCGTCAACTTTGAGCATTTATATTGACAAAACTTTAGCTTTAGTGAGCTGAAATTGGTATCGTTGAGGGAGCTTTATCTTCTATGTTGATTGAGCTCTGTACTGAGTTGCACGTTAGCACAACATTTGCACAAATCCATTGTGTACTCTGTGTTGAATTTATATACAGCCTAAAGCTAAGGTGTAAATTTGTATAATGTTTTTTTTTATCCTATAGGTAAAGCAACATGAGAGCACCTGAAATGCGGGTCAATGAGCACCCAGTGGCGGCGACATCACAAGCGAAGGGTTGAGATATCACCCACATTGTGCAGGTCTGTATGTAGAGGTGTGCATGGGTCGGTTTTGGGCTAAAACCATACCAAACCCAAAATTTTAGTTTTTGAGTTTTTTTTAAAGTGTTCAACTTTCTTCGGTTTTCGGTTTGGGTTGGCTTTGGTTTCACTTTTTACGGCTATGCTAGTTGAGCATGAAACTTTTGGGCCGAAAGAAATTGGCCCAAAAGAATAAATTTAGACATAAATAATTTTGTTAATTGATAACTAATTCATTATAAAGAATTTGGGCTAAAATGTTTGGGTTATACTATTCACTAAATTCTTATAAATGACTTAAAATGAAAACCTATAAATTCGATTCAGTTCCATTCGGTTTCTGTCAGTTTTTATTACATACAAAATCAAAACTGAATCGAAAGTCCAATTTTTACAAAAACGTAAAACCAACAGTAGGTTTTAGTTTCAGTTTGGTTTCAAATCAGATGTTCGGTTTCATTCACACCCCTAGCATAGGCTATATGTAAGGGACTGTTTTTTGTTGTAGTGCTCAGGAGACAAATGGGTCACAAACGAGTAACTTTATGGGCCCATTTTACTTTTAATTTTTTTTTCATTTTAACTATTTACTCCTTTTTTTATATTTCATCTTTTCTTTGTAAATTTATATATATATATATTATGTTCCACTTTGTAAACTTTTATAAACATTGTGAACTTTTGTAAAATTTTATAAATATTTGTAAAAGAAAGTATAAACTTTATATAAGAAAAATCTAACGATTGCTGATAATTTGGTTACGATAGATAATTGTAAAAGTTGGTGATGATTGGAGAAAATAAGTATAAAGTGAATAACAGATTGATTTGTTAAAAAAAAAACCTTAGTGAAGGATGGAATTTTATTGACGGTGGGGTACATGAGTGGGGTTTCACAGAAAATATGGTTGGCGTTAGTTAGATGGATGAGAATAGTTTATAAGAATGAAATTCAGCGACAGATATCATACATATGATAAAAAAATACTTTTTTAAAATGATAGGCTTAAAATAACATAACACATGAAAGAAAAACACATTTAACATTATTTTATCTTTCTAAAGTGATAACACGGGACCTATAGGTTTTATTACACTACTTTTTAACACAAAAATCCTTTCTTTTATGAATTATGTTTGAAACTATATATGTTTACAAAAATAATTCCTTGACAAACCCGTATGATTTAGGACTTGGTTGATAAAACTAAAAATCATGTGATTTAACATCCTGACTAGGATTTAATTTAGAACAAACAATAATTATTCTATAAATGTTCATGTACCGCGCATACATATAAATGGGCCCGGCCCATTGGATTTGAGCCTAACTGGATAAAGGTTCATCAAAACTACTTATCATGAGGTATCATCGTTAATACATCATGTACTCGTATTTTGCATTCATAAATGCATATGTATATCGATGATGGATCCAGTGCTGACTTGAGCATCGAAGGGTGGTCTAGAGGCTTCGGTCTTAAAAGTTAAAACCCTTCTATTGCGGTGGATCTGTGTAGCATCATTGTCGACATCCATAGGTCTCAAAAATACATAACCATTTTACAAGATAAAATTATAAGCTAAATCAACTAAATTAAAAGGACAGCATAGAAAATAAAGATTCACTACTGTAGTAAATTGAATACAAAATATTATTTGAAATGTCATTAGTATTCAATTATCAGTTGAATAATGAAACTTATGAATAAACACTGCATAAAACAAAACAAGTTGAATGGATTCGTGTGAAGTCATATAATATGTTTAATCATGTGCTGTCTTAATAACATGTTTCTCTTTTAACCTTAATACTTTGATCTCTTAATTTAAGGTTTAAACATTGAGATAACAAATGGTATAAATAATATGAAATAATATGTCGTATGTATAACATTTTAGGTAAATCTCACATCGTTTTATTGTGTTTTGTTCACATGATAGAGATACTGGGTCATAATAAATGTCCCGCCACATATATATCCAACACATTTTGAGCTAAATGATAGTGGACGAGATGAGATAAGAACTTCACAATTAAGCGTGTTTAGATGGGAATAGTTTCAGAATCTATGATCTTTTAATCGAAAACAAACCAGTAAACTCCTTATGAAAAAGTAGAAAATATCAATGATATGACTGGAGTACTGTATTTTACCAGTGGCGGATCTAGAAATTTTCTCAACCATGTTCCTTTTGGTAAATTATCAATTATTCTAACTAATTTTTTTTTCCAAATTATACAAGGTTTTCACTATTTTATTTTATTTTTTTCCAAACTGAGGGGACCCCAAACAGGCCGGCCCGGAAGGGGTGCGGGGTGGGCGACGGCTCAGAGCCCAAACTCTCCTAGGGCCCGAAAATTTATATTTTTTTTAATAAAGTCATGCTATAGAACTTAGAATATATAAGTACTGAATTGGAAAATGACACGATGAGGCGTATAGTCTAGTGGTTCCCATATTATTTTATTAGCAAGCAGATCTTGGGTTCTATTCTTTATATTAAATCAAACTGAGAATCATAGTTACTTCTTAAATCTAGTTTAAAAATGATTATTTATGCTAATTTCTAAATAAATTTATATATTTTCTAAAAAGTTATATTTTAAAGGCCGTATTTTATCTTCGCATAGGGTTCGTAAATTTTCAAAGACAACCCTAACTTCAAAACACCACAACATCTGCCCCTGTGTTACAGTATGTTTGAATGATATTTCAAAATAACATATTTTTTATTAATTTTTGTTGGAATCGCTTTAACAAATGCTCATATGGGATTGCCTCGTGATATATGTATATACGTATGTGTACTGTATGCATATATTATAATTTAAGAAAGTTGGTATATCTAGTACCTATGGTCGGTGTTGGTGAAGGAGATAAGTGGGGGACAATTCGTTTCTTCGACCGATAAAGTGGGCCTTCGCCTACTTTTGAGCTCTAAAACCGTTGGATTCTTTCCAACTTCAGTTTAGTTGTTTATTACCATATATTTATTAATGTTAAACCAATCTTTTATTGGAAATGTTACTTGTTATAAATTAAAGGATAAATTAAAGAATATTAGATAAATAATCTTAATTTCATCAATTGATCGATAACACTATCAATTTTCGATGTGTACTTCAGCATTCTCAATTTCTTATAGTTTCTTGTCTAACGACACGAAAAAATCAACCACGTTTTGTTTTTTTTTTCTATAAAGTTGCAACGTTATATGTGCTAAATAAATGAAATTTTACATATGTATATTATTAAACAATAATAAAATAAATTAATTGAATTCCGCATCTATATATCATCTCTAGAACAAAACATTGACGAATAGCAGTCGAATACCACCTGGTTATACTTTCTAGGCCGATGATATTGATTCTGATACAGGGTTCAGAATTTCAGATTCGTCGGGATAAAATTTGTCCTAGGCTTTTGGTTAAAGAAGAAATATACTTTCAAAATAAATTATATTTCTAGTTTACCCAATATATAATTTTGTCCGAAAATATGTTGACTAAAGTTAATCTTAAGATATATTAAACGTTACTATATTACGAGTGTATGCCATATATCATTGAAGCCTTTGGTTGGCAGTTTATTTTATCAACTTTGTCTTATATAAGATTCTTGTTAAATTTCATATCATGAAAAGCAAGCATTTCTACCAAACTTAGAATTTATTATATACACATTATATTTTAACAGCAAGGTTTGCTCCTACTTTGTTACACTAATAATTCTGCATTAATTAATTTTATCTAAAACTGAATCGAAAACCCCTTTTCTAAGAGGTATAAGTCTACCTGTTTTTTCATTTCGTAGTGTAAATGTCACCGAAAATTTAAAGTTTATATGTATTGAGTTCGGGCTCCACTAAGTTTTTAAAGAACTTTTGGCCTCTCTATTTAAAAGTTCAAGCTCTACCACTAACTGACAGGTTAATTAAGTGTAGTTTTTATATATCATTTATACTTCTAATATCAATTACTCATTGAATGAGTTGTAAAAAAATGCATTAGGCATTCACATTTGATTCTTTACCTGTATCTATATAACTAGATTAAAAATTACTATATATATTAAAATGTTGATGCAATATTTTGTCATAACATCGCGTCTAAGTTAGTTACATCACTACATGTTCAAATACGGCGATACATTCAAACTAGTTATAATGAGGTGTCTAAATTAGTTACAGCAAAACGTTTAAAACATTTAAACTAGTTAGAACGATATATTTATTGCGCAACAGTGGGTGCAATTAATCTAAGTATGGTGCATGAACAAACTAGGTGAAATGTTATTATAATAATGTATTTAAACAACTACAATTCTAGGATTGAAAAAATATTTAATAAGTTAATGAACATTTTTTAGGTATAAAAAAAAATAAAAAATGAAGAATAGAAAATGGATCCAAGATTCTGTGGAAAGAACAAAACCAGGGGATCTTTTGATCACGTTTCAACAACTGCCCACTGTTTTCACTTTACCTTGAATTTATAAACATCATTTAGAAACTCAGTACTATGAAAAGCAAGTCAATGTCGAGGGGTCGCACATACAAATAACAAAATTGCTTGAAGCGTTATGAGTAGCGAATCTAGAAAATCTTTATATGGGCAACGTTTCCTATAAAATGGGTAACGAAATCGAAAAAACGTTAAATTTTCCAAAAATTTACACTACCGCTGAAGCGTCAAGGGATAACGGGGGCTACCCTTAGTAACATGCTAGGTCCACCCTGGTTATGATAATAAAAAACCGGAGATGCTTTGTCCTTCAAAGGTACCTGTTTTTGCACAGTCAGTACACAAAATTCAGGTGGTTATGTAAAAAGATAGTATAATCTAGGGGCCACAGTACAAATAAATAAAAATCATACCCAAAAGTTACTTTACCAAAATACCCCCACCCATCACCCTATATATATATACCAACTCCACTCTATACCTTGCATTCATCATCAAAACAACAACCAATTCATCAAATATTTCAAATGGAAGCCATACAATCATGGGTCTCAGAGCACAAGCTCACTAGCATTGGTTAGTTCATCTGCTTTTCATTCTTTGCATTATAGCCTATGTTATATGCTGGGCTATACTTGTTGTGACAAGGTTCTCTCTAAGATTTTGGAGTCCTTTGCGACAAGTAAAAGTATACCTTTAAAGATAGGAAATTTATATATAAACGCAATTCACTAGTACGATAATAGTAGTAACTTATTATAACCCTCGATCTAGAGCATAAATCATTACTAACTTTATATTTTTTATGTACGTTAATTGATCGTGTAACAAAAAAAAATTTGGGCCCCTGACAGGGGCGGACCTACCCTATACGAAGGGGTAGTCTCCGCTACCCCTTGGCGCTCTGGCGGTAGTGTAAATTTTGGAAAAATTATCTTTATAAACGTTACCTTTTTTATAAAACGTTACCCCTACAATTATCTTCTAGATCCGCCACTGGCCCTTGAGGTCGCCTACGCACCTTTTAAGACACTCCGGCTTACTGAATAAGGTAGTGGGTGTGAAGGATGTCCCAGGGTCGCCGATGCCCGTCAAGGGGTGTCCACACCGCCCCCCTTCGTCTCCTCCAAGACGCCAACGACGGCCCTCTCTTTTTATCACGCACACACAAATATACATATGTACATATGTATATAAAGGGGCTCATCCTCACACCCTAGGCCTATTCCTTTAGGCTCATCCCCACATCTGCTAACGTAAACGCCTACGTGACAGATCATCCTCAAAGGACTACTAATCTCCACACCTAGTATCCTAAGTGTTTTGTACTTTTGTTTGTGCAGGAGCAATATGGGCAACTGCAATTGGAACATCAATGGCATACACAAGCTCTAAGAGAGCTCCATTTAAGCCTAGCCTTAGGCTCATTCATGCCAGGTTTAATTCTTGTCACATCTATTAATTAGATATAATACATTTAATTGGTTTGCTGATGGGTTGATATTTTTATTGTTGTCCTTTAGGATGCATGCACAAGCTTTGACGTTGGCGGTGTTATCTGGTGCGGCGCTGTACCACCATTACGAGAAGAGTGAAGCTGATAACGGGCATCAAAAATAGAGACTGAGGTCCAAGTGTTAAATCTAGGCGATGGATGGCCTTTAATCCAACGGAGATGACGCTACGTTTTAAATCTTAAGTCTACTATCATTTTCTAGAATAATGCACTGGATTCCCTCTCTTGCTTTGTATATTTTATCACAAATATAATATATAATATCGTTTTTTTTTGCTCGTATTTTATCAAATGGTTTCGGAACAAAACAATATAAAGATTAGATTAGTTAATGTCGCAATAAAGGACTTAAATCAAATAACAAGAAGTTAGTGCCGCTTATTCTAAAAAGCCAGAGGAGTAAAAGGCGTTTAATGTTTATTTTTCAAAATTTTCATAACAAAACATTAAAATTTTCAGATCAGTTCTCGTTCGTCGGGCCAAGGCGAAGTTTGAATTTGAAAATAACAGCTATACAAGGATTGAATTCATGACCTCTTGTTAGTAAAGAGAGATTTACCACCACACCAGCTTTCCTTTTCTTTTTATAATATTCACTTAATTGTATTTATAGGGTCCTTATGAAATTTAATATACCGGATCTACTATTTTTTTTTATAATACATTGGGTCCAGGACCCGACTGCTTTATGTGGGTCCGTTCATGCGTGCCCCCTCACTTGAGCCAGTTGTGGTAACTTCACCAATAGCCCAAGCTAACACCCCCATAACACCCTTAAACAACCCACTCGCCCAAGCGATCATGATCACCTCTACTCGTTCGCGCCGGCATTAACTTCACCATGTTGCGGTGCTTGCGAGCCACCTGGCTTCAATGTGGCTCACGCCACCGTTAGCGGGTGTCCACAACGGAAAGCCTTATCTGAGATAGCTAAAGTTAGACACACCATTAAAAATCCCGACACAACGTTATCCGCATCTAGTTTAACACGTTTAAAAAGTTAGACACAGCATTAAAAATCTTGACACAACGTTATACGCATCTAGTTTAACACGTTTAAAAAGTTAGGCACACCATTAACAATCTGAACACAACGTTATACGCACCTAGTTTAATACGTTCAAAAAATTTGTATATAACTAATATAAGAAAAGGTCTAATTTATGATATAATTGACACAAATAAAAAGTTATATACCTGAAAACACTAATGGAACTTAAAATCAACTTTAACTTTACCCCTCGGCCTTTGTGTTTTGTTCGATTAAGTCCGCTAATCAACTCATATATCTTAACCATTGATCAAACTATCAAAGGTTCATGTCTATTCTCATTCTTTTTTTTTTTTTTTTTGGATTTTCACCATTTTGATTTTAGTCCTCTGACAATATAAATGTATATATTTTAAATTTAAATCAAAGACGGTATACATTCAGAACTGCTTTCTTTATCCCACAAAAAAGAACCGAGGCAATATTGGTCTTTTTCTGGAGATAAAAACTAAGATAAACTTTTAGGGATCTTTTCGGGCTTAACCGTGTGAAGGATCATTTTCTCATTTCAGGCTCAGGCTAAACTGGTCTTTGGGGATAAATACTTTTAAAAAAGTCCCTTGCACCTTTTGGGCTTAAATAGACTTTTTCCAACTTCTACATCATGGCTTCTTTTGGGCTTTCTCTACGTCATGGCTTCTTTCGGCCTTTTTCTACATCATGGCTTCTTTTGGGCTTTTGCAGTTAAATATATTTCCAATTGTAACTAGTGGTGCAAAAAAACCCGAACTCATAAAAAACCCAGATCTAGGTTTTCTAAAAGCCGGGTATTGTAAACATGAACCCGACACTACCCGTAGGATAGGGTCCGGGTGTGGTATACACTTTGAAAACCCGAACCCAAATCCGGGTTTTTTTTTCAACCCGGGTTTTAGCAACACCCGTACCCGGGTTTTTTGCATACAGGACACCTGGTATTGCCGTTGTAGCAAGTGCTGCTATTTCTAGACCGTTTTTTTTTGTGGATATGCACTTTTATGATATGTAATATTGTTAAATTTCTAAGTCTGTAATATATTGGAAGTTTTATGTTATTAATGTTAAAGTTTATAAACCAAAAATGGAGTTGGAAACATAAAACTAAAAAATAATTTGGAAAAGAAAAAAAAAGAAACAATCAACACAACAACGAAATCCGTTTTTTTTTATACATCTCTGGGTTTTTTCTATACCCGTATAGGGTTTTCCTAATACCTCGACCCGACAAATACTCGAAATCGGGTTTTTTTATCCTGCAAATTGGGTAGTTTAATACCCTGGGTATAGAAAATTCAAACCCAAACCCAGGTACACTAGTTATGGTTTTTCTAGTCAATACTAGACCCGAACCTGTCCTGGGTATTGCATACGGGTAATGCTGACCAGGTATTAAAAAAACCCGTAGGACCTCTAATTGTAGTACCTTTTATCTCCTACTTATAATTAGCTATAAAAAAACATCAGTATCTCTAAAATTTGTTCACCTTTTAAAAACTTCTCGTATCTTATTCGCTCGTAACTACCCACATATATTTAATGTGATGTGCATGAAGAATGAAAAGTGAGTCTTTATATTTAAAATAAATAGATTTACTGTGGCATCTTTATATTTTGTTTTTCTCTATTTTCGATGATAAGATGCAGGAATAATTCAAGTATTTCTTTTTATCATCATTCTTCAAGTATTTCTTTTTATCATCATTCTTTGTATTTTTCTTTAAATTTTAAGGATAGAGTACGGGATAAAGACTCCAATGTAACTATGTAAGCACTTTAAGAATACAACGTTAGTTGTACAATCTCAATTCACTTAGGTCGTAATAGAATATTTGTCATCATCAAAGCTTCCCGTTGTCTGATTTTTAAAACACAGGCTATGCCTATAGTACGTAGCATTCCTTCCAATGAAAATCATGGTGTACCATACGTTACGTGACGATGGTAGGTTATCGGGACCTATCCATATAATTTATAATTAAGTAAAAGGAATCTTATAGTTGGTCTAATGATTTGGGGGATTGTTTGAAGGGGACAGGCTGTATTAATTTATATGGTGAAATGAGTAATTAAAGACGTGGTTAGCTTACCACATGTTTGCTGGTATAAGGCTGTGATGTCCTTTCCATTTCCTATCGTTTTTTTTAGTTTTCTCTTTTTCTAACCACTCCATTCATATGGACCCTCCATACCCGTATCACCATTCTACACTCTACCAAATATTATTCCCTTTGTGTTTACCACCCAAATTTTCAAGTTGTTTCTTATTTACAGATAAACGTTTATACTTTACGTTTATTTGATAGTGATTCAAAAGATCTAAATTTTATGAGTTTTGATATTTTAATATGTGATTTGTAACTCTATATATTATCCACATCAATTATTACTTTAGAATCTTAAGTACTTATATAATGGTACCTTATTCGTTTTTATAGTTGTCTGAACGTGGCGGCAAAAAAATTCGTTGAACTCAAGTTGCATTCGTAGTAAAGTATTTTTTTGGTATAGTAAACTCTATTGAGTGTTGTTACCAAACGAACCGTACTGACACTGACGAAAGCCCGCTATAAAACACGGAGGAATCTCACTAGTTTATGTTTAAGTATTACGTCCAAAGATAAATTACTAGAAGAAATATATAAAAAAAACTTATAGCCATGCAAACTTAATTACAATGGAATTCTAATCGGCTAGCCATATACTAGAAGGGTTGTAATGTAATTACACTGCATGGACTTTATAAAAGAATATAAGCAAAAGTAGGAAAATATAATGACAGAAATCTGAAAAGGGTACCTTTTAGGAAGATAAGCCTTGAATTTCCAATAGGGAAATATTAACTAATTATTATGTAATATTTAATTAATTCATGCTTATATCTAAAGCAATTTTATAATTGCTTCCTTTTGTAGTTTCTTTCATATATAACTTCAAAAAGCATCCTACAACACACCATCTCTTAAACAATACTTCATCTTCTTCCCCTTCACCGTTATATTATAATTCCGTTTTGTATCTTCATTTATTTGTTCATATCAAAATCTCAATTTCAGAGTTTATTTGAATAATGGATTGCTCGATATGTAGCGCCATGCCGTATAATTTGAGGCCGCCTAGGAACACCATATGCGTAGCGTGTTATGAAGGTGCGAAAAGCATTATCGCCATGACAAACAAGATTGATGATCATAAGATCTCTGGAAAATATTCTAATGATCCTTCGGTTCCTAATCCTTCCAAGGTAATTAACATGTTATCCAAAGTTTTATCATCATTTTAATAATGCATTAGGAATCTTAAGCTTGTTCTAACTAATGTCAATGATTTTTTACTATTATGTTAAACTAAAATTTTAATTTAGCAATAAGCATGCAAGGTAGAAAAATTATGAAATATTCCAAAAAAGTAAAAAACAACCCTTCTTCAATCTTCTGCTGTTTGATATAAAGATTATTAGTTAATAGTTATCTCTCTTGATCTTACTTTACTCACATCTATAATTTATATGTTATGTGTATTTTTGAAACACAAAACTCATGATGTTGTCTATATGTAAATGAGCAAATCCCTTTTTGGGATTGCCTTTTTATGGGTACTACATATCCATCATTATTATAAGTTATAACAACTTACTTGATCAGAAAGTAAGAATATTGGTTGGCAAAAACTAAAGAAAATCATGAAAATTTTCAGGGTTTCATGAGTTCTTTAAAATGGTTAAAGGAGATGAAGAAGGCGGAAGAAGAAATGAACCAAAAGTTGGTGTTTTTAAGTGGTTTCAAAGCTGCATTTAGAGATCAAATTCATACAGACATCCTTATCAAACCTGGTGATGATGCTCCCTCCATACCTGCACATAGAGCCTTACTGGTACTATCTTTAACTTTAAGAAAATCCAAAAATATTTACAAAATCTTTAATAAATAATCTAAAATGATTTTGCAAGCATAACACGTAACACAACAATATACTTAAAGCTGGTATTCTTAATTTTTTTTATATATAATTTCTTTAATTTGCAATGCAGGCAACAAGGTCTAACATATTTAGAAACATGCTAGACTCTGATGGATGTAAAGCTGCACCAAATGACAGTATTACCCTCCCTGAACTAAATCATGAAGAAGTTGAATCTTTACTGGAGTTTCTATATAGCGGCGATTTGGCTAAAGAAAAACTGGATAAACATTTGTATTCGTTGTCAATAGCAGCAGACAAGTATGAGATCCAGTTCTTTCAGAAATTCTGCGAGAACCGAATGCTTGAGATCCTCAGCACAAGTAACGCGCTTGATATTTTAGAGATTTCGGATACTACCGGTAACCGAAACCTCAAGGAGACTGCATTAAGTTTTGTTGTTAAGAACATGGAGGATATAGTTTTTGCAGCTAAATTTGATGTGTTTGCACTCAAGAACCCTCATTTGACTGTTCAAATTACAAGGGCGTCCTTTTTGGAAATCAAAAATCGAAGATGTGATGTCTGAGTTGCAATTTGGGACATGCATTTCTACATATTTATCATAACAAGAACCGACCATCTTGTTTTGTTTATATAATAGTCAATAGAGTTACCATACCTGAGTGTAAATCCACACGAAATAAATAAAAGTCTATTTTTTATAGGATAACGAGAATCTCATGCGTTTTAGGTAGAGCTGGCAATTTATGACACAACCCATTAACATGATACCATCTATAATACATACAACCTGTTTACACGACATGAAGTTAAGCAGGTTAGGGTTAGTTAAATGGGTTCGGTTGATAAACAGGCCGCATATCAGTGACACGTTCAAAATTGCATCTAAGTGGGTTAAACCTACCTAACTAGTTTATGATATGTATCACAAACTTATGGTTAAATGGGTTAAACTTAATATGTTAGTTGATAGTTCCAACAACAACTCACATTTGGGCCTCCAACATTTACATTTTAAAGTCTGTTGGGCCCAAGGGCCTATCCACATTAAGGGGGCAGCCGCCCCTGAAATAAGTTAGTGTTAACTTTAGAAAGAAAAAAATTTAAGCAGCCTCCTTAAAGTTAAGTTTGATTAAATCCTCTAATTGCTTTTCATAAAAAATATCTTAAGCCCGCTACTTGTGCCAACTATTAATTGATAATTTTCAATAACCAACACTACATATTTGGTTGTTAATTATATTCGTTTTCCTTAATTTAATAACTACTAACATTGTTATTATATGATATATAACAAATTAATTGGATCTTCATTAAGATATCCACTAAAAACCTAACCTCAACTCAAATGCTACTAAACTACTAGGAACGTATCATGTTCTAACTTTAGTTTATATTTGTATTTGTTGGTTACACTACTTATTTTAATTCCTTTTCTATGCCTCTGTTAATTATCCTGTTAGGTGGTTATTAATATTATTATTTTTTTCAAAACAAAAGTTATACAAAAGGAAAAGATGAATATATAATATTTTAGAGTAACACCAAAATGTATGAGATTCACAATTAATTAGTTATCATTCTTATTTGCTTATTGCAGCATTTTGTTCACATCGTCATTATTGACAATCTCCCTTATTCATCAATTAGTCTCGTAATTTTGTCATCACGAAAAAGCTTGCATCGAGAATCAGCACATGTTCGTCCTGTTCGCTTTCGATACGTTTGGCGCTCTTGTCCCTGACGCGGCGTGGTTCCTCAAACGGGTTCAGCAGGTGGTAAGTAGTAACACCGCGCATGTTAAGAGGCATAATTTTGTGTTTAGCAAGGCAGTGTTTGTTATTCAAAAGGGAGTAGCGGCGTAGCTTGTTGCCCGTCTACCTGCCATTAGTCTGTAATTGTCTCTGTTTTATTATTAATAGTAATTTAAATAAAGTAATTAGACAAAAAAAGTTATAGTTTGAGAGGCGCCTATAATCTTGGGTTACTTATAGGTCGTTTGAGTTGTTGTAAAGATATGGTATATTATAACTAAGTAGAATATGAAACTCTTCTCACATAATACAGCTAAAGATCTAGATCAACTTTATGTTGCATGTTACAAATTATGTACGTCATCTTATAAAGAGGATGTGAGGGTTGGTGGTACTCATGTTCCTTTGAGGTGTTAGTACTAACAAGGAATTTAAATAAGAGAGTTTATGAACACCATTATTAGTTTGAAGTGGAAACCAACCATTAACTCTTTTTAATGTCTATAGTGTACATGAGTTTGACATAACAAAAACAATATGGGCTCGATCTCAGTTTTAAAACTTTTCTATTATTTTAACACCTAGTTATTTTCATAGAAAATAGTTTAAAAAAATCATACTCATTATTGTCTTTAACATACTATAAAACTAGTATCAGAAAATGCTTTTCATTAAATAAAAATGGTCCTCACAAAACTAGTACTGTCCATATTGCTCCACACTCGAGACTCGATCGCCGCTTGATTGAAAAATGCTCATTCGATTTTCTGTTCGGTTGTAAATGAGCTGAATGGCTAAGTTTGGTTTGAAAATAAGCCGAGCATGAGCAAAGATCCACTCGCTCGGTTGTCTCAAATTGCTTTTTAAGACATGCACAAATATACAATTGTATTTACACACAATATACTAGCACAATTCCCCAATTAGCCCAATAATAAAATAGCATGTGGCCCAAATGCTCAATGCTTCGGTACATTGCAAGTCTCGTAATTTTTTACGAACCATTCACCATTAACATGTAAACATTGATGTTTAAACTTCAATTGATATATTTTTTTGTACCATTGATCTTGTTGCTTCATAAATCTTGTTCTTGTAATATGATGTTTTAACTTCATTTTATGTATTATTGTGTTTAAATCTTGTAATCTTCGCCCGTGGCTCGCTTTAAAATTTCATACTCGGAATGTGTTCGATTTTCAGGACTTTTTTCTTTTTTCATATAACCATTGTACCTTTTTATAACCAGCCCACTAATTATACCTTTTTTAATTTTAATTTTTCAATGAACGCTTGTGTCCATGTGATTGTTTCTTGCTTTCTTTTATCGTCCTGTTGCGTAACAATTCAATCTAAAATGGCTTGAGTGGCTTACCAGCATATTAGCAGCTTGATCTAGTTCTCTGTGAATATTTTCCTTTTTTTGCTTCTATTTTTCTACATGGTTGATAGTTTATTCAATTTGCTTTTGGAATAAAAGATTTAATAATGTGAAAACAAAATTTTTGAACTTAATCTGGGCAGAATTTTTGTCAAAAAAGTGTACAACTTGCAGTCAAAAAGGTATTTATTACAAAGTTAACTTGGAAAAAAATGCTACATGTCTTCTAACCCATCTCTGGGTTTAAATAATTGAACTTAAAAAGCTGACGGAAAAATATAAAAATATAAATTATTATTATTATTATTATCACTATTTAAGTTTCAGAGTCTTTGTTTATCTATCACTCCTATCATTCCTCAATAAATCTTCAACACCAGCTAGTAATAATGCTCTTGTCTAAACCAGAAACAGTCTTAATTGTTGCTCTTGTCATACATATGATTGGAGCCGTCTATGGTTCTAGTGCTGAGTCAGGCCATCTTGCATTACTGGAGATCAAATCAAAGATTACACTTGATCCTCAAGGTGCTTTGACATCCTGGAATGATTCCCTTCCTTTTTGCCAGTGGAGAGGAGTGACATGTGGTCGCCGCCACCAGAGAGTCACAATGTTGGATCTACCAGACTCAGGTTTAGTAGGTTCTTTATCTCCTTACATTGGTAACATGAGCTTCCTCGGTTACATTTTCCTGTACAACAACACACTACATGGAAGTATCCCCCATGAGATAGGTCATCTATATCGATTAAAGGTATTATCCCTTTCCAGCAATTCATTCACCGGGGAAATCCCGGCAAACATGTCAAGCTGGCCAAAACTTACATATCTTAACTTACAGTTCAATAAGCTATTTGGGAAGATTCCAAATACTTTTAGTTCTAAGTTAATGATAACTTATGTAGGCTTAGCCAAGAATGACCTCACTGGTGGATTCCACCATCCATAGGCAATCTTACATCTCTTGAAATACTCAGTCTTACTTATTGTCAACTTGAAGGGAGCATTCCTGATTCCTTCAATCAATTGAAAAACTTGCGAAAAATAGCTCTGGGAGAGAATGGCCTCGTTGGTGCATTTCCTTCGTTTTTATTTAACCTTTCGATGTTAGAAGTAATAAGTTTTACAGGAAACCAACTTCATGGCAGGCTACCCTCTGACTTATGTTTGAGTCAGCCCTATCTCACTTGGATAGAATTTGGTATCAATCACTTTAATGGATTCCTTCCACCCTCAATATCAATTGTTCACAGTTGGAAATCCTTGATTTTTCTTTGAATTATTTTAAGGGGGAAATAGCTATTGATTTTGGAAGACTAAAACATGTTAAGCTACTATCTCTTGCTGACAACAATTTTGGAAGCAAGAATCTTGATGACATGAAATTTTTTTCTTCTTTGTCCAACTGTAGCAATTTGGAAGTTATGGATATTGTCATCAACCAATTAGGAGGGGTGCTGCCAAATTCACTTGGGAACTTCTCATCCAAATTGTCAACCCTAGCTTTGGACAATAACTATCTCTCAGGTAGTATCCCTTCATCTATAGGCAATTTGTTAGGCCTAACCGCAATTTCTCTAAGTGGAAACCGCTTCATAAGCATGATTCCTGAAAGCATTGGCAAGCTTCAAAACTTGCAAATATTGTACCTTGACAACAACCATTTCTCCGGGGTCATTCCAAGATCTATAGGAAACTTGTCACTTTTAACTAAAGTAGCATTAGCTGGAAATCGTTTGGAAGGCACTATACCCTCGACTATTGGGAGTTGCAAGCAAGTTATATATTTGGACCTTTATGGAAATAAGCTAAGCGGGCATGTACCTAAAGAGCTATTCCAACTGACTTCACTTTCCATAGTACTGGATCTGAGTCAAAACAATCTATCTGGAGTGCTTCCACAAGAGATTGGCAACCTGAAACTCATAGGATCAATTTATTTTTCTATGAATCATTTAACAGGTGAACTTCCAAGTAGTTTGAGCAGCTGTGCCAGTCTTGAAACCCTAGACCTTTCTAGTAATCTCTTCTGTGGATCAATGCCAGAATCATTTAGTTCACTGAAAGCCCTCGAATATTACTTGTCACGCAATAACTTTTCGGGCACATTCCATCATATCTGCAACAAATTCCCTTGAAGCATCTAAATCTTTCGTATAATAACTTTGAGGGTGAGGTACCTGTTAAAGGTATTTTTGCCAACGCAAGTGCAATATCCATTATTGGGAACACCAAACTTTGCGGGGGAATGCTTAACCTTCACCTCCACAATTGCACAAGCACAACTAGCAGCCCCAAAAGACGAACTCAAAGCTTTCTGTCAGTGTTATTGTAGCAGTTTCACTATGTTCCACTGTTGCAGGTTTGGGTCTGTTGTCGTTTGTCTTATTTTACTGTTGTACAAAAAGGAAGAGAGATAAACAATCAGAAACAAGATTAGCTGAATCTTTTGAGAAGATATCATATAGAAGACTTTTCAAAGCAACTGAAGGGTTCTCTGCAGAAAATCTGATTGGTACAGGTAGCTTTTCTTCAGTTTACAAAGGAGTTTTTGAGGAAAATGGCTTCACTGTTGCAATCAAAGTACTAAACCTTCTACGCCGAGGAGGTTTAAAGAGTTTTATGGCTGAGTGCGAGGCCTTGAGAAACATTCGTCACCGCAACCTGGTGAAGGTCATAACTGCTTGCTCAAGTATTGATTTCCAAGGCAATGATTTCAAAGCTTTGGTGTATGAATTCATGCCAAATTTGAGTCTAGAGAGCTGGTTGTATTCTGCTGATCGTACGCTGGAACTTGTTCAAAGAATCAGTATCATCAAAGATGTGGCTTGTGCTCTTGATTATCTCCATTGTCGCTGTGGAAATGTTATTGTTCATTGTGATTTGAAGCCGAGCAACATATTATTGGATGCTGATATGGTTGCTCATGTTGGAGATTTTGGTATTGCGAAAATACTTTCCCTTGAAGAAGGTTCTTATGCAAATGCAAGTAGCTCAAGTATCATGAGAGGGACCTCCAGGTAATTTATGATTACTAGTCCATTAAACTGTTTTTTCTTATGATACAATTCACACTAATTAAACGAGGTGCAGAATACGGGCTTGGAAATGAAGTTTCAACCAGTGGGGATATATATAGCTATGGGATTCTATTGTTAGAGATCTTGACAGGGAAAAAACCTGTTGATCCAATGTTCCAAGGAGGGCTAGGCTTGCATTCCTATGCTAGAAATGCCCTGGCTGATGGTTGTGTGCTTCTGATTGTGGATTCGGTGCTTCTAATTGAGGATGTCAACGAAAATAGTTTAATATCACTAGTAAAAATTGGTGTGCAATGCTCTTATGAGTCTCCACAAGATCGAATGGATATTGGCACTGTTATTCACGAGCTCTTCGGGACAACATTTGCAAGAAGAACTTGAGTTGCCAGACACCCATGATGCAAGTGGTGTGACCGAATCCATATGAATCGAATGGATATTGGGACTGTTATTCACTAGCTAGCTTTCGGTTTAATAGTATTGTATTAAATTTATGTTTGTGTGTGTGTGTGTGAATTAATAAACAAGTTATAATGTTTTTTTTTGTGCAAAATGAGAAAGTATTTTGTCTTTTATACAGTTTCAATCTATATTTTTCTTTGCAAATTTCATCAAAATCCTACACTGACACCTACATCCATTGCACTTGGTGAATAAGAACCAAACATCTACTTCTTTGGACAATACCGGTTTGGTTTCAGGAAGTTCTCATTTTGGTTAACGGATATTTTTGGGCTAACCCTAAATTTGCTCACCCATGTTCCGTATCCATGGGTGGAAAATAAGTTGGTATACAAGTTTTCTCACTGATTCCCTGTTTTATAAACGTTTGCTGAGCGACATATGTAACGAGTTTCAGCTCAAAGTAACGGGTTATGGTTAACGTTTTTATTAAACGGGTCAGAATAATTTAGTTTTGATAACTGGGTCAAACTTATCGGTTTTAGTATACGAGTCAAATTTATCATTTCTAGAACGCAAAGAAAAAAAACTTATGTCCTTATACCATTAACATACCCTGTACAGGTATAGAACTAGCTGATAATAGTTGAAAAACCTATCTCGAAACCCATAAATCTGTAAATTATTGGGATTGGATGTAAAGAAAGAAAAGTGAAACCTGGATTCAAAGGGGTCTGAAGAATAGAGTTGTGACTTGTGAGAGAGCTAAGGAGTTGAGTCGGTTGTGCTTACGGTTGTAGCCATTTGTTTATTTTTTTGGTTCAGCCCATCATGACCCGTTCACCTTTCTAATTTAAATATACTCGTTCTGGCCCATTGAGAACACAACTTAACCCAAAACAGCTCACGTATATATAGTAAGAGTCTAAATTGAAGATCAAAATAATCATCACAACCGCAACCGAAGATCCGAGAAAAAATGCTGTTTTAGTTTTATTTTAATTGGGTCGAACAATTACTTGTTATGTTTAATGGGTCAAAACACTAGAAGTCCATTAGGTTATGATGTTTGGGCCTAACTTGTGAAAAGGCATGTGTGTTTAAATAACCGTACATACGGTTATCATGGGATATGACATATCCCTTGGTGATCGACATGCCTCTTCACAACACACCTGTTCATCAAGTATAAATTAGGGTTTCAACATTCAGTTACATACACACTGCAATCAGATTTATGCAAATTTGAAGTTTGTCTCTACAGTTTTTTCGGTTAGTTTTTCACGGTTCAGTTTACATTCATAGTTCAAGTTTCGATTTCAATCACGTATTGGTGCGAGTTGTGTTACGATCATGTTGATAAATGTAACCATCCTTTGAATCCGACATCTCGGTCTCGGCCCTGTGACTTCGATACCAACAGTGGTATCAGAGCCAAAGGTTCTGTCAAGATCAAGGAGGAGAAGGATGAGGGATTCGGAGATTGTTTGAGGGTGAACCAGTTGAAATCGGTTGGTGCCGGTTTTCGCTACAAGGGTAAGAACGTAGGAAAGTGCGGCCAGGGCAGCGGAAGGTCGGTTAAGTACGCGCAGGGGAAGCCATCCTCACATTCATGGAAGTCGCCTATTGAAAAGTACCCCAAGAAAATGATTCCGAAAAACTATTTTAAAAAGGTTAGCATGAAACAATCCATGCCAGTAGGAAGGCCAAGAAAGGTAGGGATCCGGTGTTTCACGTGCAGGCAATTCGGTCACGTTGCTTCCATTTGCCCAAGTAAGTATGTCAATCTCAGTCCGTTACCAGAAGATAGTGATTATGTTGTGAAAGATACTTGCGGAGGGAAATGGGAATCAATATGGGTAGTGGATCCTACTTTCAAGACTCAAATGACGGGAAACCGAAAGTTGTTCAAAGTGTTCAAAAGGCACTTTGGGGTTTTGACTAACAAAAAACGGAGGGAATTCTCGTTCATACACAGCATCGGCGAAGTTTTTGTACCGGTTGATGGGAAGAACAAGAAAATTTCATGTGTGAATTACGTGCCAAAGTTGAAGCGAAATGTTCTCAGTTTAGAACAATTGTTGTATCAAGGAATAGAAGTTGTTACCACAGGTGATTCGTGTACGTTAAAGAAAATGTTCGGTGCTAGAGCGAAAGGTGTTGACATATTTGAAAACAAGTCCGAAGTTGATCTCGAAGAAGAGTATTTGGATAAGTTCTACGAGAACTTAGACGTTGTGAACTTATATCTCAACGAAAAAGAAAAACTGCATGAATATGTTGAAGATTTTTATGAGAAGGAATTCGAAGAGGAGAGAAAGAAAAACTAGGTGAAAGCACTTCGGGGTCAAAGATTGTTGAAGTTGAATATTCGAAGCGGGCGAAATTGGGTTTGGTAACCTACTTAGAGGGCATGGAAAAGAACCCGCAAGAATCAAGGGAAGAGATGCAAGAGAAAGCGGTGTTGAAACCGCAAGACGAGTAAGATGTGATAGAGAAAGATACCATAATTGAAAGTTGCCTAGACGTGCTCGATTTGATCATCCTAAACGAAGAAGTGATGGAACATAAAGGTTTCTAAAAGGCTAGCATGGAAGAAATCATAACATGGTTCATACCGTGTTACTTGGGAATTTGCAAGACAAGCGAAATGCCACCAACTCTACTAAATGGTAAACCCGCTGATTTGCTTAGTCTTTACAGAAGTGTCAAAGAGCATGGTGGATTCAAGAAAGTGGTTCAAGAAGATGCATGGAACAAAGTTGCTTTATGTTGTGGATATGATTGTGATGATGATTACGAGTTGAAGGTTGCATATGTCCGCTACATCGAGTTGTTGGAATGGTATTTTTTCTTCATGAAGGACAAGCACAAAGAAGATGAAAGTGACAAGCGCGAAATGGGCTCAAGTGAAGCAAAAGACGATGAAGGTGTCAAGGTAATCGAAAGCGACGAGGAGTCCGACTTGATGATCGTCCTCGAGGTCACCAACGCAAAGACGATTAGCGAAGACGGACTATGGCTGCAATGATTAGGAGGGAAAATGAAGATCAAAATAATCATCGCAACTGAAGATCCGAGAAAAAACGTTGTTTTAGTTTATTGTTTTACAATTACTTGTTATGTTTAACGGGTCAAAACACTAGAAGTCCATTAGGTTATGATGTTTGTTTTTTAACTTGTGAAAAGGCATGTGTGTGTAAATAACCGTACATACGGTTATCATGGGATACGACATATCCCTTGGTGATCGACATGCCTCTTCACAACACACCTGTTCATCAAGTATAAATTAGGGTTTCAACATTCAGTTATATACACACTGCAATTCAGATTTATGCAATTCAAATTTGAAGTTTGTCAAGTTTGTCTCTACAATTTTTTTCGGTTAGTGTTTCACGGTTCAGTTTACATTCATAGTTCAAGTTTCGATTTCAATCATGTATTGGTGCGAGTTGTCTTACGATCATGTTGATAAGTGTAACCATCCTTCGAATCCGACATCTCGGTCTCGGCCTGTGACTTCGATACCAACATAAATCACAATCAGCCCAAAAGTATATATGTGGGTCCAGATTGTCAGGTCTAGACAAACCGTATCGAAAGAACTATAAAATAAATATGGCGTTACCATTGAATTAGTTCTTAGTTTAAATTATTCACTGCATGACGTGAACATTACATGGAATTTACGGCAATTAAACGAAACAGTTGTGAAACTAGCGGGACAACAAAATGAACAATTAAAAGGAAAAAGCAAAGATGGGTTGGAAATTAAGTAAAATGGCAATTGCTTTTTGGTGGTTTGATTTCCAGCTTTTGTGTATAAAAGTTGCTCTATTAGCCTTTGAGAAACACCAAATTTAATCGCAAGTGGAGAAATAAAAGTCAGCTTCAGGAATCAATTATGGCTTGGAAAGTGGTGCGCCGGCAAAACTCCAATTCTGACGAGGTTTGTGTGGCCTTACGGTGGAAGCAGTGTATTTAAGTGGCTCTTTCACAGGGTAAGGTTCCTATATTGTGTTTGTTTCTAAGGTTGAATGCCTAGTGTTCGATATATTGCCTGAATGTGTATACTTAACTGACGATACGTGCATTTGGCTTTCAGTTGAAGGCTGCCATACTCTGTTTCACACTATACGAAGCTTGCCACCTGTGATCATCTGGTTAAAATTTTATATTAATGTGGTGTCATTCATTGATAAGCTTATTGACAAGGATGTTGACAACGTGGATGTTAATACCACCTGTTATTATCATCTGGTTCAAGCATGGATGTTGACAACAAGATGTTTTAGCGTGTGGTAGGGCACTTAGTATATATATTTTGTTTCAATGTCTTTTTAATATTACATTAATCTTCTTTTACTTCTCTTTTCATGTAGAGCTATGTGTTCTGGTGCTTTGATATGGAAATGTAATGTATCCTTCATGAAAGTCCACGAAGGTCCATCTTTGTGACTCATGGACTCCACCAAGGTGACCTTATTATTATGAAGGTCCACCTTCGGGGTTATCAATCCACGAAACACTACCTTCGTGGTGGTCCACGAAGGATGAAGGTCCTTAGTGAGACATTTGTCCTTTACAAAACAAAACATCAAAATAACTAACTTGTTGTTCAAGTCATGACATGAGGATGTCTTGACTTGGTCAACTTACAACAAAACTAAGATTGTACAAATACAAGACGAACATCACGACAAACATAAATGCATCAACATTAAGTAACTTAGTTTAGTATGTGTACTTAAAAAAATATATACTAAAGTTTATTTTTGTACCAACAAAATAAACTTACTTTTTGAATTTCAATCTACTGATTATACTTTTCTTTTTTTTTTTTTCTGGTTTTTTATTGTCATTTGCATAGCAAATTCAAACTTTCAGTGGGTGAGTCTAATTCTCTGTAAACTTGCTTTATATGACTTGTTTTTTCCATATTAAACCATTGTACCTTTGTTGACCAGCCCACTAGTTATACCTCTTTTTAATTTAATTTTTTCAATCAACGCCTGTGTTCATGTGATTGTTTCCTGCTTTCTTTTATTGCCCGGTTGCATAACAAGTCAATCTGAAATGGCTTTAGTGGCTTACCAACATATTCAATAGTGTTTCTAAGAATTCATTTACGCTGTTCGAGCTCGAACAATGTGCCCTTATGCCTTAACAATTATGTCATATTATTTTTATTTTTTCGAAATCAAATTAGCTAGTAATGAGCTTAATAAACCTAATGCCAAACGGCCTAAATTCTAAACCATAAAAAATAATTTGTAAATAGATCTACATTGAAATTGGTATAAGTTTACTATTTAAAAAGAATTAACACACACACACACATATATATATATATATATATATATATAATTTTTTTAAAACACGTGTCCCTCTAACATGTTATCAGCTTTCTCTAGTTCTCTGTAAATATTTTCCTTTTTTGCTTCTAGTTTTGCTACATGGTTGATGGTTTATTCAATTTTGCTTTTGGAATAAAAGATTAATAATGTGAAAACAAAATTTTGAACTTAATATGGGTATAATTATTGTCAAAAAAGTGTAGGACTTGCAGTCAAAAAAGTATTTATTACAAAGTTGACTTGGAAAAAAATGCTACATGTCTTCTAACCCATCTCAGGGTCTAAATAATTGAGCACATGTCTCTAACCCATATCTGGGTTTAAATAATTGAACTTAAAAAGCTGATGGAAAAATATCAAAATCATAAATTATTATTATCATCATTTAAGTTTCAGAGTCTTGGTTTATCTATCACCTCCTATCATTCCTCATTAAATCTTCAACACCAGCCAGTAATGATGCTCCTGTCTAAGCCAGAAGCAGTCTTAGTTGTTGCTCTTATAATACATATGATTGGAGCCGTCTATGGTTCTAGTGCTGCTTCAGACCATCTTGCATTACTGGAAATCAAATCAAAGATTAAACTTGATCCTCAAGGTGCTTTGACATCCTGGAATGATTCCCTTCCTTTTTGCCAGTGGAGAGGAGTGACATGTGGTCGCCGCCACCAAAGAGTCACAATGTTGGATCTACCAGACTCAGGTTTAGTAGGTTCTTTATCTCCTTACATTGGTAACATGAGCTTCCTCGGTTACATTTTCCTGTACAACAACACACTTCATGGAAGTATCCCCCCGGAGATAGGTCATCTATATCGATTAAAGGTATTATCCATTTCCAACAATTCATTCACAGGGGAAATCCCAGCCAACATGTCAAGCTGGCCAAAACTTATAGCCCTTGACTTACAGTTGAATAAGCTATCTGGGAAAATCCCATATACTTTTAGTTCTAAGTCAATGATAACTTATCTAGGCTTAGCCAAGAATGACCTCATCGGTGGGATTCCACCATCCATAGGCAATCTCACATCTCTTGAAATACTCAGTCTTTCTGATTGTCAACTAGGAGGGAGGATTCCTGATTCCTTGAAGCAATTAAAAAACTTACGAAAAATAAGTCTGGGAGCGAATGGCCTCGTTGGTGCCTTCCCTTTGTTTATATTTAACCTTTCCATGTTGGAACTTCTAATTCTTTCAGACACTCAACTTCAAGGCAGTCTACCCTCCAACTTATGTTTGAGTCAGCCCCATCTCACGTTATTGGAAATAGGGTCTAATCACTTAAATGGATTCCTTCCACCGTCAATATCAAACTGTTCACAGTTGCAAATCCTTGATGCTTATGATAATTATTTAAAGGGCGAAATAGCTATTGATTTTGGAAGACTACAACATCTTAAGACGCTATATCTTGATGACAACAATTTTGGAAGCAAGGATCTGGATAACATGAATTTCTTTTCTTCTTTGTCCAACTGCACCAATTTGGAAAGTTTGGATATGGGCACGAACCAATTAGGAGGGGTGCTGCCAAAATCACTTGGGAACTTCTCATCCAAACTGACATCCCTACGGATGGCTTTCAACTATCTCTCAGGCAGCATCCCTTCATCTATAGGCAATTTATTAGGCCTAACCGCAATTTCTCTAGAGGGAAACCACTTCACAGGCATGATTCCTGAAAGCTTTGGCATGCTTCAAAACTTGCAAGAACTGTATCTTTCTGACAACCATTTATCTGGGGTTATTCTGAGATCTATAGGAAACGTGTCACTTTTAACTAAAGTAGCATTAGCTGGAAATAGTTTGGAAGGCACTATACCCTCCATTATTGGGAGTTGGAAACAAGTTATAGGTTTGGAACTTCAGGGGAATAAACTAAGCGGGAGTGTACCCAAGGAACTATTCCAATTGTCTTCACTTTCCATAGTACTAGATCTGAGTCAAAACAATCTATCTGGAGTGCTTCCACAAGAGATCGGCAATCTCAAACTCTTAGGAATACTTGATTTTTCTATGAATCGTTTCACAGGTGAACTCCCAAGTAGTTTAAGCAGCTGCGCCAGTCTTGAAAACCTAAACCTTTCTACTAACCTCTTTTATGGATCATTGCCGGGATCATTTAGCTCTTTGAAAGCCCTCGAATATGTTGACTTGTCCAGCAATAACTTTTCAGGAAACATTTCAACCTATTTGCAACAAATTCCCTTGAAGCATCTAAATCTTTCGTATAATAACTTTGAGGGTGAGGTACCTGTTAAAGGTATTTTTGCCAACGCAAGTGCAATATCCATTATTGGGAACACCAAACTTTGCGGGGGAATGCTTAACCTTCACCTCCACAAATGCACAAGCACAACTAGCAGCCCCAAAAGACGAACTCGAAAGCTTTCTGTCAGTGTTATTGTAGCAGTTTCACTATGTTCCACTGTTGCAGGTTTGGGTCTGTTGTCGTTTGTCTTATTTTACTGTTGTACAAAAAGGAAGAGAGATAAACAATCAGAAACAAGATTAGCTGAATCTTTTGAGAAGATATCATATAGAAGACTTTTCAAAGCAACTGAAGGGTTCTCTGCAGAAAATCTGATTGGTACAGGTAGCTTTTCTTCAGTTTACAAAGGAGTTTTTGAGGAAAATGGCTTCACTGTTGCAATCAAAGTACTAAACCTTCTACGCCGAGGAGGTTTAAAGAGTTTTATGGCTGAGTGCGAGGCCTTGAGAAACATTCGTCACCGCAACCTGGTGAAGGTCATAACTGCTTGCTCAAGTATTGATTTCCAAGGCAATGATTTCAAAGCTTTGGTGTATGAATTCATGCCAAATTTGAGTCTAGAGAGCTGGTTGTATTCTGCTGATCGTACGCTGGAACTTGTTCAAAGAATCAGTATCATCAAAGATGTGGCTTGTGCTCTTGATTATCTCCATTGTCGCTGTGGAAATGTTATTGTTCATTGTGATTTGAAGCCGAGCAACATATTATTGGATGCTGATATGGTTGCTCATGTTGGAGATTTTGGTATTGCGAAAATACTTTCCCTTGAAGAAGGTTCTTATGCAAATGCAAGTAGCTCAAGTATCATAAGAGGAACCATTGGGTATGCTCCTCCAGGTAATTTATGTTTACTTGTCCATTAGACTATTTTTCGTTATACGATACAATTCACTCTAGTTAAACAAGTTGCAGAATATGGGCTTGGAAATGAAGTTTCAACAAGTGGGGACATGTATAGCTATGGTATTTTATTGTTAGAGATGTTGACCGGAAAAAAACCTGTTGATCCAATGTTTGAAAGAGGGCTAGGCCTGCATTCCTATGCTAGGAGTGCCTTGGCTGATGGTTGTGTGCTTCAAATTGTGGATCCAATGCTTCTAAGTGAGGATGTCAACGAAAGTAGTTTGATTTCACTTGTAAAAATCGGTGTGCAATGCTCTTACGAGTATCCACAAGATCGAATGGATATTAGGACTGTTATTCACGAGCTCTTCGGGACAACATTTGCAAAGAAATCTTGATTTGTCAAACACCCACCATGCAAATGGTGCGATCTAAAGAGCTACCTAGCTTTTGGTTTAACAATATTGTATTTGATTGATGTTTGGGTGTGTGTGTGTGTGAACACTGCTTTCTTATCTATACAAGTACTTGCTTTCTTCCGTATGAATCTATAAACTAGTTATAATCTTCTTTATTTTGTCTTTTAAATAGTATTAACCATTGGCAGTAAGAAAAGAAAATTTAAACTTGGATCCAATGGGGTATATAGGGCCCGAAAGTCACGTGACCCATTAATTTTTAGGCAAAATCAATTCATCGAGAGAGGGGGACTCAATACGTATAAAATTTTCAAACCGAACACATTAATTACACTACTTAGCAATCCATTTATGTTTTGGGTTCAGCCCATCATGACCCATTCATTTCTTTTTAAATTTAAGAGTTCACTGTCATTTCCGTCCATGTATTTTGTTCACTTTTGTCATTTCAGTCCAATTTTAAAAAATGCACCACTTTCCTCCCGACGTGGAAACGTGCCACTTCAGTCTAAGAATTAAAACCCAATTAAGTTAAACAGGTTTAACGAAGGATATCATTGTCAATTCACATATCATTTATTTTCGCCTTATTTTATGTCTGACAAATGAAAAGAAATAATACCCTTTATTAAATATGTCTGACTTAACTGGGTTTTAATTTTTGGACTGAAGTTGCATGTTTCCAGTATGTCAGGGAAGAAACTGGTGCAGTTTTAAAAATTAGATTGAAATAGCAAAAGTGAACAAACCACATAGACGAATATTGCAGTTAACTTTAAATTTAAATACCAGTCCTGTCCCGACTGGTTGAGATTTGAGAATACAACTTAACCCAAAATAGGCCAAATTTAACCCAAAACAATCCACATATTTATAATATGAGTCTAAATCTGCCCTAAAAGTATATATGTGGGTCAAGATTATCAGGTCTAGACAAACCGTGTCGAAAGAACTAGAAAATAAATTTGGCGTTACCATTGAATTAGTTCTAAGTTTTAATTATTCATTACATGAGGTAAGAGTTAAATGGAATATAAATGGCGATGTATGAAGCTGCATGGAAAGTTGTTAGGGTTTTTTTGTTTAAGAAGGAAGAAGATGTACGATTTGTGGGCTGCCGGTATTTTTGTTTTGAAATATCTATGTTTTTATTTTATTTACTATTATACTTTTCTAGCTTTAATTTTTTTTATTATATTAGTTAACTTTAAACATATTTTATTTTTTCAACAACTTTTAAGATAAGAGGTTGCATAAAATTTAAGGTATGTTATTGCGACGTCTCTATTTTTATCTATATCTTCATAAAAAAAGTCGAAATGAGTTGTGAGTTATAATGTACATGTAGTCGTACATGTAATCGAAGTATAAACATACATGTTATCAAAACTACCTTATATTTATTTTTTAAACCAGCATAATTTACCATTTTCGTTATTATAATAATACAGTGTAATGTTTTATAAAATTCCGAATATAACATTGCGATGCACTTTGTTATTCTAATAATACAGTGTAATATTTTATAAAATTCCGAATATAACATTGCGATGCACTAAAAATATCTATGGTACAATAAAAGCTTTTTTTTCAAAATCTAGCAGATCAAATATAATTGATTTTGTGGTCCTTTACTGTGAATCTAACCAATACCACATTCACTCATGAAGAATCCTAAAAAATCTACCAATTTACACCAAATTCAACCTTGACAGTCGTTCAATTTCATCAAAGAAAGCTCTGCTTAATTAGGGTCTCATCCGTCCTTCAATTCACCAGATGCACTTCAGAATTCAACCAGACGAGGTTTTAGTTTAACATTAACAACGAATCAGATTCGAATAATGATGCTGATTTTGACGATTGCTTAGTGCTTCAAGTGTTCCATGCATACACGCCAGTTTATTTCAACATCACAACCAAATCCATCCAATAGTGAAGCTATGCTTAGGGCTTCAATACACCACAGATTTTCCCTCAATCCAGTCACATGTAATCTGGCATGATGTCATAATCATTTAGCTCACTGTACTCTCACTCATATTCTCCCTCTTTCCCAACAAGTACTTATTCTTACGTCAGAGTGTAGTCACAGGGAGATACCTCTTCCTGTGGCGAGACTTATGGTGCTTTGTTTTGTAGGATATGAGACATTGTTCATCGTGAAGGAGTCAGTCAGACCCTCTTGGTAAAAGAGTGACCGGATTTGCCTCTACATTATTGAATAAAGCAATATAACAGATCTAAGCCTTAACGGTTTAAATACTGTTATGGACCCACAAGTCACAACATTTGAAAGTCGAATTAAATTTTATTAAATAAGCAAAACTTTCCTAAATTATATGAAACAAACTTACATTTTTGGAAAGAGGAAATTGCATTTTTCGTCCTTTATGTCTCACCCAAATTTTAGGATCTATCCTTTAACTAACGAAATTACATTGGATGTCCTTTACTTTGTAGTTTCTCATCGGATGGTGCCCTTTTGCCTTAATCCAGTTAGTTTTTAACGTCAAATCCAACCATGTGCCACTCACATGAGGGCATAGTCTTAATATTTATAGGGTCTATTTGTGTATATACCTTAAAATTTTGGATTAACCTTTATAACTTATCTCACTCTCATGACATTTACCACCGCCACTGCGCTGCCATTATCCGTCATCATATAGTCAGCACCAAACGATGTCGTATCATCAAAATCCACCAATTCCACCGCACAAGATCCTTGCTTTCACCAAACGATGTCGTATCATCAAAATCCTATTTCCCCTCATCTTCTTCTTCAATTGGTGACCGTACTATGTACTTAATCTGGTCTCTGTTCTTCAACCGGCGTCTGGATTTTGATTCCGATTCTGATGAAGGTGAATTTGAAGACGTTGAAGATGAAGTCAGCCCTAAGATAACAGATTGTTGCATTGTTGTTCCGACGATTGCTAAAGAAGTTAATCCTTTGCTG
The DNA here is from genome assembly GCA_947069175.1 of Scalesia atractyloides. Classification (NCBI taxonomy): domain Eukaryota; kingdom Viridiplantae; phylum Streptophyta; class Magnoliopsida; order Asterales; family Asteraceae; genus Scalesia; species Scalesia atractyloides. Next base: position 85,953,781 of record CAMTDV010000116.1, on the reverse strand, counting down.
ATGAAGTTGATGCGATGATGTAAATGAAGGTGTTGTTGGTAAGTGTTTTGGATATATCAAGTGTAATATGTTGATTCTTGTTTTATCTTAATATGTGTATCTGTTGTAATACTATATATATTGGAAGATTTACCATGTGTGATTTTTATAAAATATGGTGTAGATCAAATGGATGATGTTTTGAGTTCAGGTGTTAGTGTTTTCTATAGTACAGATCAATATATGTTTCGAATCAGTGATGGCTTTTGATAATTGATCAATACTTTTTAGGCTTCAACTGTTTCTCTATGTCTTTCAGAATCAAAATCCGGCCAAAACTAGTCTGGTGGTGGCAGTGGGTTTGATTTTCAGATCGGGCGTAGATTGACTGAGAGAGATTATAAACTTTAATTCAAAATTTTAACCTATTTACATAAATAGCCCCTGTAAATGTTAAAAGACCATTATGCCTTCACGTGAGTGACACATGGGTGGATTTTACGTTAAAAACTAACTTGCTTAAGTCATATGGACACCGCCTGATGAGAAACAATAACATAAAGGACATCCGCTGTAATTTCACTAGTTAATGGACAAAGCCTGGAATTTGGCTAGAACTTTAAAAAGGATGAAAAATGCAATTTTACTCTTTTGGAAATCGTTTTTTAACACTTTTCTTCAAACTGCAACATATCTCGCTGTCTGGTCTACACTTGCCAAACATTGCCAAACATAGGTCAACACTAGTTACATAAAAGGATGACTTAATATTGGAGATCGTTTATTAAGCAAGTATATCCAAAGAAGTTTGTCAGTTTAACTCTGTTACCCATTGAAAACGATTATATAGTTAACGACACTTGCGGAGGGGATTGGGATTCGATATGGGTGGTCGATCCTAATTACAAGATGCACATGTCCGGAAATAAAAAATTGTTCAAGAACTTCAAGAGACATTTCGGTTTGATCATGGAAGAGAGGGTGAAAGATTACTCGTTTGTTCACGTGTGGGAGAAGTGAAAGTCCCGGTGGACGGGAAAAATAAAATAATCCCGTGTGTTGCATATGCTCCTAGACTCAAAAAGAACGTATTGAGTTTAGAGCAATTGCTACTTCAAGGGATTGAAACTCTCACGAACGGGGACACTTGTGTATTGAAGAAAATGTTTGGAAGGAAGACAAAAGGGTTCGATTTTTTCGAGAACAAGTCCGAGTTCGGTCTCGAACAAGAATACCTAGATACTTTTTATGATAATCTCGACTCGATAATGGTTACAAGCATGAAAAGGAGAAACTTCGGGAATGTGTTGAGGATTATTATGAAAAAGAATTCAAGAAGGAGAGAGAAAAGAATGCTAACGGAGAAGGCACATCAGGAACAAAGAAGTTGGATGTTGTTTATTCGAAAAAGATGAAGGCCGGTTTTAGAATCTACATGGAGGGTTGAAAGACAATCCCTACCAATCAAAGGAGGAGTTAAAGGAACGAGCGGTGGTACTATCTCAATTTGAGGACGATGTCATTGAAAACGATCTTATCATGGAAAGTTGCCTCGAGACTCTTGATCTCATCAAGTTACATGAAGATTTGGAGAATTACCAAAACTTCTATGATGCCACTTTTGATGAAATCATTATTTGGTTTATACCATGCTTCCTTGGCATAGTTAAACCAAAGACCACGCCACCAACATTGCTCGACAGGCGTGAAATAAACTTGTTAACTCTCTATCGGTTGGTTCAAGAGTACGGTGGATTCAAGAAGGTTTTAGAGAATGACACTTGGGATGAAATCGCATTTCATTATGGTTATCATCCGGACGATGCTCAAGAAGTGAAGACGGCATATGTTTATTATATAGAGTTGGTGGAGTGGTACTTCGACTACATGAAAAGAAAGCAAGAAGCAAAAGCAAAAGATGCCGAAGAAGCACCAAAGGAAGCTACTCCCGGATGGATTGAAGATGAAACAAGCGACGACGAATTGGTGATAATTGTGGAGGTCACCGACAACACGAAAGGCAAGTGATTGAAGACGACGCTTCGGAGATACTCGCTTAAGAGGGAGAATGAAGATCGTTTATTAAGCAAGTATATCCGAAGAACACGAGGGTTGCTCGTGTAATTATGTTTCTTATGTTTATTTGTTATTGGGTCAAAACAATTAAGTCCAGTATGGTTTTATTATTACTGTTTGCTATTTGTGTTGGGCTGCAGGCCACACAAAATAGTTGGGTCGAACATATTAGAAGTCCATTAGGTTTTAAGTATGTGGGTCATGATATTTGGGCCGGTACACAATCGAACAGGTGTGACACAAACAAAACGGCAGGAACGGTTATTCAGGAAGAGACGTACCTCTTCGCTGAATCAACTGTATGATCGCACCCCTTCACAGAACGACGTGACTGTTTCTTCGTGTCTGTTCGTTGTGTATAAATACTCGCTCCAAATCAGTTTGTAAACACTTTTTTGCAATTCTGTTTTATGCAATCAAGTTTCAAGTTTGGTTAGTTCGATTACTTTCAGTTTTTATTATATTGTTTCGTTTATGATTCAAGAGTTTAGAATGAAGAAGTCTTGGTGTCAAGTTTGTGGCTTTTATGTGTATGATTGTTCCCATGTTCTTCCGCAAACGCATTGGTCCTGGGAACCCGAACGTAATGATACCACCAACATTGGTATCAGAGCCAAGGTTCAGCGAATGCGGAGAACAGTGGTGATGTTACTGGAAATCATATGAGGGGAAGCAAGGGTAAGGCGGTTGCGACCGATTCAAGTGATAGGGATGATTGTGGGAGAGTTAGCGGCCGGGCAGTGGCAAGTTGGAAGAATAGCGCGCCAGGGAAGCAACCTACACGATCATGGAAATCACCAATCAAAAACTTTCCCAAGAAGATGATTCCAAAGGGTTTCACGAAGAAATTTAACATGAAGAAAAACACTACGTCCGGAAGGCCGAGAAAACCGGGAATTCGATGCTTTAAGTGCAAACACTTCTGACACATTGCATCTATATGCCAAAATAAGTTTGTCAGTTTAACTCCATTACCCATTGAAAACGATTATATAGTTAACGACACTTGCGGAGGGGATTGGGATTTGATATGGGTGGTCGATCCTAATTACAAGATGCACATGTCCGGAAATAAAAAATTGTTCAAGAACTTCAAGAGACATTTCGGTTTGATCATGGAAGAGAGGGTGAAAGATTACTCGTTTGTTCACGGTGTGGGAGAAGTGAAAGTCCCGGTGGACGGAAAAAAATAAAACAATCCCGTGTGTTGCATATGCTCCTAGACTCAAAAAGAACGTATTGAGTTTAGAGCAATTGCTATTTCAAGGGATTGAAACTCTCACGACCGGGACACTTGTGTATTGAAGAAAATGTTTGGAAGGAAGACAAAAGGGTTCGATTTTTCGAGAACAAGTCCGAGTTCGATCTCGAACAAGAATACCTAGATACTTTTTATGATAATCTCGACATCGATAATGGTTACAAGCATGAAAAGGAGAAACTTCGGGAATGTGTTGAGGATTATTATGAAAAAGAATTCAAGAAGGAGAGAGAAAAGAACGCTAACGGAGAAGGCACATCGGAAACAAAGAAGTTGGATGTTGTTTATTCAAAAAAGATGAAGGCCGGTTTTAGAATCTACATGGAAGGATTGAAAGACAATCCCTACCAATCAAAGGAGGAGTTAAAGGAATGACCGGTGGTACTATCTCAATTTGAGGATGATGTCATTGAAAACGATCTTATCATGGAAAGTTGCCTCGAGACTCTTGATCTCATCAAGTTACATGAAGATATGGAGAATTACCAAAACTTCTATGATGCCACTTTTGATTGTAACATTCGTAAAAAAAATGAATGAATCCTAAAACCCGACCTGTTTTTGTAACTCAATCCGTTTTCATATTCCACGTAATTTTATTTAATGTTCAAGCAATAAAATGTCTTGGATTCTATGTTTTGATCATACATGTTATCATATCTGGTGATTTATAGTCTTATACATGTTTTAGACAACCTTGTAAATTCATTTCCATGTATTTTGAAGCAACCATCCATATCTCAAGGTCTAAAACTAAGGTTTTCCTTAAGTTAATCAAAAACTTTGGAGACCTCGTGAACATACCTAACACATCACATCCTAACCTTCTTATCATTCAAACTTCATTATATACATGCCTTAAGATAGGACATTGTGTTTTGGAGAGTTTAGATGTAAATGATCGCAAGTAAAAAGCTCTACATGTCGTATTCTTAGTTGTGTCATAAGATGACTTTCGGGTGACTTTCTTGCTAACTTTTCTCCATCCTTAAGCTATCATTCTGGTCCATTCAAATCTCCAACATATACTTGGTATACTAAGGATCAAGTAGGTTCAAATGGTGCATAAAACTGAGCTCCAGCGTAACGGGAATCACAAACACAAGTTTTAGAACATAACCCTCGACCCGCATCAAGACCCAAGGTTTAAGCCCAATTCTCGACACCATGGATGTTGGATTACTCTCTTCCATACGATAGTACTCTGAAAATAATGAACGTAGGCGAAAACCGTGCGCGAAACAGAGTTATAACGAAGCGGGAATCTCGAAAACAAGTTTGGTGTTTGTTGCTGATTTGAAAGACGCAAAAATCTTGTTTTAAAGTCATCCCACATCGCCCCAGTCACCATTTTGTGCTCCATTTCACACTTATAAATACCCTTTCTTGGTTCTTTATAGCTTGCAACTCCTAGTTTGAGTATAAACAAGTGGAATAACCAAATTTGGTGGCTCCACAAGCACAATACCCCTTTAGGTGTGGTATGTAGAAGTTTTTATTTCCGCTTTCGACGAGGAGATGCCGCCCTTCAAGTTCTTCTCATTTTGTAAAGTTTTTCTTCGAGGTTATCTTCTTCTTCTTTTTTTTGTTATTCATTTATTTATTGCTTTCATAGTTTAATTAGTTTAGTTTAGGTTCTTAGTTAAGGAGCATTGAGCTCGTTAAGGTAGCCTAGTTTAGGCTCGCCTTTAGGCTTGGCGTAGCCTTGTAGAGGCTCGTTAGGCTCAACGAGTCTAACATATCATGTTCGTTCATTTAGCTATGCCTAGCATAACGTTTACTTGTTTGTCTAGCTTAAATCACGCTTATCAATTGGATTTTCTCCTTATTCTCGTGCGGTTTTTCAATAAGGATTAAAACGTAAACACTGTTAGTGAATCCTTCAAATTCCCCATTTTATTCACGTTTTGGGGTGTATCATATGTCGTAATTTACTTTATTTATACAAATACATGTGCTACCACCATTATGCGATCTAATGTGTATATTTGTTTGTTGTGGTTATGTGTGGTTACATTTTATCATTGAAGTGCAATCATTCATTTAAGGCCGATCAGTTCCTCATGGGATACGAGTTGGGTATCAGGTGCCTCATTAGATCGGCTCCGTTTAATTGAGTTTTGATCTCAAGTTCATCATTCATCATGTTCATATGTTCATTATTGATATTATGTGGTTTGTGGTTATGTGTGGTTACATTTTATCATTTCAGTGCAATCATTCATTTAGGCCCATCAGTTCCTCGTGGGATACGAGTTGAGCATCAGGTGCCTCATTAGATTGACTCCGGTTGATTGAGCCATCATTCATCATGTTCATATGTTCATTGTTGATATTATGTGGTTTGTGATTTAATTATATATACATATGCTCATATATGGTCCATGCACATTTTTATTGAAATAACCAATTTAACAAATTGTTTAAATGTTTAACTTAGATTTACTCGCCAACCTTTGTTGACCCAAAAACCATTTTTTACACATGATACAGGTGAACAGGTACGAAGAGAATATTGGACATACAATGGGCCTTAGTTAACAAGAAACGAATTAGTGCAATATACTTGTTATAAACATCGTCTTGTGTTTGTAATTGTTTATGTGAATTATTTGTATTGTGAGACACCTGATATGAATTAATGATTATTTAAAACAAGTAATAGCAAGTCATGAGCTCTCGAGTTAACCCAATCATGCCCCGATCACCTATTCCGCTGCGGGTCGAGGTGTGACAGATTGGTATCAGAGCTATTGACTTTAGGGATATAGGATAGGTTATTAGACCCTTAGAACCTATACTTTAGTCAACTAGGACCTATGTGCTTATGTGATTTCATGTTTTGTTTGACTTATGATTTGCTATTGCCCAGACATTTAAATTCCTTTCATTTCACACAGAAACGCATACAAGCACTCTCTTTGTTACTTGATTATGTGATACGTGCAATATGTTATAATTATGTCATGAAGTCTACATATATGTTACATATATACATATCACACCACCTGAAATGTATCATACGAAACTTATGAAACCCTTATTTATAAGTTGTCGATTTCCTTTAAATTTTCGAAACATGTCTCTCCATTTTCCAAGTACTTATTTTTATGTTATTCAAACTTTTGTGATGTTTTTTGTTTTCAAATATCATCAAGGTGAGTTCATGATGTAGTAACTGGAAGGGTTCGAGTACTGGTAGTCGGGATGTCCTGTCTAGGATTGGCATTCGTATAAATCCGAATTAACGGACCAGTTTGTCTACCTGGGGACTACTGATGAGAGTACGAAGGACCAATTATGCCAAAGCATGCCACACCAAACGTCATGTGAACTAACCCCACTTTGAGGTGTCATCGTGTCCACACCTGGATGCACTCCTACTTTCATACGTTACATTCACATTTCTCGATGTTCTTTGGGTTTTAGTGTACGTTACCAGGCTAACACATGCGAACCATACGAAATCCCGGTAATCATGAGGGCCCACATGATTACGAAGGTGAAGTATGGTTGCATGCAAGGCCCAATTATGAGCAAAGCCCAAGAACATTTTAAAAGTGTTGTGTTATCATAAGTTATTGTTTTCAAATACACCTCAAAAGTTTTCATTTTATCATATGTTTATATTTTTTTTTCGCATCCCTGCTAGCAAATCCATCAAGAGAATCTCACAATCTCGTTTGCGTAAATTCCTGTAGATGTCCCTTAGGCACCTTCTTGGAGGAAAAAGAACCGGAAACTCCAGTAGACGCATGGCTGCCCAAATTGCCAAGCAAATGGCCGCCGTGATTCCTAACATTGTGATCCAAGTTCAACAAGCCCTCACTAATAACCAAGTCAATCAAGTCAAACCAAACGCTATAAATGCTCCCGCAACTACTTCCAAGTGCTCCTATAAGCACTTCAACTCTTGTGACCCCCCAAAATATGAGGGAACAGAAGGGGTCACTACACTCCTGCGATGGTTCGAGGAATGGAAAGCACCTTCCTAAATTGTGACTGCCTTAACGATTGCAAGGTTCGTTATGCTACCAGTCGTCTCATTGGGGCAGTTTTAACCTGGTGGAACGCTGAAAAGGGTCGAAGAGGGGCTGAAGCTGTTGTGGCCCTAACTTAGGAACAACTCAAGGCACTAATGACTAAACGGTTTTGTCCTAGGAGTGAGATCAAAAAGTTGGAGGACGAATTCTACCTCTTAAAGCAAAATGATGGAGACCACATGGCCTATAACAAACGTTTCCTCAAACTGAACCAGATGGTCCCAAATATGTTCACTCCTCTTTACCGTCTCATTGAACATTACTTTAGGGTCTTCCTTCTGGTATCCAGGATTCCGTGATAGAATTAGCCACCGAACTCACCGAAAACCATATCCGAAATGGAGATTTTAAAAAGAAGGGCACAACTGACAAGGTTTCAGTGGAAGAGCCAAAGACAACCAAGATCGAAACATTCTCCCGTTCCGATACCAAACGAAAGCGTGACGGTAAAACTACGCTATTGCCTTGACTAACCCAACTTCACAAGCCGTACCACTCCAAGCCATCCGAATCACCCAAATGGCACCCAACCCAACCCAGCTTACCCAAACAAGAACCCTACACTAGTCCCCACCCTCAAAGCAACACCTGCCACTATCACCACCAACTCACCACACCCTGTCGTCTATGTGCCAATTGTGGGCGTTATGGCCATTTGAGTAACACGTGTCGCACTCCTCAAAACCAAGTTTCACCTCTTGCCCAAAACATGATCCAGCCTTACTAATCACCGCATTACCCCATGGTGCCATATGTTCGAGCTTGCTTTAAGTGTGGTGATCCTACTCATTTCAGAAACACGCGCCCTAGGTTTGTTAACATCATCAACGTTCAAGCCCAAGCGAACCCAGTTAACCAAGCGAACCAGGCAAACCCAGCACCCCCACCAGCAAGAGGCAGAGCCTACAACGTCAACGCAAACCCAGTTGAGGTCAACGACGGTGCGAACGAACAACCTAACTAGTCTTTCTCCCATCATGAAGACTCAAGACTCTGCTCCAGTTGTTTTTTTATTTTTATTCCCAATCCAAGCTTTAATAAATTCCATTTCTTGTCCTGATTATTCAAATTACCATTGTTTTCAATTTGGGTAATAATGTTTCAAGATTTCATTATTTCGTATTAATGCCATTAATGCAATTTATATCACGCTATGCCAATTTGTTTCATTACATGTATCTATACATCGATTAAATTTCATGTCATCATACATCACGACGAACCCCGTATCATCATTTAGGGAAGTTAGGTCGTGTCTCACTTTTTCATAGACTGACCACTTCCTCATAACACATGAGAGAGGTACCGTCGTCATTTAGTCTTGCTCTCTTCGGGTTCGAGATTCAAGCATGGGTTGTTGTGTTGTTTATGTTTGGTAGATTTTAGGATGAGTCACATAGAACTAATCGTGACTTAATAACAAGGCCAATGAAAATTTGACAAGGACATGGTGGATACGCCGCAGATACTTCCTATATATAAGTGTTCTTGTCTGGTGATCAAAAGCATTGTTAGACGGTTATGGGAAGTTCTGTATAAGTAGTGTCAATCTCAATTTGGATAACGATGTGGTTGATGATTTCATTTTGTGATGTAACTTTATCATTATGACGCTTCGATTTTCTCCAAACACCTTTATCATGAGACAATATCCAGTTAGCCATCTCCGTGTTACAACGCTTTTCACTTTTCCACCTCAGGCATCAAAAAGCGATTCATGTAGCAGGGTATTCAACCCTTACTAGGAACGTTACCACCTCAATCAAAATCCAAACTTCACACTCACCTGGTTATGTATATCCTTAGCATCATCGAGATTTTTATTACCTAGCATACTCGAGATCCAATCTATAAGAAACCCTATTAATTATGTAACATCCGTAAAAAACCGGGTTAACCAAACCCGCTTCGTTTATTAACCGAACATTCAGTTAAAAATTTCGTTGCATATTTAATGCTCAAATTATTTTAAACGATACATAATTAATAAGTATATTAGAATATAAAATTTATATTTGAAAATTTATTAAAAATAATGAAATAAAAATTAAATGCTGATGCCGGGTTTCGAACCCGGGTCAGCCGGATATAAGCTTAGCGACTTAACACACACACATTCCACCACTCCGCCACTTGATGTTTTTTGTGAGTTCTAGGAAACAATTAAATCATATCTACAACTGTGAATCAACCTGTTGCGCCAACTGAAACCGATATCGGCTTTCAAACCGTCCAAGACGTTTGAGTGCTCGCGGAATATTGATCATAACCGCTAATCCGACATTTTAAATCAATTCAGTCGTTAATGAACTTGAATTCATGTGATGTTTGGTTTTTATAACCGAAAACATTCAATTCTGGAATTACTTCAACAAAATCCTCATCTCGCGACTCAATTACATTCCCAGAGCTTCTAATTTCACGTTTACTCTATTTTCTGGTCGTCGGAATTACTTTTTGAACATCGCCGGAATTCTCTGCAAGTCGCCGGAAAACCGAGACTCACCTCAAAACGGTAAATACCTCGACTCTTTCTGTTCCATTCCATTGTTAGACCATTACTAACATCAATCCATCACCCAGAATCAATCCCAGACGACGTTGTCGGAAATTCTGCTTTCGTCGGAAAACTTCAGAAATTTCCAGAATCACGCCGTGAGCCGGTATGATCATTTAAACCTACTGATAATCGTTGCTCAGTAGTTCAATTTCACATCTAATCAATCAAAACTGTTAATTGATCCTAACAGCCGAAGTTCACAAAACAGAGCCGACGAATCCTTGCCGAAGTTCTGTGAAAGACACTGATCGGTACATCCTTTCCCCAAACCCTCTCCGTTCATTACCTTTCAATTGCTTATAATGCTTGTTAATCGAATTGGACATGAAACAGTTGAATTATCATTATCTGTGTTCTTGAGTGAAGAAGACGAAGTTCGTTTATGTTATAAGATTAATTAAAATCAGTATTATGAACGGGTTAGACACACAGTCCAGCGGTGGACTGTGTGCAAACAACTACATACACGTCGCGAGTTCGATACCTATCACAACCTTACTCTCTTAAATAAAAATGCTCTTTTTAACCGAAACGGGATAACTCACAGAATCATGTTAAGTATAATAAAAACCGGATTATTAACCAGGTTATACACACAGTCCAGCGGTGCACTGTGTGCAACACTAAATCATACGTCCCGGGTTCGAGACTGGTTGACGGCACCGGTTCAAAGCAATTAAAATCCTTTTTAAAAATAAATGATTTTCGGATTAAGTTAAATAGTATATAAATATAAATAAAAACAGAAATATTTCGGGTTAGACACGTAGCTCAGTTGGTAGAGCTGCGTGCACGCGTACGGGAGGTCACGGGTTCGAGTCTCACTCAGTGCAATAATATTCACAATCGAACCGGTCAACGGTCAACAGTCGTGGTCAACGGTCCAAAGTCAACATTTTTTTATTATTATTTTTATTTATTTATTTAATTTAAAAAATCAATTAAAAATACTTAAAAATAACGTTTTTAAAGTTAGAAGATAGCATTAAACTCACAAAAATATATCTAAAAATCCTATTTAAATTGTTAATAAAATTCATTTATTTACCTTACTTTTTCGTTATTAATTAGGTTAGTTATTCCTCGTCGATAAATCCTCTAAACTCGTGCGCATTCAACATCATCCACCGAACGCACCCAATGTGAGTGAATCTCTACAAATTCCCCGTTTTAATCACGTTTTTGGGGTGTATCATGTGTCTTATTATTTATCACATTTAAACTATTGTGCATCTGTCATATTCATGAACAAATGTGTATTCAACTTGTATCAACTGTTTGTGTGGTCATTGTTTAGATTAAATTTATCATTTTCAGTACATACATTATCATAGGCCGCCGCTCCCCATTACATTATGAGCGTTGAGCTGTTCCTCGTTACATTATGAGCGTGAACCAGGCGTTGCCAACATACGATCGGCTCCGTTTGATTGAGCCTTGATCGCACATACATTATCATAGGCCGCCGCTCCCCATTACATTATGAGCGTTGAGCTGTTCCCCATTACATTATGAGCGTGAACCAGGCGTTGCCAACATACGATCGGCTCCGTTTGATTGAGCCTTGATCGCACAGACATTTATCATAGGCCGTCCGTTCCCCATTACATTATGAGCGTGAACGTGACGTTGCCAACATATACAGTTTCATTCATGTTATATATTCATGCAAGTTGGTTTGTTATTGTATGTTATGGTTTGTTATTGTATGTTATTGTTTGTTGTTGTTTGTTATTGTATGATTATTTACGTTTGCTCACATATGATTATTGAACAATTTTTCCATATTAAATACAACAAGAAATAAATAATAAATGTTTTCTAACAAGGTTCACTCGCCAACTTTTGTTGATCCAAAAAACCATTTTTACACATGATACAGGTGGACAGGATGAAGCAAGGAAAACATAGGAAAGTGCCTTAAAAGAAAAATGATGAAGTTTAGATAGATGTATAGAACATGTTGTATTTGTATGATTTGATTATATGATCTCCTTTAAATTGTAATAATAAATATGAAACATTATAATAAATGTCATGAGCTTTGATGAAAACCCAATCATGCCCCGATCACCTTTTCCGCTACGGGTCGGGGTGTGACAAACTAACCCTCAAGAACGGTTCCCTTCTAATTTTGGAACGAAATTCCTAAAAGTAGGGGAGACTGTAACATCCGCCAAAAACGGGTATCCAGAAGTCCGACCCACTTTGAAATCCGGATCCTAACCTTTAAACTTCGGAAATTTTCGCGAAATAAATAACCGTTGAAAGATTTTACTCTTTAATTTAAATTCATTTATCGATTTATTTATTTATTAATTTAATTAATATCACAATTAAAATCATTAATAAAATCTAGTTAGTTTTGTTAGATTTTAAAGTGAGTTTTAAGGTAATATGAGTTAGTAGCCAAGATAGTTCGAATAGTAGAGTTAAGGGGTCTGATTTGTAACATTTCAAAACTTTAAATTAAAAAGAAATACAAAATAATGGACAAGGGATTCGAATCCGGGTCTCACCAACAAACAAAACACTTGAGCCACTCCACCACATCAAACCTTTGTTAAAATTTCCATTTCCAAAATCCTTAAACACTGCAATCCCTTTTGAATTACCTTTACCCCCCGAATGTTAAATAGCTAAACGATTACCTCCTAATTTCGAGACGAAATTTCCAAAAGTAGGGGAGACTGTAACATTCGTAAAAAAATGAATGAATCCTAAAACCCGATCTGTTTTTGTAACGCGATCCGTTTTCATATTCCACGTAATTTTCTTTAATGTTTAAGCAATAAAATCTCTTGGATTCTATGTTTTGATCATACATGTTATCATATCTGGTGATTTATAGTCTTTTACATGTTTTAGACAACCTTTTAAATTCATTTCCATGTATTTTGAAGCAACCCTCCATATCTCAAGGTCTAAAACTAAGGTTTTCCTTAAGTTAATCAAAAACTTTGGAGACCTCGTGAACATACCTAACACATCACATCCTAACCTTCTTATCATTCAAACTTCATTATATACATGCCTTAAGATAGGACATTGTGTTTTGGAGAGTTTAGATGTAAATGATCGCAAGTAAAAAGCTCTACATGTCGTATTCTTAGTTGTGTCATAAGATGACTTTCGGGTGACTTTCTTGCTAACTTTTCTCCATCCTTAAGCTATCATTCTGGTCCATTCAAAGCTCCAACATATACTTGGTATACTAAGGATCAAGTAGGTTCAAATGGTGCATAAAACTGAGCTCCAGCGTAACGGGAATCACAAACACAAGTTTTAGAACATAACCCTCGACCCGAATCAAGACCCAAGGTTTAAGCCCAATTCTCGACACCATGGATGTTGGATTACTCTCTTCCATACGATAGTACTCTGAAAATAATGAACGTAGGCGAAAACCGTGCGCGAAACGGAGTTATAACGAAGCGGGAATCGCGAAAACAAGTTTGGTGTTTGTTGCTGATTTGAAAGACGCGAAAATCTTGTTTTAAAGTCATCCCACATCGCCCCAGTCACCATTTTGTGCTCAATTTCACACTTATAAATACCCTTTCTTGGTTCTTTATAGCTTGCAACTCCTAGTTTGAGTATAAACAAGTAGAATAACAAAATTTGGTGGCTCCACAAGCACAATACCCCTTTGGGTGTGGTATGTAGTAGTTTTTATTTCCGCTTTCGACGAGGAGATGCTGCCCTTCAAGTTCTTCCCATTTTGTAAAGTTTTTCTTCGAGGTTATCTTCTTCTTCTTTTTTTTGTTATTCATTTATTTATTGCTTTCATAGTTTAATTAGTTTAGTTTAGGTTCTTAGTTAAGGAGCATTAGGCTCGTTAAGGTAGCCTAGTTTAGGCTCGCCTTTAGGCTTGGCGTAGCCTTGTAGAGGCTCGTTAGGCTCAACGAGTCTAACATATCATGTTCGTTCATTTAGCTATGCCTAGCATAACGTTTACTTTTTTTGTTGCATTCGTTTGTCTAGCTTAAATCACGCTTATCAATTGGATTTTCTCCTTATTCTCGTGCGGTTTTTCATTAAGGATTAAAAACGTAAACACTGTGAGTGAATCCTTACAAATTCCCCTTTTTATTCACGTTTTGGGGTGTATCGTGTCGTAATTTACTTTATTTATACAAATACATGTGCTACCACCATTATGTGATCTAATGTGTATATTTGTTTGTTGTGGTTACATTTTATCATTTCAGTGCAATCATTCATTTAAGGCCCATCAGTTCCTCGTGGGATACGAGTTGAGCATCAGGTGCCTCATTAAATCAGCTCCGTTTGATTGAGCCTTGATCTCAAGTTCATCATTCATCATGTTCATATGTTCATTGTTGATATTATGTGGTTTGTGGTTATGTGTGGTTACATTTTATGATTTCAGTGCAATAATTCATTTAAGGCCTATCAGTTCCTTGTGGGATACGAGTTGAGCATCAGGTGCCTCATTAGATCGACTCCGACTGATTGAGCCTTGATCTCAAGTTCATCATTCATCATGTTCATATGTTCATTGTTGATATTATGTGGTTTGTGATTTAATTATATATACATATGCTCATATATGGTCCATGCACATTTTTATTGAAATAACCAATTTAACAAACTGTTTAAATGTTTAATTTAGATTCACTCGCCAACCTTTTATGACCCAAAAACCATTTTTTACACATGATACAGGTGAACATGTACGAAGAGAAGATTGGACATAGGATGGGCCTTAGTTAATAAGAAACAAATTAGTGCAATATACTTGTTATAGAGATCGTATTGTGTTTGTAATTGTTTATGTGAATTATTTGTATTGCGAGACACTTGATATGAATTAATGAATATTTAAAACAAGTAATAGCAAGTCATAAGCTCTCGAGTTAACCCAATCATGCCCCGATCACCTATTCCGCTGCGGGTCGGGGTGTGACATTGATGAAATCATTATTTGGTTTATACCATGCTTCCTTGGCATAGTTAAACCAAAGACCATGCCACCAACATTGCTCGACGAGCGTGAAATAAACTTGTTAACTCTCTATCGGTTGGTTCAAGAGTACGGTGGATTCAAGAAGGTTTTAGAGAATGACACTTGGGATGAATTCGCATTTCATTATGGTTCAAGAAGTGAAGACGGCATATGTTTATTATATAAAGTTGGTCGAGTGGTACTTTGACTACATGAAAAGAAAGCAAGAAGCAAAAGCAAAAGATGCCGAAGAAGCACCAAAGGAAGCTACTCCCGGATGGATTGAAGATGAAACAAGCGACGACGAATTGGTGATAATTGTGGAGGTCACCGACAACACGAAAGGCAAGTGATTGAAGACGACGCTTCGGAGATACTCGCTTAAGGGGGAGAATGAAGATCGTTTATTAAGCAAGTATATCCGAAGAACACGAGGGTTGCTCGTGTAATTATGTTTCTTATGTTTATTTGTTATTGGGTCAAAACAATTAAGTCCAGTATGGTTTTATTATTACTATTTGCTGTTTGTGTTGGGCTGCAGGCCACACAAAACAGTTGGGTCGAACATATTAGAAGTCCATTAGGTTTTAAGTATGTGGGTCATGATATTTGGGCCGGTACACAATCGAATATGTGTGACACAAACAAAACGGCAGGAACGGTTATTCAGGAAGAGACGTACCTCTTCACTAAATCAACTGTATGATCGCACCCCTTCACAGAACGACGTGACTGTTTCTTGGTGTCTGTTCGTTGTGTATAAATACTCGCTCCAAATCAGTTTGTAAACACTTTTTTGCAATTCAGTTTTATGCAATCAAGTTTCAAGTTTGGTTAGTTCGATTACTTTCAGTTTTTATTATATTGTTTCGTTTACGATTAAAGAGTTTAGAATGAAGAAGTCTTGGTGTCAAGTTTGTGGCTTTTATGTGTATGATTGTTCCCATGTTCTTCCGCAAACGCATTGGTCCTGGGAACCCGAACGTAATGATACCACCAACAAATATGCTTTACATAAATTTTGGAATATTTTTACATTTTAGTCAAGCAGGCATGACATGATTTGTATAGATAGATTATAGAACGTGAGGTTTTCACGTTCAAGCTAGAAAAATGAAAATAGATTTGGTTAGCCCAACACTAATGTTCAAAGCTAATTTCTTTTTTCACAATTTGTATCTTGTTAAATCTCAACCATGAGAATTATAACGATGCAGAAGCCAAAAAGATACTTCTCTAAAGATCTTGACAGGTTTATTGAACTAATTGCATCTTCATTATAGCCATTTTATTTATCTCACATTACTTACTTTTGGTTTAAATATTCTTATGCAGCTTACCAGATATAATTGATGAAATAGCCAGGGAGGATGAAGAAAAAAAGAAAAGACATCTTCGTTGTGTTACGCTAAACAAGAAAGACTAAAATCATGCCCACCACGTTTAGGAAGGCACAAGTAAGGCTTGCTTATTAATGTAATCTTTAGTGTGAAGTTGATGATATCTTGTTTGCATTATTTGAATAATTACATTTCAGATTTGAGCCTGCACCTGTTCATGTGCTGTTATCTGAAGAGATTACTGGTTCTTTGAGAAAAGAGGAATAATCGTCCCTACAGTTAAGAGTGGCAGGTATTATTAAATACCGTATTTAAGGATTTCAGTTCGTATCTTAATTGGCATTTGGCAATCCTTGTTGATGAAAGCTGTGTCCCGCTGTTCTTTTTATGGGGCTTGTTGTTTAGATCATGGTGTTCTGCAGCCTGTTTATTAACAATCGGCAATTTCATCTGTACCCTCACAATCATTGATTATATCATATAAATACCCATGCAAAACTAATAATATTATGCCATTATAAAATAGTTAAAATATTATATATGCCCAATTTGTAAAAAATAATTTAACAGATGACCATTTTACCCTTAATTTTTAAGGGTTAAAATAGAGGGTTATTTTTTTCATCCATTTTTAACTTCAATTTTATTTTCCCATTTGTGATTTCAGATCCGGCCAACAACCATTAGTCCATTATCGTCGTACCATCGCCATCATGAGAAAGTCGTCGTGGTTGGGATTGTCACCACCGCGGCCGGTTGTGGTCGCCGGAGTAGCGACTGCCGCCGCAACTCACCAAAACTCGTGGTGAGCTTTCAGTTCGACCAGTGAGATGTTGGTTGATTTGTCGATTGTAACCACCACATGTTATTGATTTTTGTCAAGAAATTGAGGTTTGGAAAGTGGATTTGAGGGCTACTAAATTGGGGGCAACCTGCTTGTTCTAGAAATGAAGACAACCTTCTTTTAAGTTTTGTTACATTTTCGATTGTTAGAGATAGATTAGAAGATTTAAAACATTAAATAATTATAAACATGCTTCCACCATTTTCAAACTTCGATGGTGGCAACTGATGAAGTGATGAATTATGATATTTTTAATGTTCTCAAGGGTATATATTGAAATTAATCCTAGTAACAATTTATTAGTTTATTTGTGCAGGATATAAAAGTATGTCTGAGAACTGCATGAATGACTAGCATTAAGCGAGAAAGAAGAGATGGATATGCCAGTCAAAGTGATGGAAATGCTGCTCAATCTTTTTAGGCCAACGGTTTTGTATTCTAGTTTATTTCTTAACATCAAGAGCTATGTATCATTAAAAGATCTTACATAGAAGACATAAAAAGATTTCTGTTTTTTATAGGTCGATTAAGATTGGATTTTTATATTTGCCTTAGTTTTTATATTTGCTCATAATGTCTTCATTTTGTATAATCTCTTCCAAAACTGCCTAGATTTTTTCTTAATGTTTTGTTTGCTACTGGAGTAGTCCTACATGTATGATTTATATATTTAGTTTCCACGTCCTTACCCTAACGTAAGAGGTGGGAATTCTATAAACAAGGTGATTATCAAGGGTCCCATGCTCCTCTTGTCTTGTATGTCACGGGTATTTGTATTCTTTTTGAAGTGTTTTCACATACAAGAATCTAGGCTTTCTGGAGCGTTCTCATTCAAGAATCTACAGACAAACATACAACCAAAAATCACTCCTCAACATATTTCTTCACTTTGTATACTTTCATCCAAAAATGCATATATTTTTTCTTAATGTTTTGTTTGCTACAGTAATTAATACGTTCTCCTTGTATGATTTATATATCTAGTTTTCATGTTCTTACCCTAAGGTAAGAGGTGAGAATTCTAAAAACGGTTTTGTATTCTAGTTTATTTCTTAACATCAAAAGCTATGTATCATTAAAAGATCTTACATAGAAGACAAAAAGATTTCTGTTTTTTATAGGTCGATTAAGATTGGATTTTAAATTTGTCTTATTTTATATTTTCCCATAATTTCATCACTTTGTATAATCTCATCTAACACTGCTTAGATTTTTTTTAATATTTTGTTTGCTACAGTAGTACGTTCTACGTGTATGATTTATATATCTAGTTTCCACGTCCTTACCCTAACGTAAGATGTGAGAATTCTTAAAACGGGGTCTTAGGTTCGAGCCTTGACGTTGTGATTATCAAATATCCCATGCTCGTTTTGTATGTTGTGAGTATTTGTAGACTTTCTGAAGCGTTTTCGCATACAATAATTTAGAATTTTTGGAGTGTTCTCACATACAAGACTTTCTGGAGCGTTTTCACATACAAGACATTTTGGAGTCTTCTCACATAGACTTTTTGTAATTATCCTTACATGGATACCCAGTCCACCTTACATGAATACTAAGTCACCGGCTTAAGCATTCAACTAGTTAAAACTGAATTTGGATGCAGGTCAACTAAATGATTCTAATTCCTATAAAAAAGGGTATCTGTAGCAACTTGACCAGGTCAACTAAATTCTAATTCCTATAAAAGATGGTATCTTTAGCAACTTGAGCAAGCAAACTTTTCTTTCAGTAAGAGCCTTGATTTAGCATCTCCTAAAACACCTCCTAGAATCTTCAACACCAGCTAGTAGTAATGCTCTTGTCTAAACCAGAAACAGTCATAGTTGTTGCTCTTGTCATACATATGATTGGAGCCGTCTATGGTTCTGGTGCTGCTTCAGACCAACTTGCATTACTCGAAATCAAGTCAAAGCTTACACTTGATCCGCAAGGTGCTTTGACATCATGGAATGATTCCCTTCCTTTTTGCCAGTGGAGAGGAGTGACCTGTGGTCGCCGCCACCGAAGAGTCACAATGTTGAATCTTCAAGACTTCGGTTTAGTAGGTTCTTTATCTCCTTATTTTGGTAACTTGAGCTTTCTTGGTTACATTATCTTTGACGACAACCAACTTCATGGAAGTATCCCACCCGAGATGGGTCATTTATATAGATTACAGGTATTATCCCTTTCCAACAATTCATTCAGCGGGGAAATCCCGGCCAACATGTTTAACTGCTCAAAACTATCATATATCAACTTAAAAGCTAATACGCTGTCTGGCAAAATTCCAAATACTTTTACTTCTCTGTTGAAGATGCGTGCTTTAAACTTGTGCATAAATGACCTCACTGGTGGGATTCCACCAACACTAGGCAATCTCACATCTCTTGAAAAACTCAGTTTAGCTTACCATCAGCTAGGAGGAAGCATTCCAGATTCCTTTAATCAATTAAAAAACTTGCAAGATATAGGCCTGGGAGTTAATGGCCTTGCTGGTGCCTTCCCTTCGTTTATGTTTAACCTTTCCAGGATAGAAATTCTAAGTTTTACAGGAAATCAACTTCAAGGCAATCTACCCTCCATCTTATGTTTGAGTCAGCCCCATCTCATGTTGATAGGATTTTGTAAAAATCTCTTAAGTGGATTCGTTCCAAAGTCAATATCAAATTGTTCACAGTTGAAAATCCTTAATTTATCTTATAATGATTTAAAGGGAGGAATAGATATTGATTTCGGAAGACTACCACATCTTAATTTTCTATCTCTTGGTCAACAGTTTTGGAAACAAGGATCTTAATGACATGAAGTTTTTTCCTTCTTTGTCCAACTGCACCAGTTTAAAAATCATGGAACTTTCTAGTAACCAATTAGGAGGGATGCTACCAAATTCACTTGGGAACTTCTCATCCAAACTGTTATTCCTAGGAATAAGTTAAAACCATCTCTCAGGCACCATCCCTTCATCTATAGGAAATTTGTTAGACCTAACCACACTTTATCTAGATACAAATAACTTCACAGGCCTGATTCCTGAAAGCATCGGAAAGCTTCAAAACTTGCAAATACTGTATCTTGCCGCCAACCATTTCTCTGGTGTTATTCCATAGATCTATAGGAAACTTGTCACTTTTAACTAAAGTAGCATTAGCTGAAAATAGTTTGGAAGGCACTATACCCTCGACTATTGGGAGTAGGAAACAAGTCATAGCTTTGGACCTTCATGGAAATAAACTAAGTGGGAGTGTACCCAAAGAGCTATTCCAACTGTCTCCACTTTCAATAGGGTTAGATATGAGTCAAAACAATCTATCTGGAGTGCTTCCACAAGAGATTGGCAACCTTAAACTCATAGGATCAATTTATTTTTCTATGAATCATTTAACAGGTGAACTTCCAAGTAGTTTAAGCAGCTGCACCAGTCTTGAAACCTTAGACCTTCCTAGTAATCTCTTTTATGGATCAATGCCGGAATTATTTAGTTCACTGAAAGCCCTCGAATATGTTGACTTGTCACACAATAACCTTTCTGGACACATTCCAACGTATTTGCAACAAATTCCCTTGAAGCATTTAAATCTTTCGTATAATAACTTTGAGGGTGAGGTACCTGTTAAAGGTGTTTACGCCAACTCAAGTGCAATGTCCGTCATTGGGAATACCAGACTCTGCGGGGGAATAGCTGACCTTCACCTACCCAAATGCACAAGCACAAGTAGCAACTCCAAAAGACAAACTCAAAAGCTTTCTGTTCATGTTATCGTAGCAGTTTCACTATGTTCCACTGTTGCAGCTTTAGGTCTGTTGTCCTTTGTCTTGTTTTATTTTTGTATAAAAAAGAATAGAGATAATCCATCGAGAGCAAGTTTGGCTAAATCTTTTGTGAAGATATCATATGGTAGACTTTTCAAAGCGACAGAAGCGTTCTCTGCAAATAATCTGATTGGTACAGGTAGCTTTGCTTCAGTTTACAAAGGAGTTTTTGATGAAAATGGCTTCACTGTGGCAATCAAAGTACTAAACCTTCACCGCCGAGGAGGTTTTAAGAGCTTTATGGCTGAGTGTGAGGCCTTGAGAAACATTCGTCACCGCAACCTTGTGAAGGTCATAACTGCTTGCTCAAGTATCGATTTTCAAGGCAATGATTTCAAAGCTTTGGTGTACGATCTAATGCCAAATGGGAGTCTGGAGAGCTGGTTGTATTCTGTAGATCATACTCTGGATCTTGTTCAAAGAATCAGTATCATCAAAGATGTGGCTTGTGCTCTTGAATATCTCCACTGTCGTTGTGGAAATGTTATTGTTCATTGTGATTTGAAGCCGAGCAACATATTATTGGATGTTGATATGGTTGCTCATCTTGGAGATTTTGGGCTCGCAAAAATCCTTTCCCTTCAAGAAGGTTCTTGTGCAAATGCTAGTAGCTCAAGTTTCATCAGAGGAACCGTTGGGTATGCACCTCCAGGTAATTTGTGATTACTAGTCCATTAGACTGTTTTTCGTTATACAATACAATTCACTCTAATTAAATAAGTTGCAGAATACGGGCTTGGAAATGAAGTTTCAACAAGTGGGGACATATATAGCTATGGGATTCTATTGTTAGAGATGTTGACAGGGAAAAAGCCTGTTGATCCAATGTTTGAAGGAGGGCTAGGCCTGTATTCCTATGCTAGGAGTGCCTTGGCTGATGGTTTGGTTCTTCAGATTGTGGAACCACTGCTTCTAAGTGAGGATGTCAATGAAAATAGCTTAATTTCACTAGTAAAAATTGGTGTGCAATGTTCTTACGAGTCTCCACAAGATCGAATGGATATTGGGACTGTTATTCACGAGCTATTCGGGACAACATTTGCAAGTAGATCTTGATTTTTCAAACACATCACGCAAGTGGTGCGACCTGAAAAACTAGCTAGCTTTTGGTTTAATAATATTGTATTAAATTTATATCTGGGGTTGTGTGTGTGTGAACATTGCTTTCTTATCTATATAACTTGCTTTCTTCCATACGAATCAATAAACAAGTTACAAAGTATTTTGTGCAAAATGAGAGTATTTTGTCTTTTATATAGTATTAACCATATCTTACGTTTTAAATCTATTTTTTCCTTTGCAAATTTCACCAAAATCCTACATTGGCACCTGCATTTATTGCACTTGGTGAATGAACCAGTATAGGTTGATTAAAGTTATTTTGAAGTAAGAGTTTAAGCAAAAATTAAGGTAAAGTGTCTTCTGATTATTCACATTTGAACATAAAATGGCAATAAATAGTTCATCACTGTGAATCCACCAACGGCCGGCCATCACTACCTCCGACCACCACATCACCTACTAACATAACCATCGCTAAAAACTAAATAATATATATAAACCACATATTATACATCTCTAACTTACCTAACCAACCCCACCCCTACGCCCCCCCCCCCCCCCCCCCCCCCTCTTTCTCCTTTTAAGATAATCAATGACATCCCTTATTCCATTCACTATCTCTCACCCTATCGCTAGTAACTTAACCATCGCTAAAACTAAAAATTATTTATATAAACCACATAAAATACATCTCTACACTCCTACGTCCCCCCTCTTTCTCCTTTTCAGATAATTAGTGACATTCCTTAGAGCACTCACATTCCATTCACTCCCTATCTTCACAATTTAACAAAAACATTACCATATCCCATCCACTATCATTATATACACCCCTTAAAATTTAACAAAAAAACCCACACACTACCCCAAAA
Source organism: Scalesia atractyloides (assembly GCA_947069175.1). NCBI lineage: Eukaryota > Viridiplantae > Streptophyta > Magnoliopsida > Asterales > Asteraceae > Scalesia > Scalesia atractyloides. The sequence continues at coordinate 85,930,980 of CAMTDV010000116.1, read as the reverse complement.
TTTAAAAACCTACTATTCACCCCTATATAATCTCTCTCTTACACACCAACGCACGCACATACACACACAAAAAGAGAAATAAATAATAAAAAAGAAATTGAAAAAATATAGAGGTATGTATGGTGAATGGGATGTGGAAGGGTTTTTAATGTTAGAGATAAATTTAAAAAAAAATATATAATTTTTAGTTAAATTATCAAGTAGAAACTGATAGAGATGTTAATGCTCTTAAAGAACCAAAATCCCCACATTAGGGTTTGATGTGACCATCTCACCGCATCTTCACCAGTTGCAGATCAAGTGTCACACCCCAACCGATGGCGGAAACATCGGAATGAGACGAAAATGAGATTGCTCATTGCTCACAACATTATTAAGTGACGATAATTAATTAAACCATATTTCATTTCATAAGAATTGTCAAATACATCAATGAAACAAAACAAAGAACAACATAACATTTGCAAGGTCATGACAAAATTGATACATCGACATTAAACCTAAAGTCTACTTTGTGTGTATCTAGTCCTTGCTATATTGTTTTCATAGCATCATCTCCTTCAACCTGTAACATGTTTTAAAATAATGTCAATGCGAAAGCAAAGGCGAGTACACAAGTTTAGGCATAGCATACGTATACGAATAAGTTTAAACAATCCACATGGCAACCAAATCTATACAAGAGCAATATCAATGCATGCAATACTAATAATCAAACCCTTAACGCAATCACGATGTTTTAACATGACCTCACGAATAACACGATGGAGGTGGATGCGTGAATTCCTATAGCGCTAAGCATGTCAAACGAAGGCTAAAAATAGTTAATGACTAAAGCATAGCAATACGAATATCCAAGACAAGCATCAAGTATAAGATTCAAGGTTTCATGTATATGGGATCGTTTGTGTGTTTCATAAAGTTTAAGTGTTCGTGATTTTGTATATGGAAACATGTTACACCCGAAAAGTGTTATAAACAAAGTGGGTCGAGTGTACTCACGGTTTTGCTAAGTCTTTTCTACACTTGGCAATCCGTGAAGACGTTGGTTCCAGGATGACGCCGAATTATCCTACAAGAGGAAACAAGGCGTATGAGTATAGAGTTTCAACGGGAGATTAGGAGTATTCGTGCATGATTAAAAATAAGTTTGAAAAAGTATTATGATACGAAAGTATTCACTAAGATGTAACACTCGTTCTTGACACTATAGTAACTCTTACGAGTTGGATGTGATTTCATAGGTTCGGGACCTATTAGAATCGTGACAAGGAATTACATACTTTAGTATTAACCTTAATAACTTGATAGGTGATTATAAGTTCATTATCAAGATTTCGGTTTTAGAATTATAATATATTTATATATATCATTATAATCATGTAGGAGGTGGGAGGATGAACCATCCACTTTGTAACCTCTAGTGTCATGTATGTCAAGTATGAGGTGGGAGGTTAAACCATCCACTTTGAACCTCGGATTATGTTCACCACTACACAAGTTACCATTGGTAACAAGGAGGGTACAAGAACTATATACTATACAAGAATGACAAGGTGTCATCTAGATACCAAGTAGCCAAGTATTCAACAACCGACGAGCACACGAGGACAATCGTCAACGGCTTTGTGGGGTTGTGACACTTTAAGTCTAGCAAACTATCTTGGGATCTTGATGAAAATCATCACGTGATGTGTGGTCTCAAGTTAGGATAGCCCAAGCTTCCTTGGTTGACACACATGAACAAGTTTAAGAACTTGCATCACTTGTGAGCTCAATGCTCTTCAAAAACAGAAAGTTTGGAGTGATTAAACACTCATATTTACAAGTTTAACAACCTAGGTTAGTCCCCATACTCATATATGTGATTAGGAGTTCAAGAACACTAGGATGAATGAGAAAAGTATGAGATTTAACAAGTTTTTGAAAAGTTAAATCATAACAGAAAGTTCTCGGACATTTTGGGGCATTTCCAGGTCTGGATTCTCCATGGAGAGCCCTAGGAATTCAACCCAAAGTTTATCCAAGCAAGTAGGAAGAAGAATGAGATGATTTGGTTAAGAAATGAGCAAGATATGCTCACTTTTGTAAGAGGTATACAATCTGCCCGAATTCTGAAGTTTCAAGTGTTCTTGAGACGATTTTGGAGAGATTATGGAGTTGTGAAAGTGGAAAAAGGCTTGAAAAACACTTGGGTTTTATAAGGAAAGGATTAGGGTTAGTTAGGTGGGGTTTAAGTGAGTATTAACGGCCTCAAAAACACCAAAAAATATAAAAAAAACCCGCTCAAAAGGGCTGCTGTCCGCCCTCCCTTTGCGACCAGCCTTACCCGGAAACAAAGCTTAACAGCTTTGTGTTTCCGAGTTCTAACACAAGTGACCCGCTGGTGGAGTGGCTGTGTTGTTGTTTGTTGAACCGGAGTAGAGTGGCTGTGTTGTTGTTTGTTGAACCGCGGATCCGGTTTTGTTGATTTATTTTTTTTTCATTTAAAAATCATTAAATCAGGTTTCATAAATGACAATAATAGCCCCTGTAGTTTGAGAATCCAAGAATTACACTTTAAACTTTGGACTTATTAAAAAAGGGGTATATATTAACATCTAAAAACTAAATGTTAATATATATATATATATATAATATAAACTAAATATCATTTTAATTTTTTTTTTGTAAAAAGAAATTAATTAATTTTATTAACTAATTTAATTAATTAATTTAATTAATTAACTTAATAAATGAATAGGTAATTATATTTTCGTAACGAATTTAGTTTAATGATTACAAGTTTCACGTTTAAGTCTCGATTACGCATACATACCATGTTTGCAAGATATCACACGTTTACGATTGAGAGTACCACGAATACGTTTATATGTTTAAAGTATGAACAAGTATAAGTGTAACATGACTATGATTAACATAATATTGTTAAAATACGAGTTTCTCATTATGATTCAAGTCTCGGTTTTGCACGTTTACAACGAAAAACAAATACAAGATACAACGCTTACTAAAAATAGAAGTACGATACAAAGTTTTCAAATATAGAAAGTATAGAAACGCGGGGCGTTACATCAAGATATCTCACAAAATGGCAAACAAACAAAAAGGCTTGTAGGGAGTCCACCTCATGCGACTACATAGAGAGACCAGCATATTTAGATTAAGAGGCTACACCCGCCGCTTTACGGACATTGTGGTCGTTTGGGTTATAAGTGTTTCTGGGTAAATAGGGTTTTAATTTCATTTTAATGTATTAAATTAAAACAAAGTGTAAAAAGTCTAAATAAACCCTTGATTTAACGATAATTTTGTACTAGTTTTGTGATTTGGATGGCAATAACAACAAAATCAAAACAATAGGTGTCCAAATGCAACAAAAAAAAATGGATGTAACAGGGAAATCAACCCAGACCTCATGGACGATTTTGACATTTTACTCTTTATTAATATAAGTTTCTTTTGGTTCATTATTATTCGTGTCGGCGGGCTGATGTTCCAACATCTTTGGAATACAACTCAGATAGGTGATGAAACTTACATAGAAATTTGTAAACTAGGATAAGTTACTAATGGCGTCTGGGATTGGTTATGTAAATTGATTTCTATATAGACACGCAACACGTACCTTTTAAAGTACGCCATTGATAGTGGTTGAAGGGACGTTTACGGTTATCTCCTAGATGTAACATGGTCAGGCCAACTAGATTACCTATAGTTGAAGGTAGGTTTCCATTTGTATATATTGTTACTTATATATATATATATATATATATATATATATATATATATATATATATATATTAAGAATCGTGAATAGTAATTTTATTTTTATAATAATATATAGTTTTTTAATATTTTATTATTTCATATTATAATATATTATTATTATATTCACTTTTAAGTTTAACATATTTTTATTTTTTAAAACTATATTTTCTTTTCCATTAGTCATTTGTTTTTATTGAATTTTTGATTTTTTTTCATAAATCATATTTCCTTTATCAATACTTTGGTATTTCTTTAATAACTTATGTTTGTTAATTTTTTTTGAAGGCTATGAATAGTGATTTTATTTTTATAGTAATATACAGCTTTTTAATATTTGTTATTTATTATTTATTATTTATTATGTTTATAATAATATTATTTTAGTATTTAATATTATAATAGATTATTATTATATTCACTTTTAAGTTTAACATATTTTTATTTTTTAAAACTATATTTTCTTTTTCATTAATCATTTATTTTTATTAATTCTTTTTTATTTTGTTCACAAACTATATTTTCTTTATCAATTAGTTTGGTATTCTTTTAATAACTTATATCCATTAATTTGTTTTTCTAAATACCATGAATAGTGGATTTACCTTTATATAATATATAGTTTTTATTATTTTGTTATTTAATATTATAATAGTTTATTATTATTATATTTACTTTTACTTTTAAGTTTTAACATAATTTTAATGTGTTTTTTACTTTTTCAAAACCATATTTCTTTTATCAATTAGTTTTTGTTTTTAATAATTCTTTTTTACTTTTTTTAAATTATATTTTCTTTATCACATAATTTGAAATTTCTCTAATATCTTAAGTTCCTTAATTTTTTCTTCGAAAAATTTAAGTACGTAGTTGTGTTTAATTTTTCTCCTCGACATTCTGGTATAAGTTTTATTAAAAATGAAGTTGTGTTCAAAATAGAGCATTTATTTGGCGTCATAAAACAGTATGATGATAAACTAAACCAATTCTGACAGTTTGGCTTTCTAAACAGCATGCTTCATTTTCAAATAACGTTTGTTTTACATTATCATTTGTTTCATTTCGCCGCAACGCGCAGCATCAACAAACCTAGTATAATTGATTTGCTAGTAGACATAGAGAACAGAGTTTGATGAGAAAGATTACCCACTGATTGACTATTTTGATGTTCCTTTTAAAACTTTCAGCAAAACAAAATATGGCCTGGACGCCCTGGGGACAGTAACCGGTCAACAAACAAATCAAACAAAAACAGTGCTAGTTTACTGATATGAAAGAAACAACCCAGATAACTAGTTCAAGACTTCAACTTGTTCCCTTGAAAGATAACAATGGAAATCGCCAGTATCATGAGGATGAAAACTTTTTTTTGGTTTATCCTCTTTTCTGTAAGTTATGAAAAAATGCCAGCAACTTCTATGAAAATAGGGACATTGTAAACAAAATAAACAACAGAGTGAAACAAAAATGTCTTTCCCCCAAGGGGCGTTCTCGAAAACAAATAGTCAATCACAATCCAAAAATTAAAGACATAACGATAACTAGAAAGAAGTTCACAAGTAACTAGCGGCCAAGATATGACGAAAAATTGGGTGCCAAAGATCCCGCTCCAGATTGTTGTTGCGCCAGCCGAAGAACACCCCACTTGAGGATTCTGGTATCCCCCCAAACCCGATAACCCAAGTTGGGAACCATAACTTGCGATCATGTTTGAGCCCACTGTGTTGATTCCATAACCACCACTGAACCCAAACGGCTGGGGTGTCAGGGATATACCATTCTGACTCAAAGCAGAGACCAACATCGGTTTTGGGGCAACCATGATTCCAGTTGGGTTCATAAGCTGACGAGCGTACAGCCCGCCACATATAATTGGAGCCGTCTATGGTTCTAGTGCGGCTTTAGACCAACTTGCATTACTGGAAATCAAGTCAAAGATTACACATGACCCTCAAGGTGCTTTGACATCTTGGAATGATTCCCTTCCTTTTTGCCAGTGGAGAGGAGTGACATGTGGTCGCCGCCACCCAAGAGTCACAATGTTGGATCTACCAGACTTGGGTTTAGTAGGTTCTTTATCTCCTTATATTGGTAACATGAGCTTCCTCAGTTACATTTTCCTTTACAACAACACACTTCATGGAAGTATACCCCCGGAGATAGGTCATCTATATCGATTAAAGGTATTATCCCTTTCCAACAATTCATTCACTGGGGAAATCCCAGCAAACATGTCAAGCTGCCCAAACCTTACATATCTTAACTTACAGTTCGATAAGCTATCTAGGAAGATTCCAAATACTTTTAGTTCTAAGTTAACGATAACTTATATAGGCTTAGCCAAGAATGACCTCACTGGTGGGATTCCACCACCCATAGGCAATCTCACATCTGTTGAAATACTCTTTCTTACTTATTGTCCACTAGGAGGGATCATTCCTGATTCCTTCAATCAATTAAAAAACTTGTGAAAATAGGTCTGGGAGCGAATGGCCTCGTTGGTGCCTTCCCTTCGTTTATGTTTAACCTTTCCATGTTAGAACTTCTAGATGTTGCAGAAAATAAACTTCAAGGCAGTCTACCCTCCAACTTATGTCTGACTCAACCCCATCTCACGTTTATAGAATTTGCGGGTAATCACTTCAATGGAATCCTTCCACCGTCAATATCAAATTCTTTAGAGTTGGAAACCTTGCACTATCTTTTAATTCTTTAATGGGGGAAATAACTACTAATTTTGGAAGACTACGACATCTTAAGCGACTATATCTTGGTGTCAACAATTTTGGAAGCAAGGATCTTGATGACATGAATTTCTTTTCTTCTTTGTCCAACTGCACCAATTTAGAAAGGATGGATATTGGCGACAAGCAATTAGGAGGGGTGCTGTTAAATTCACTGGGGAACTTCTCATCCAAACTGTCATATCTAGTGATAAGTCCAAACTATCTCTCAGGTAGCATCCCTTCATCTATAGGCAACTAGTACTTTACCCGTCCGGTGGACGGGATCATTATGTCAGCCACATCAAATCATATTGCCAACACAAATCCTTTTGCTTAAATAATAATGAGACGTAAAGATAAAAACAAACAACAAACATCATTTTGCTCACTTGCGGATGGCTTTTCACTTCATCATTGGTAAGACCATCAACTTGCCTATAATTATTTGCAAGTGTTGTGACAGTGAGGAACACAATTCGTAGGCTGAGGGAGCAAACCAGGAGTTAAGTGTGTCGTCAGTGTTTGTTTGATGGGGAGGGCCACGTTTTAGCTCGTTGAAGGGAATTTTGAGAACGTTATTGGACCCACAGAAAGATAAGATACACATTACTATATTAGATTCATAGAAACCAAAGAAAACACATCACTAGTAACTATGCTCATATATATTTTTTTGAAGTAAAGGCACAAACATGTACATTCAACATTTGAACAGAAGAGGCAAAGGACATGAAAAGGCCTCCTAACTCTCATGAATCTTGGTGGCTATCCTATGCAGCAGTATTATGTTGTATTGAGCCCCTTCCTCGAATATCCTCTTCATTTCATTTTACAAAGCAACAGGCACTTTAGTGCCCTTATAAGATCATAAACCACATCCTCTTGATTATTCCAAGTTGATTGCAGTTACAGGTGACATCCCACCTTGCACCACCAACCATCAGTTACGATTTGAACGTTACTTCTCCCAAATGTGGTTGTATAAGCAAGAGAATCAGACAATGTCTAGTGGTAGATCATCATTGTCACCATGATGATGAATTCGGTTTTGGACCGCCTTAAAGTTGCCACTCTTGCTGCATTGGCGGCCCGGTTGGCTGCAAATCTGCAATCACAGCCCTTTGTACATACGTGTCCCCGTTTCTGCATATCATCATCATGTATCACATAAGCTCAATGTTACCAAATACACCAACTACTTACAGGGTATGTTGTTTAATCTAAATGTCTTTGGTCAAACACCTCAAATGAAATTAAAATCTAAAGAATAAGTAATCAACCAATCATAGATTCTCATACAATCACTAAATCTTTAAAAATCAAAACGTCAAATTACTATAAACATTGCGTGAAAAAATTCAACTAAAATGACAGTGGCCAAGCCCATGTTTAGTACCTCCTTTAAATTCTCCAATATACTTACTACCATCTTCACATGTGTGAATCTTACCCACAAATTATTTGCGCTATAAAACCACAAAATTCAATTAAACTTAGGATGCTTGATATGGAAAAGGATATTAAATTTTCATGGGCTAACCTTGTGAACCTAACTAAGCTTAGGATGCTGAATATGTAAAATTTGTTACCTGGACTCTATAATTACTAATTAATAAAACATGTATGAATGCCTACTATCAACAAAAAAAAACTACTTATTAACAAAACATTTCATTCGAGCATTTGGGGTCTCTAGCCCATATTTGCCAATGTATTATCCACAACACCCTACAACCAGAAGGTAGTCTAAATTTATTGACTAAAACTAAAAAGAAAAACATGTACATTATCACTAAGCTTTCTACTTAATCACATTCTGTTAAATTTCAGTACACACAAATGCCAACATCTTATAATACGACACTTCCAAGCATCAAGCAAAGAGTACATAAACCATTTTGACATGGTACGTATACACAAAAGAAAAAGAGAGAATCAAAACTAAAAAGAAAAACAAACCTGGGATTTTTCACCTCTTTCTGTTGAAGCCTCTTCAGTGGTAGCTTTCAAACCATCAGATTTGTAGTACATGTTTATAAGAAGCAAATACTTTAAGAAACCAAAAATAAAAAGAATATAAAACTAAAAGAAAGACTTAACCTGAACCAATTGGAGGATACTTAAATATAGTTACTAATTTTCATCAACAGTTCCTAAGAATTAATATTCTCATCAACAACTAATATTACAACATAAATCATGTAGTAGCAGGAGCATTACCTTCTTCAGCTTGTCTCCGAACATATAGACAATCCATACATATGTGGAGGATGTGCTTTAATGAATTTGAAGCAAATTCTATTATTCAAATGTTGTTCCAATGTGCTATTAGGAGCAGCGAAAAAGCTTTAATTAAAATTAAATTCATGAAAAGCGACTATCTTTTGAAACAGATTAATAAACATACTTCCTCTAAAATAATAGGAGACGTTAAAGCAATTAGACGATTTCGGTTACTCACGATAAGTGGAATCCACAACATCAGATCTGATTCGGACACTGATAACGGCAAATGGCCCAGAATCTCCATGCACAACTAAGAGAATTATATACCGATTGTAGATGATGAACATATGATTTTGGGGTTCCTATTGAAAATGACCAACTCGCCATTACAGGCTAAAGATGATAAACTTTTTATTCTAGGTACCAGTTTGCTTCACGATCAGGAGGTACAAAAATGAAAAGGGTCTGCATAAAGTCAACAACCATGGAGTTAGAGCTATTGAGGTGTAACGGTTTTATATATAATAACGTCAAGCTTCAACTTTGAGCAACAAAAAGAAAAGGGTACCTACGAATAGATTCAATCGTCATCGTTACGTGCCGCATACTATCTGAATCACAACCTTGTATTAACTAAATTCTTCACAAAGCTTCAACGGAGGTTCCAATTGAGTCAATAGGTTACCTTAACTGAACCTAGACCCTACTTCCTGCCAGCAACTCACGCGATTGCTAGTTTTAAAAACTTTGAAAACAAAACTAAACCACACTGAATGAATCGAATCTAAATAGCAATGATTCTCGAGAACAATAAACAGAGGTATTAGCAACACACAAATAATTACCAGACATTCCTGTTAGAAATGATGTTTAAACTTAATTATGTTTATGATATTTATATGTAATAACCTATAACTTATATTCGATACTTATGATAAGTGTGGGTGTCGATGATAAGTGGGTAATTTCAAAACTGCCATGACAGTTTTTTTTTCCGTCAATTATCAACCGCCATATCCATACACATATATATGTCTGGTCCGGCGACATATACCGGCACCAAGACAATTTGCCTTCATTCGAAATTGTCCATTCATTTACTTCCAGTTTACTTATTCAATATTATCTTCATTCACTCGGTTGATCATAATCAACATCATGTCCATCGATTCCTCGATGCCTTGTTTATCCGTTGCAAGAATGGACGATGTCCAACAAAGTGGTATCAGAGCCACGTTAGGGACGAGTGAAGAAATCAGGTCCACTTCAACAACATTACCCTGTCAACATTGCTTTGATGAACGGAACGAAAAGGAGAGAAGGACTCACCGGGTGAGATTATGCTATTATTGCCACCAGCTCGGACATCAAATGTATAAGTTCAAATCAAAAGAAAATGACGAGGCAACACAACTGATAAACCAAGCGGTTAATGCCGGAATCCAGAATCAAAGGAGGGATGCAGACGATCGAGATGAAATGATCGTATCAGCACAGAAGGCGGCCTGTGGGAAGATATATGGTATGTTAGTTCTGCATTCTCTCGTCATTATGCGGGTAATTTAAATGTTTTCAAACGAGTAAAACATTTAGTTGGTATTGAGATAAAGTCTGGGGAAAACAATTTCCTCTTCATTCGGGGCATAGGGGCTGTTGAAATCAAATCAAATAACGAATGGTTGAGAATTCAAAGTATTTTTTATACACCGAACTGGATCGGATGTCTTAAGTATGAACCAATTAACCCTGCAAGGATTCACGGTTAATAAAGCCGGAGATACTTGCAAGATTTTTCCGATGTTCTCGCCACCGGTGGTAAACACGGTAAATGAAATCTTTGGTTTATCAAAAGAAGAAGAGTTGGGTTTAAAGGAAAAACAGAGGGTGATGAATCTGAATGATGTGAATGAAAAACACAAAGAAAGTTATTTAAATTCGTATTTTGAGGATCTAAATGTATCCTCTCAAGAGCCGGATTAGAGTGTGATGATAATAAGGGCAATGGAATTCAAAGATTTTACTGACTGTAAGGCATTGGTAGACATGATGGAAGACGGTAAATTCGTGTTCCAATGTAAACATGAATTAGAAAAGAAATTCGAGGAGATGTTAAAGTGGTTCATCACCGTCAAACTGGGAATTACGACAAAGCGAATTCCTCCACAGATGGCTGATAACAAGAGGATAGATTTATTGGGCCTGTATATGATAGTTGAAAGAGATGGTGGATACCGGTGTGTAACTGATGATAATTTATGGCCGGTGATCGCAAAGGATATGGGTTACGAGTACCAAGACGGGGAATATATGAGAATAATCTATGTTGTGTATCTCGATGTCTTGGTTTACTATTACAGGTTTAAAAATGTTCAAGGGAAGATGTTTGACAAAGAAATGGTGAAGGAAGGGGAACCCTAGTCGGAAGGCTGCCATGAACGGAGTGCAAGTGCCGAGGTTGTTAAAGATGAAGCTGCTATGGACCATTATGCTCTATACACGGGCAGTGATCGGGAAGGAGCTTGGAAAATGCACAAGAGACGAAGGAAATTCGACTTCAAGGAGGCAAGGAAGGCCGTTGATGAAGCAAATAGAAGTGTGTTAATGTATGCAGCCAAACACAATTAAGTTTAGGGGAAAGTGTTAGAAATGATGTTTAAACTTAATTATGTTTATGATATTTATATGTAATAACCTATAACTTATATTCGGTACTTATGATAAGTGTATGTGTCGATGATAAGCGGGTAATTTCAAAACTGCCATGATAGTTTTTTTCTTCCTGTCAATTATCAACCACCATATCCATACACATATATATATGTCTGGTCCGGCGACATATACCGGCACCAAGACAATTTTCCTTCATTCGAAATTGTCCATTCATTTACTTCCAGTTTACTTATTCAATATTATCTTCATTCACTCGGTTGATCATAATCAACATCATGTCCATCGATTCCTCGATGCCTTGTTTATCCGCTGCAAGAATGGACGATGTCCAACAATTCCTACCATAAGACACCGCAAAATAACTTCCACAAATCTCAATTTCTGTATGAGAGTAGCAACGATCTTAATCACTGGCGGGAAATACCTCTGCACAAACACAGTCACCACACAAAACACAGTAAACAAAAGCATAAAAAAATAACAATCAGCAACCTAATGTAATAGTAAACCACAAAATTTCAAAAAAATCAAAACCGACAACCTAAAATATGAGCTGCGAGAGATGATACGTAGTGTCCATAGCCGCTTTCACCATTACATCTGAGAACGATAACCTTTTGATTTAATATGATCGAGAGAGAGCCAGAGAGGTGAGGTTACATTCGAGTGCCGGGAGTTTGCGCTGGTGCAGCCGTGGTCGGAGTGGTGGTGTGACGGTTGCCGATCCATTTCCGTCGTTATGGGTGTGATTGTGGAATGATTGTTGTACCATCGTAGGTGGTGATGGTTAGGGTTATCTTTGACAGTCAGGGCTATTAGAGTTACTGGAATTCCAATCGTGAATGCATAGTGGAATATAAAGGGAGAGTAGTAGTAGAACGTGGGAGTGGAATTCGGAAGGGGGTGACAACCGCTGCAAACCGCAAACAATCATGGCCGGAATTTTAGCAAATCAGGAGAGAGAGTCTGAACTGCCAAAAACTGCCATTTTTGGCGGTTATTTTTTGGAGTTTAAACGGTCAAGATTTGATCTTGAAAAGATCTGCCGGTCATAAGTAATTCTTAGGGCGGTTGGGTTTCACGCGGTCTATAATATATACAACTTGTTAGGCCTAACCATAATTTCTCTAAGTTTAAACAGCTTCACAGGCTTGATTCCTGAAAGCATTGGCAAGCTTCAAAACTTGCAAATACTGGATCTTGCCCTCAACCATTTATCGGGGTTATTCCAAGATCTATAGGAAACTTGTCACTTTTAACTAAAGTATCATTAGCTGGAAATAGTTTGGAAGGCACTATACCCTCGACTATTGGGAGTTGGAAACAAGTCATAGCTTTGGACCTTCATGGAAATGAACTAAGTGGGAGTGTACCCAAAGAGCTATTCCAACTGTCTCCACTTTCAATAGGGTTAGATCTAAGTCAAAACAATCTATCTGGAGTGCTTCCACAAGAGATTGGCAATTTGAAACTCACAGGAATACTTGTTTTTTCTATGAATCCTTTAACAGGTGAACTTCCAAGTAGTTTAAGCAGCTGCACCAGTCTTGAAAACCTAAACCTTTCTAGTAATCTCTTTTATGGATCAATACCGGAATCACTTAGTTCACTGAAAGCCCTCGAATATGTTGACTTGTCCTGCAATGACTTTTCTGGACACATTTCAACGTATTTGCAACAAATTCCCTTGAAGCATCTAAATCTTTCGTATAATAGCTTTGAGGGTGAGGTACCTGTTAAAGGTGTTTTTGCCAACACAAGTGCAATGTCCGTCATTGGGAACACCAAACTTTGAGGGGGAATAGCTGAGCTTCACCTACCCAATTACACAAGCACAACTAGCACCCGAAAGCTTTCTGTGTCTGCTACTGTAGTTGTTTCACAATATTCCACTGTTGTAGGTTTGGGTCTGTTGTCGTTTGTCTTGTTTTATTGTTGTATAAAAAAGAAGAGAGATAAACCATCAGAAGCAATATTAGCTGAATCTTTTGAGAAGATATCATACGGAAGAATTTTCACAGCGACTGAAGGGTTTTCTTCAGAAAATCTGATTGGTACGGGTAGCTTTGCTTCGGTTTACAAAGGAGTTATTGAGGAAAATGGCTTCACTGTGGCAATCAAAGTACTAAGCCTTCTACTCCGAGGAGGTTTTAAGAGCTTTATGGCTGAGTATGAGGCTTTGAGAAACATTCGTCACCGCAACCTGGTGAAGGTCATAACTGCTTGCTCAAGTATCGATTTTAAAGCAATGATTTCAAAGCTTTGGTGTACGAATTCATGCCAAATGGGAGTCTGGAGAGCTGGTTGTATTCTGTAGATCGTATGCTGAATCTTGTTCAAAAGAAACACTATCATCAAAGATGTGGCTTGTGCTCTTGATTATCTACATCGTCGTTGTGGAAATGTTATCGTTCATTGTGATTTGAAACCGAGCAACATACTATTGGATGCTGAGATGGTTGCTCATGTTGGAGATTATGGTCTTGCAAAAATACTTTCCCTTGAAGAAGGTTCATATGCAAATGCCAGTAGCTCAAGTATCATCAGAGGAACCATTGGGTATGCACCTCCAGGTAATTTATGATTACTAATCTATTGGATTGTTTTTCATGATACAATACAATTCACTCTAATTAAACAAGTTGCAGAATATGGGTTTGGTAATGAAGTTTCAACTAGCGGGGACATGTATAGCTACGGGATCCTATTGTTAGAAATGTTTGACAGGGAAAAAACCTATTGATCCAATGTTTGAAGGAGGGCTAGGCCTGCATTCCTATGCTAGAAATGCCCTGGCTGATGGTTGTGTGCTTCAGATTGTGGATCCAGTGCTTCTAAGTGAGGATGTTAATGAAAATAGTTTATTTTCACTGGTGAAAATTGGTGTGCAATGCTCTTACGAGTCTCCACAGGATCGAATGGATGTTGGGACTGTTATTCACGAGCTCTTTGGGACAACATTTGCAAGTAGATCTTAATTTGTCAAACACACACCTTCAAAAATCCCCATTGATAGTCCCACCTTTTAAAAAATTCCAACTAGATCTATTTTAAAAAAATAAGTTTTTTTTTCAAATGTCAAACTGATATTTTAGGGTCTTTGATTAGAACAAGGATATGAGTCGCTTCATGTAAAAGTTATCTTGAAACTGTGATTCAAACGGCTTGATTTTTTTTAATTAAAAGTTTTAAACACCCGAATTGAAGCATGGTTTCGTCATTTGGAGCACTATTTCAAGGTAAGTTTTACATCAATCGACTCATATTCTCGTTCTGATCAGAAGCCCTAAAACATTAGTTTGAAATTGGGGGAAAAAGAAAAGAAAAGAAAAGAACTTAACGGAGTTAAGTTTTATCGGAGGCCCAGTGAAGAAAAAAAAGTTAAAGAGGTGGAACTTGGAGTGGGGATTTTTGAATGTGAGATTACTATTGACCAACTAGTAAAAGGGCAAAAGATGAGATTATTAAAATCTAATTTCCTATTTTAATTTATGGGTTTGTGTTCTCCAACATAAGAGATTTGCAATGAGTTATAATGTATTTAAAATGAAGCTAAGATTAATAATATGATGTTTGAAATAGATCAAAGTTGTGTTAAAAAACCTTAAGAAGAGTTTATAAGTAAGGAGTCAAGATGAAAAAGATAAGAATTGTCTCACAAATCTTAAAGAAACTTATAAGGAAGGAGTGAAGATGAAAAACTTATAAGGAGTCAAAAAACATTGAAATCTTATTCTTTTGGGCTTTACTCACACTCAAACTCATAAAGATGTAAACTCTCTCCCCTTTGTTTCGTTTTAAAAAACCGAAAGATTGTGTTCTTTTGTACGTCACAAACAGCTACTCTATTTTGCAAAATTTCATATACATAAAACTCTAGAGTATGTTTGGTTCGCGGAATGAATTGGAATTCCTATAGAAATTGTAATTTGAAGAAATTGTATTTGGAATTTAAACATTTCCATAGGAATTGCAAATTGTTGTAATTGCAATCTCAATCCTAATCTTACTGTGTTTGGGTGACAAATAAACCGGAATTTATCACCCCGGCCCCACCACCCATGCCCTAGGTCTGACCTAATAGGGTTACCGCCCCGGCACAACAGCCCATCTTGACCGCAACTGCCTAACCGACGGCCTAAACAGACCTCGGCCCACGGAATCGACCCGGCCCACACCGTCGACCAAACTTGTCGGCCTGAAACGAAATCGGGTCGCATCGTTGACCCGACCCATCGTCCCCAACGAGCATTGCTGGCCCGAACCGACTTGGTCCGCCGACCGAACCCAACCCGATTTGGCATGCAAAACCGGCCCGACACGGCTACAACCCAAACGAGGCCCACCATCCGAAACGGTTTGGGTCGAACTGTGCGAGTCAAATCGGGCCGAAAATGGGTCAAGTCAAATCGGGCCAAAAATGTGTCGGGTCGGAACAGCTCAAGTCGAAACGGTGTAGGTCGGAACGGTTCTTGTCGAAACGATGAAAAGGTGTGGGTCGAGTCAAGATGATGACCCGGAGGTCAGGCAAGTTGGATGGTGACTGGGCGGCGGATGCAACGACGTCAACCACTCGAAGATTCCAATTGATTTACTTGAATTCATTCACAAGTAGGAAGGATTTTGGATTCCTTTAGTTAAAGGAATTTAAGGGAATTCATGGCCAATTCCAATTACAATTCTTTTGTCAATCAAACACATGAAGATTGGAATTCAGATTACAGATCTATTGAGCTCCGGCGAACCAAACACACCCTAATGTGTTCGTTGGAATTGGAATTGGAATCTCCAACTTCTGTTGGAAGTGAAGCAGACAGCATGCTATGGGAAAGTTCAATAATCTTATTGACAGAGATGGAAGCTGAAGAAGCTGTTTAGGTATTTTTCTGCTTAGTTTTGTCTCTAAGGTACAACTCAGGCTTAACCCTTCCAATCTGTTGAAACTTAAAACAAAAATTTGTCTACTAGAATAAGTTACTGATGGCTTCAGGGATTAGCCTTGTAAAATGATTTTCATATAGGCCTGCAACATGTAGCTTTTGAAGCATGCCAATGGTTGAGGGGACGATTCCACTTATAGTTCAAAGGAGGTTTCCATATAGGACGGAGTTGAAAAGAAAGATTACCGACTAAATTTTACAGAGTCGACAAGTTACATGAATCAATCCACTGAATTTGTTACAGCCAAGATCGAGACGACGTAGCATGGATAAATATCCGAGCTCATGAAGGATGCTTTCTTTGATTTGACTAACCCACCTAGGGGCCAGTAATAAATCAACAAACAAAAACAGTGCTACGCTTACTCCGCATATATTAGTTTAGTGAGAGATGAAAGAGCAGCTCAGATAACCAGTTCAAGAAAAATGCCAGAAACTTTCATGAAGATAGGAACATTGTAAACAAACTAAACAACAAAGTAAAACAAAAAAAATCTCTTTTCCCCCTTTGGGCGTTCTTTAAAACAAAATGTCAATCTCAACACAAGATTAAAGAAATAATGATAACTAAAAAGTTCACAGGTAACTAGCGGCCAGGAAATTTGGGTACCAAAGATCCAGATCCAGGTTGTTGTTGTTGTCTAGCCGCCAGTGTTGATGTTGTGTCACCCAAAGAACGTCCCGCTTGAGGATTCTGGTATCCCCCCAGGCCCGCTAACCCAAGCTGTGAACCATAAGTAGCCATCATGTTTGGGCCCACCGTGTTGATTCCATAACCACCACTGAACCCAAATGGCTGGGGTGTTGGAGATATACCGTTCTGATTCAGAGCAGAGACCAACATCGGATTTGGCGCAACCATAATTCCACCTGGATTCATAAGCTGAGGAGCATACATCCCGCCATAACCGTAGCCCACATTCCCTGTCTCAGTACTAGAAGTAGCAGCAGGGGAATTTTTGGTAGTTTTGTTTACACGTTGATTGTCTACGGCTTGTCTGCACTGTAACTGACAACCGTCAAAAGCCTTATTTGGTTCTTCCAAAGCCTTCTTGCATCCTTCGACCGTTTTGTATACAAACATCGCAAACCCTTTGAACTTTCCGGTTGCGTTGTCTAACCCTAACGGCCCATCTTCGATTTCCCCGAACTTGGAGAAAAAGGAACGGAGTGCGTTCGGATTCACATGAGACGCGGCATTTGCAACGAAGATCTTCCGTCCAGCTGGATCTGGTGTACCCGTTGTCTGGTTGTTACTGGGCCCACTTGGTGGTCCCGCTGAAGCTAACTGACAAGAGGCCATGCGGCTTCCGATTTTCTTCTGTGTCTGTTTAAGGGATTTCTGTGCGCTTTTACGCGTCTTGAAGAGAACGAAGCCGTAGCCTTTGGCCTTTCCGGTTACCTTATCGGTAACAACCTTGCAATCTTCGATTTCACCGTATTGTTTGAAGACGGAAAGTACTTGGTCTGATGTGGCGTCCCATCCGAGGCCGAAGACAAATATCTTACGGTGAGCGGGATCCACCTCAGCGGTTTGAGTGAGGCTAGCCACTATTGAACGATCATTCATAGCTGCTTCTTTGAGGAGCTCGATGATCTTTTCTTTCGGTAAGGGTTCTAGAAGCTTTCTAAGATTTTCCTTTTTAGAACTCTCGTCATCTTCTTCTTCCTCATCGTCCTCTTCTTCCTCTTCGTCCTCTTCTTCCTCTTCCTCCTCTTCTTCTTCTTCTTCTTCTTCTTCTTCTTCTTCTTCTTCTTCTACTTCTTCTTCTTCTTCGACTTCTTCGTCATCTTCATTTACTTCATCAGAATCGGATACTTCAACATCTTGTGTTTCTTCTTCGGCTTCTGATTCTTCCTCCTCAGACGTCTCATGCTTAGCTACAATCTTAGGTTTCTTTTCTTCCGCTTGCGCTTTAGGTGTCGTTGATGGCCTTTTCTTCTTCATTTCACACCAGATAGAAGGCAAATATTACCTAAAAACAAAAACAAAAATCATTACAGTCGTTACAGAGTAAACAGGTATACAAATCTAGTTGTTATTTCATCGGTCATCCAATATGACTTCATAAACACACTTAACATTGATCAACTTTCTCAACAAGGATACATTTAAGCTGAGATTTCCACCAACAATGCATAACAGATTAATAACCTTGAATGGTTCAGAAGCATGACATCATAAACAATACATAACAGATTAAATTTCAACTTGCATAGCTTTTGTATTCACATTTTAGCCTTCTGTGTTCAGTGTAATGCTTAAAAGTTTTCTAGACCTTAGCTATATTACCGAATCATGATTCACAAAAAAATGTTATTATATGTAATAAACCTAATTTTTATAACCTTAACTATGTACCTTTCTTTGTAATTAACAAAAGACATACTCTGTTAAAAGAAAAAAAAAAAAAAAAACTAGTAGGAATCCGATAAACGCACTTGCTACATCAAGAAGAAACCACTTCTTGCATCGCGCAACATAGAAAGTAGACTAATAATTCTCTGGTCATGGAACGATTTTCATTTTGGTTCGTCGGATCCAATTCGCGGTAAACACGATGCGGGATCGCGTTTCCGACGACCACTCCGAAAAACAATTCGTATGTAATTGAGAAGAATGATGGCTAATCGAAGCTTACCTGCTGATTGAACCTTAGCTTCCCTGCGAATGAAAGAAGATCTGTTGGCTGTTTTTTAGGTTTAGAAGATGGGGGAGCGAACAGGGGAGATAAAGATAGACAAGAGGCTGACTGCTTTAGTTTAGGGATATTTATTTTTATTTTTATTTTACTTTTAATTTTAATTTTAACTATATATTATTAGTCGTGGCTGATAAATAGGGTCATGATAAAAAAAAAATTAATTGTTTTTTGAGTTAAATTATTTTGAGCTTCTTTTATTTACTGTTTTTTTGTTAATATGATTTTTCATTTTTTACCTAGCATAGATAAATTGTTTTAAGCTTTTTTTACCTACTCCCTTTTTTGTTGTTAACTTGCTTTTCATGCCATGTGTCTTTTTCTTTTTTTCTAAATCAAACACATTTCTCTAATCTTCTTTCTCAATAGTGCCATAATGTTATTTTATCATTAAAAAACCCACCACCTGCCCAACTCCTTCTGCTTTTTGCAAAACATGGTTTCCGTAAGCCACTTCCTTCTTCAGAGGATGTTCTTATTTCCGTAAAGCGTTGGATTTTCTTTTTATTACTAGAGGGTAACCTACTCATAATTTATCTGCAAAAGTTATAAATTTTTTGAAACATGGGCCCTTAGATAATCTAAACACAAACAAGCGTGGTGAAGAGCTAACATAGATATTAAACCTTTTAAAAGCATTTGATGGTACATCTTTTATATGTTCAACAGAGATTAACATGTTAATAGTAACAAAAAAAAAGTTAGTTTCTAAACATTTTATGCTACTTACATGATATTAGCTTTTGTGAGAGCCTTGCCAAGCAATTGGACAGAGTTCTCATTCCCATTTAATACAATCTAAACTACCTATCATCCCGGAGAGACCATGATATTCAGCATGATGTTCCATAATTCGTTGCATATTACTGAATGTTGGTTTTCTCAAGTATTTTTTCATATATAGTTCAATGATATACGTACAAAAATTGTGAATTCATTGAATTTATTCTTTTTGGTGATGGGAGGTGGATTTTGAACATTTGGATAGTAAAATTTAGTATGAATTGTTTGATTTATATAGAATAATATTTTAAGATTTTTTTTAAATAGACATTGGCCAACGGCTAGCCTAATGGGCCCTTGAACCCAGCCAATCACAGTCATCCACCTCATATCCCCAACCCGCCCCAGCCCCACGCCAGGCTTCATAGCGACGCCAGCAGGGCAACGCCGCTACCCACGCTAGCCCGGTGTGACTAAAGCAGCATTGCTTGGCTACCCAAGCCCACGACCCGCGATCTAAATCGCACATTTCTTGAATGCCCAATAACCATTAACCATGTGAATTGGGAGTAGTTTCAATGCAATTTCAGATAAATTGTAGCAGTTTGACAGAACACCACAATTTCAAATTACACAAAATTCACTAGCAATAAATAGAAAAACATGATAACAATTCAATTCTCCTCCAAACGATTATTAGAACATACAAGACAAAACAATGAAAATCATACAACAAGATGATTAGTTTGAAAAGAGGGACTCATCTATCTCAATCTTCACAACCTCACCGTCATCATATTTGTCCTTCCTCGGCGGAGCTGGTGGAACCGGCACCCTCGGTGGCCCTCTCCCCTTCTTCTTGTTCCTTGGTCTTGCCTGCCCATTCATACACAACATTCACAATCTAATCGATACCCAATAAATAATACGCCAATATTCTTTCCACAGTTCTCGTATTTCACCCTTCCTATTATGCATCTTATTTTTGTTAGGGGTGCTAACTGGCGTGTTTGAGGGTTCAACCCAACCCGAAAATTTTAGACGAACTGAACCCAAAAATCATGTCATACATATGATACCGAACCCGGCCCAAATATTGGCGGGTTGACCCGAACACGACCCGTCAAACCTGAATTTTTTACTTTTTTCTGTAAATTAATACATTAAAATTAAAATTTACTAAAAAACACAAATGTATATAATATAATTACATTTAAATTATAAAATCTTGTGTTAATTTCTCTTCTTATGTTATAATTATGGCGAAAAATACTCACTCGGCTTAATTTTAATTTATGATATAAAACGTATTGTAAAAAAAATATAGAGTAAATTACTTTTTGAATCCTTGTGTTTTAGTGGTTTTAACGATTTTAGTTCAAAATCAAAATGTTTAACGCCAAGAGTCCCTAGACGTTTTTTTTATAAAGTCCAATTTTTTTAATAAAATTGAACTCAAAACGTTATAAAATGAGCGGTTAGGGACTCAGGGCGTTAACATTTTGATTTTGAACTCAAATAGTTAAAATCACTCAAACACAAAAGACTCAAAAAGTAATTTACTCAAAAATACAATATAATATAAATGGGTTAATCGAGTCAACCCGCAAACCCGACCGGGTTGACCCGAACCCGACCCGTTTAGCTAAATGGGTTCGCAAGTTCAACCTAAAACTAACCCAAACCCATTTAGACCAAACCAACCAGCGAATTTCGCATTAGGTTCGGGTCATGTTTTTGTTTCAGAAATTCACACCCCTGATTTTTGTAAATATAACCTGTCTCGTACCATCGTTTTATAATTCATAAATCTTCGTTCCTAACTATTTAATACATATCTAGAACACTGGTTTCTTCTAAGCTAGTTTAGTGATAATCTAAATTCATAACTATTGAAATTGAGGTATTAGAGAAACTCACATTCCCAAACGAATGATTGAATCGTTTTCCCTTGGCAGTCTTCTTGTCTCCTCTTCCACAGTAAACTGAAGCTCAAAACGAGTATATTGTTAGGCAAACCAAAAATCAATTAAGATTAAAACAAAAGAGTATACGAATTTAGGGTTTACGTACTGAGGGGTGAAATTGGGGAGGTTTCAACAGAGGAGAGAGAGATTGAGGAAGAGGGGTGAGAAAGAGGGACGGAGGTTACGGATGGGGAACGAGAGAAGGCGAGAGAGTTGGAAACCATCGGAAGAGAAGTAACGGCGAGCGCCATTGACGCCATCGTCGGAAGCAGAAGCACAGGGTTTCTCCGTTGAAGTGAAGATAAGAGTTGTGGTGTTCACCACTTGAATATAATCTGGTACACGGGAATACGGCGTCGTAATGCTTGTTCGTGTGAAGATAAGTGACAATTTATTTACTTTTACATAAAATCATTTTCATTTTTAATCACTAAAAGTAAAAACATTATTCATTGATTTTACAATGTTAGTTATTTAGAGAACCTAAGAATCTAATGTTTATAGTTTATGTAACGTGAGCGTTAGAGATGGTAACGTCAAATAAGACCCATGCTTACTCTTATTAGTAAACCAGACGCCTGGACTCTATAGTTTGGATCGCATTTGTGAGGGGCTGAATTTTGCATACCTAGGCTATCTAGTCATTGTTAAATGACTATAGCATAAAAAATCAATTTAAATTAGTACTCTCTCTTACTTGATTATTACACATGTTTGATGAGTGTGAGAGGGTAACTTCTTATGTTTATGTAGTGTAATTTTCCCCGTCTCACTTAAGTAATAACACTTTGACTTAACTCCTACTGATTTAACATTCTTAGGTTGTTATTTCTTAGGCCAATGGCTTTTCATCAAAAGGTAGATGATATATCATGCTCATGTGTATTGGTTAGGTTTGTTAATCACAATCATTTGTCCTTTCACTTATTTGATGAGAGATGTTTTTTATGTCAAATAAACACGCATTACTCCTACTCTAAATTTACAATACTTTTCTTTAATGAGACTTAGACCCTCACCATTTAGAAGGGATGTCAATGCAACACCTTAATACCACTGGGTTACATACCCTTTCTGAGGGTTTGTTACTAAGATTTTAAATCCGATCTAATATTGTGTGACCTTTCTATGAATAAGACTACCATCGTGTACACCACTATAATATATTGGAACACTGATATTCCCATATTTTAAATTTTATCATCACATATGCTATTACTGTCTGTTAGTTAAGTGTAAATGTAAAGGCTTGATTACCTTACAATTTATCACTTTATAAAGGATTTGTTTTGTGTGTTAAAACTAGTCGTTTTGGTTTATGGAGACTCAAATTAGGATGGTGATATATGCACTTAGGCTATGTTTGACTTAGCTTTTCAAACAACTTTTGACTTTTTGAAAAAGTTAATAAGTCACAATGGAGTGACTTAGTGACTTTTCCCCTCCATAACAATTTCATGCCTAACACATTTTAACTTTTTAAAAAGTCAATAAGGCGATAAGTTAGTAAAATAAGCAATCCCAAACACCCCCTTAGTAAATGAATACATATAAAGGTATATAAAGGTATGCCTATGTTCAGTATTGTTCATACTTAGTAACGCATATGCAGATGTTGAGATCAAAGTATCTAAGTGAAGTATATGGAATTGTATTTAACCTTACACAAAATTTTAGACTATAAGTTAGTGTACCGAACATTCAATATGTTCTTTTAAGTGTATGACTTCTTATATCTTATAAAGAGGTGATATAATAACGACTTATGATAACTTAGCAAATTTCATAAGTACTTAAAAAGTTTAGTGTTGCAAAATTTGATAGTTTTGCCCCAAAATACAAGTTTTGATTAATATGCAATTAATCATGTATAGCAACTCATTCAAATTAATCAATGATTTAAAATTAACTTTAGCAGATATAAATTTCGAATGTTCTATTGATGAATTTTAAGCAGTTTAAAATGTCATCACCATTAAAATAAAATGTTACTTAACATAAAAGCAAATTAGCATCATCACCACTAGTTGCCTCCAAATTCAAAGTAATTTACTAAGTTTTATCTTCATCCCTATTCGAAAATTTGTAGCCATTTAGAAAGATTACATGTTAAATTATACAAGTGTTAATTTCTTTTGATTCTAGTTAGATAAAAAAATCAATAAACTAAATAAAATCAAAACTACATTACATATATATTTAAAAACCATGGAAGCCAGGCAATCGTATGCCACTTCCCAAATGGCTCGAACAAATTATGATTTCACTCTAGTTTAGAATTACGATTTTGCTCTGACTTCAAAATTACAGTCTTGCCATTGTCATAGCTTTTGGAAAATTACGATTTTACCCCTAGAGAAAATTACAATTTTGCCCCCCTCCTCCAACTCAAAATTACAGTTTTATCATCGTTGTAGCTTTTGACACATTACGATTTTACTTCCGTTCAAATTACGAATTCCCCAAGCTCAAAATTATAGTCTTATCATCGTTTTAGTTTTTTTGTGCAAACCTATGGTAGTGTTTTGTTTTAGTTGGTTGACTCGATGTAATTTTTATTCATGTCAGGCAATTGCCTAGCACTCGCTTATTGGTCCTAATAGTTTACATTTTTCCCTCAGCTAAAAGTTACAGTCTTACCGTCGTTTAGGATTTTTTTTTTAGCAAAACTATAATAGTGTTATGTTTTATTTGGTTGAGAAATATTTTCCCTAACACCCCGCAACGCAGGAAGAGCATTAAAATAAAATAAAATAAATAAAATACATCTAATTCTAATCTAAATATTAATAAAAGACTTCATTTAATACCACATGGCATTCTCACCCATAATCTTTTATTAGTTATTTATATTTTATTTACTAGATCAATCTAATCTAATCTAAATCATCTCCTTCAATTTAAGTTTATAGAATATTAATTAATCTTTGTATTTTATCATTTTCTATTATTATCAAAATTATAGTTCATGATATTGATTAATTTTCATTTGTTTTTTATTACTATTCTCTTTTCCATATAAGAAGTGTCATATTTCTTTTGAAGATAACTTTATTATATACTATTTTTCCTAATTTTAGCGTCGTGGAACACGGTTAAAATTTTTATGGGTATTCATATTTGTTTCCATTTTATCAATACAAAATAAACATTAGAAATTGTATCATAACAAAATTCACATACAAATTTTCTATACTTTTAGAAGCACAAATCATACCTCTAATACATGATTTTAATGAATATCAAGTGTTAACATTATAACATCAAATCATGTTAATATCATATGATAACAATATTGTTTCTTTTAAAATCATTACCTTAATATCCGCTCAAAAATCTTAAATGGGCCTCCATTTATGTTATTGGGCGTAATTCGTTTTCTTCGCCTCCATTTTGGAATTTAGGGTTCCAAATCTCAACAACCTACAACTCACAGGATCACACACGAAACTTCCATCGACCGATCGCAAATCATGTCATCGAAGGTGGCTCTGAAGACGAAAGGAAAATCAACAAAAGGATCAAAGCCAGCGGATGACAAATCAGCATCGAAGATCTTGAAAGAATGGAGCACATGGACCATGAAGAAAGCTAAAGTCATCACTCATTACGGTTTCATTCCCTTGGTTATCTTCATCGGCATGAACTCCGAACCCAAACCCTCGATCTCCCAGCTTCTCAGCCCTATTTGATTCGTAATGATCCTTCACTATCTGTCGAATTAATTAGATCGATTTTATGTGGAGACATAAATCACCATTAAGGATTCAAGGTTTACGTTTATTATGTTTTTGTTGCTAGTTAATGTTATCGATTTACATGTGTTAATAACATAGGTTGTGAACTTATGCTATTTTGTTGGAATTAAGAAGTTTTGTGTGTTATTTTGAGCGGTGGCGGATCCAGAAAATCTTCGTAGGGGTAACGTTTTATAGAAAAGGCGTAACGAAATCAAAAAATGTCAAATTTTTAAAAAATTTACACTACCGTCGGAGGCCAAGGGTAGCGGAGTAGGTCAGCATTTTTGAGTATGCTATGAATTATCAAATGTTATCTTTTTAGTATCTGGTGTTTGGAAAAGTTTAAGATGGTTAGTTTACAGATTTTGCTGATATTGTATGTAGTGTATAATGATTGATTTACTTTGACAGGCTAACTGATTGTTAACCTATTGTTAACAGATATATTTTGCCCCTGCTTGCTCTTAAAAACTAAATAACTTGTGTTTATCGTGTTACTGTGTTAGAACTATACACGTGACAATTTGGGGAGACGAAATATCGGTCATATAGCAAAATAGGTACTCGGTATGGTTTGAGTTTAGACACATCTGTTTGCTAAAGAAACCCGTTGTTGGACTTGGATAATATCGAGCCAGTTTTAGGTTAATGACCCAAGTGGTAGTTTGGTGACGAGTTATTCTAAGGGACGTCTAGAGATTGAAGAGATGATAACCGACCCTTTTGGGCTTTGGGACTTCTTTATGCAGTTTGTTTTTGGAAAATTTTAGGGAAACCAACTCACGACAAACCTGTTTTCGAACAAAGAACCAACACACTACAAAACTTGTTCTGTAACAAAATTGGTAGGTTCAAGAACCATGTAGGATTGCAGTTTTAGAGTTGTTAACGTGAACGAGTGTCTTCCATGAACCCAGTTAAAATGTGATAGAATTGAAAGAAGAGTCTAAGTCGGTTAACCATCATTGGTGGTGATATTGAAGGGGTTGGTAAAGTATGTATCATGGACCATGTCTTCCAATCATCATCAGAAGTTTTACCGAACACTTTTCTAAGAATTGTTGAGGGGAATGTCATGACAGATAGATGTGACACAAGAAAGCGTGAGGGATGGCATGACGTGGGTTGGATGTTGAGAACTAGAGTCTCAATGAGGGTTGCAGCGAAAAGAGGAAGAGAATTGGACATGTGTGACCAATGTTTATGGTGTTGCATTGCTAGTTTCATGGCTACACCTGATCGTTGCATCGCTAGGTTACCATGAGAAGGTGTCTGTGATGTGAGGAAGAGAAAGTGCATCAAACAATGTATAAAGTAATTTTGACAAAGATAACATATACACCAAGACACATAACATGCCTAGAAAGTTGTTACATACACATATAGCTTGCAAACACCTTAGACCACTTAGTGTGGGGGTTGTGGAGAGTAGGCATGGCATATCGTGTCAGACATGACCTGTTAAGACACGAACATGAGAAGATACGAACACGAAACAGGTAAACACGAACACGACACGAAATCTTATCATGTCAGTTTTTCCAAACACGAATACGAACTTGATAATAAACATGTTACACGAACATGACCTGTTAAGACACAAAAAATTACAAGCGTATCATACGACTTGTTAAGATACGAACACGACCTGTTAAGACACGAACTCGCCCTAGAGGGGTGGTGTGTGAGTCTAGGGCTGGCATGTTGTGTCAAACACGACCTGTTAAGGCACAAACATAACCTGTTAAGATACGAACATGACATGTTAATAGATGAACACGATAAGACACGGACACGAAATAAGTAAACACGAACAAGACACGGAAACCAACAGGTCTCATCGTGTCGACCTCTTTTAAAACACAAAACCTGTTAGGGGTCAAACACGAACCTGTTAAGATCGTCTCATTTCATGTCGTGTCCTGTCTGAAATTACCAGCCCTAGTGGAGAGGGGGCAAGCCCCTCCACGCCTTGCCCACCAGCCCGTCCTCTCGTTTGATGTGCGCTGCACAAAGCCATAGGCATGATTCTTCTGGGCGTTGCCCCTTTCCTCCACTCTCACCACTTGCCAGTTGACTTTTTTAGCCCCTTTGCCTTTCCCCCTAAAGTGTAGGTGGCACATACGTGGCAGGGTTTGCCCCCTGCCCTTGCCCACCACACTATTTAGTCTTAAGAGTTTCATCGTCACACCAAGCAATGACAAGCTTACTACAAAAAAGAAGCAATTGTAGTCTCCAACTTTTCATACTTGCTTGATGCCATTGCTACCTTTTTAATCTAATCACATTTGGTTCAAATTCCATATATCTAAAAACCAATTCTGTTTTGTGCCTCTGTTATAAATCATGTAATTCAATCTACTCTAACCCTTGTCTAAACATGTCAACCTATTAATACTACCGTCAGCAATCGAAATTCTGATAACAACTTACTAATCTCAATTGGGTTTTTATATAATTAGCAAGATTGTTTGCAAAGCTGATCTCGGAATATGAAAGCGCAAGCTCTCATTTCATATACAGCATCCTCTGTTAGCTACTTCTACATTTTGAAACATTATTTGTAATAAGAAATTCAAATGATGAAACAAAAAATGACAACTTAACACTTTTTGTTGCTAATGGCCGACTAAACCGGAAATTTCTTCCCTGTTACCGGGGAAGTGGAAACAGCAAACGTGAAGGATGACACAGAAAGCACCAACAAATCATATTATTAGACATTTGGATGGGTAAATGGCTCCCCACTTATGCCTGCCGGTCAACAAGTTTACAACCCCATCCATGCTTGTCTTAGGAAATGCTCTCATCATATTGTGTGGTTTCAGTTCATAATTATGCAAGTTCAAGTTGTGTTAATTAACTCTCCTTTAACCCGATCCAACCATCCAAACCGAAGCAAGTTGACTGGTTTGGTTGACGGTTTGAAGCTTGGAACCGGCCACTAAAAATTCTTTTTTTTTTCGTTTGGGTAAATTACACGGATAGTCTTTGTGATTAATCAAAATTTTAAATTTAGTCCCTAACATTTTTAATGTACACGGATAGTCCCTGTGGTTTGCACTTTGTAACGCATTTTGTCCCCAACTTTTTCCAAAAGTACATGGATGGTTATTGTGGTATGCACTTTGTAACACATTCAATCACTAAATGTTGGGGACTAAATGCGCTACAAATTGCAAACCATAGGGACCATACGTGCACTTTTGACAAAGGTTGGGGACTAAATACGTTACAAGTGCAAACCACATGGACTATCCGTGTACTTTTGTAAAACTAGAGACTAAATCCAAAATTTTGGTTAACCACATGGACCATCCGTGTACTTTACTCTAAAATATACAATCAACTATACGGATTATTGCCAATGATGGCTAGCTCAGAGGCCAGAGTGACGTTTGGTTCCAGGTTCGATTCACGCAAGTGGCAATATTCAGGTTGTTTACTTCTTGGGATGGCGATCGGGCCATGAGTGTTAATAACCCTTTTGGGGCCAGACAGGCTGGATCCCGGGTTTGCCTCCACGTAGGTTGTCCTATAACGCTTAACGTACACAAATGTGGCCACTACGCTACATGCTGTCAAAAAAAAGTCTACGTATTACATGTTTGCTTATCTGTATCGTTTTAATGTTTTAATTTAAACTAACTATTTTGAAATTAAAAAAAAAACATTTTAAACAATTAAACCATCAAGATATACATATCTAGTCATGAAAGTTTAACCACACTACTATACACACCTAATGATGATATCAAGACTATCATTTCCTTAGTGGCAAAAAAGCATGTTTGCTGACAGTGGGATACGCAATCACAACGACCAGCAACAACATTATAAAGAACATCACACTATAACACATGTGACACGCACAGACATGAGACACCCTTGTTGGGACTAAAGCTAAGAAAATGCTGCAAATTAGCCAATCATATGGTAAAGTAGAATGTTTACTTTCGACTACCATAAACAAAGCATGCATAGTTTTATCAAAAAGAAACTGTCATTGTCCTGCTAGCTTGTCATCAAAGTGATATCGGTTTTGTTACCTGTTCGTGTTCCTTGTTGCTACCTCTTCGACTCATCTCCGCGTGAATCCACTTGTAGCCCAATCCTCTTGTGGAACCAATGCAACTGTAGTTGTGCGTCTTCTGGCCGACCGCTGGGACATAGTAAATGCCTATTGAAGACGACTGGTTACGCTCCCCTCGATGTGATCTGTGTATGTGATATGCCTTCGTTGTGCGACAGAACACAACTCTACACCTTTATTTCCCTATGCAATGCATATGCAAAAATGTGATAAAAATTTGTAGTTCAAGATTTAGTTAATCAGATTTGAAGAATGTAGATAGAACTATAGAAGTTAATAGTTCAAGGTTAAGCTGTAGATTATATAAAACAATCATTGTGAAAACAAGAGATAATTATAAGGCTGGGTGGTGTGGAGAAAGCCCCTGGGGCTTTATTACGTCACATCAGCGTCACGTATGCACCACATGAACGAGAGGTTTTATCGTTAACTTGCACGGTGTGGGGTGACACCCTCTATAAAGCCCCTTGATATGTAAAAAATATAAAAATGAAAAAAGAAATTATAAAGAAAATGAATTTGATTGGTTAAATACATCCGAGCCCCCATCACCATCCCTATAGCGCTCGTTAAGGAGTTAACGAAATTGCCCATACCTCCCCCCCCCCCCCCTCCATAGCGCTCAGGAAATAGGGGAGGGGCGTCAAAGATGGTGAGGTGGCAGGGGCCCTGAACCACACCGGGTGGTAATAGGACATTTAATGTTTAAATTCATCGTTCACTTTTGGTTTATAATATTTAGCGTCAAAATATAATTTTCAAAACAAGCTCCGTCACTCCGTACAAGAAAATTCAACTTATTTAGAAACTTATACAAACAAGTGAAATTTTACCTTTAAAAAAAAAGTGAAATTTTAACCCAATTATCGTATACTTTATCGTTTATATTATATCACAATAATAAATATATATTAAAATCCAAACAATTATGAAGTAGCAAGGTATTGCATTGATAATACAACATTTATAAAATGAAAATATTAAAAACAACTTGTGAATATATATTCATAAAATTTTCATAAACAACAATGTAAAATCAAACCGATGTTATATTCCAACCATGACTAAATTCATCATCGACCATTTTACACACTACAACATCATATATTACCACTAGACTAAAACCCTGTAACATCCGTCAAGAAAACGGGTTCTAAAACCCGCACCATTTTGTAATCAAGTTTGTATTCTGATCTTTTCGCTACGTATTTATGTTAATCGCTTAAGGGATTCGTTATATCAATAATATAAAATAATAAATAACAATAAAGATAATAATACTAATAATATATATATATATATATATATATATATATATATATATATATATATATAGGTTATAAAATCAAAAACAATAAAATGGTGTAGACCGCGGGTATCGAACCCGGGTCACACCCGTAACCAAGCATACAACACACCACTGCACCACATACTCAACATCTGATACAACCAAATCAAATAACCTTTTATACTCTCGTATATCTCGGACATGTTCAAAATACCGCCCAATGTAACGGCACCCAGTCAACCGGAAATCACCAAGATTTCCGTTTCTCTTCAATTGATCACAAAACTGACTCTCAATCATACATCTAGACTCAAACCGAGTCAAAACCGCAGTCAATTGATCTGCTAACATCTCCCCATAACCGTTTTTGACCGAAAACCTCTAAACCGAAACCCAATCCAAGCTATCTCCTTCAACTATAAATAGGGTTTCTGGGAACTGTTTAGAATGCACACAACCCATCCGCAAACCTCCGTTCATCAGAATTCATCACCGGATTTGTCTGGTAGTCGCCAGAAAATATCACCGGAAAACCGAAATCGTGGTGGATCACATCACCTATAAATACCTTGCTAACCTCGTTTCCAAACTCGTTCAAACCCTTCTCGGAATCCTCTGCTTATTCTCCCCAGCTCCGCTGACCTCAGAGCTTCATCTGCAAGTCGCCGGAGTTTTCTGCACAGTACCGGAATCCAACCGGAACTTCCATAACATTCTCCGATCGGTATGAATTCTTAATCTTTTCTGTCAGTTCTATTCGATTCATTTGTCTAATCTAAAACAGTAGATCAGTGAAACCAAATGTTTAATAAATCTGTTTTCAGTTCTAAGTTAGTGAAGAAGATGAACATCGAGTCGTTTATAATATAATTAAAATCAGTATTTCAAACGGGTTAGACACACAGTCCAGTGGTGGACTGTGTGCATTTCATACTATCGATACCGAGTTCGATCCTTGACACAACACCTATCCACAGTACTAAAATGTTTTTTTTTTAACCGGAACCATATTAACTCGCTGTAAGATGTTAAGTATAATAAAATTTCAATATATAACGGGTTAGACACCCAGCCCAGTTGGTTGGGCTGGGTGCAACACAACACTGAAAACGCGGGTTCGAGTCCGAGCTCTCACACCGGTTCGACAGTTAAATTCTTTTTAAAAAATTGAATAATTTCTAAATAACTTAATTAGTATATAAGAATAATAAAATCAGAGATTATTTCGGGTTAGACACGTAGCTCAGTTGGTAGAGCTGCGTGCACGTATACGAGAGGTCACGAGTTCGAACCTCACTCAGCGCATAGAAAACACAGTCTGACCGGTCAAGACCCGGTCAACGGTCAACGGTCAAAAAGTCAACCTTTTTATTTCTTTTTAATTATTTATTTAATTGGAAAATTAATTAAAAATACTTAAAAATAAGATTTTTAGAGTTAGAAAATTTCCTTAAACTCACAAAAATAAATCTAACAATCCCATTAAGAGCACTAATTAAAACTATTAATCTCAAATAAAATTTATTTATTTACCGAATCATTTCGTTATCATTTAGGTTAGTTTTTCCTCGTCGGTCGAATCATAAATTCGTGCGCATTCATCATTATCAAGGAACGCAGTGAGTGAATT
Source organism: Scalesia atractyloides (assembly GCA_947069175.1). NCBI lineage: Eukaryota > Viridiplantae > Streptophyta > Magnoliopsida > Asterales > Asteraceae > Scalesia > Scalesia atractyloides. Next base: position 85,898,507 of record CAMTDV010000116.1, on the reverse strand, counting down.
CTTACAAATTCCCCTTTTTATTCATGTTTTGGGGTGTATCATGTGTCGCTTTGATTATTTCGTTTATTCAAACTTGTGCTATTACCATTATATGATCTAAACTTGTGATGTAAATATTGTTTGTTGTGATGTGTGTTTGCATTTTGTCAAGTTGCGTGCAAATCATTCATTAGGCCCATCAGTTCCTCGTAGGAGACGAGTTGAGCATCAGGCGCCTCATTAGATCGGCTCCGTTTGATTGAGCCTTGATCTCATTGTTAATCATTTGGTGTGTGTGCTTGTGCATTAATTGATATTATGTGTTTTGTGATTAAATTTACATTTACGTTTACTCATATGTGGTTATGCACCTTTTTATAACCAATATAATAAATTCGTTCAAATGTTTTCAAAAGATTCACTCGCCAACCTATGTTGACCCAAAAACCCTATTTTTACACATGATACAGGTGATCCAGTTGAGAAAAGAATCACGTAGGATGGCCTAGAAGAATAAACAAGTTAATGCTTTGGAATGAACGTTTAGTTTTGTTTTCCTTTGTAATTGTATGATTTTTGTTAATGGATACTTTAGTTTGTAATTTGAATGAAAATGTATTTGAACATGTTGTGTTTGTAACTTCTTCTTTAAAAAAAAATAATAAATATGAAACTTTATAGTAAATGTCATGAGCTTTGATGAAAACCCAATCATGCCCCGACTATCATTTCCGCTGCGGGTCAGGGTGTGACAAACCCAACACCACGTCGAAGAAAAACAACCAACGAACCCAAAAAACATCAAGCTCAATGATTATGAGCTGGCAGCGATGGCGGTGGCTTGCACTGGTAACATTTTGCAAACAGACCAAACGTGTCAACTTGTTTAATGAAGTTTGTCATGCTAGCCCACCCACCGAACCCGAACCCAACCACAAAAACCCAAACCACAATGAATATGTTGACTATGTACATGGCCGTCCAGCTCGGTAGAAAGAATGGTGGCTTCTCTGCCGCGTTCTGCAAGCAACAAGTTTGACAATATTAAGGTTAGGTTTGTAGGTGAGTACAATAATAGTAAAAGTGTGACTGATGCATCCAAGCTTATCAATCAATGATAATGAAATGTAACCTAACTTTTGTAATTTACCATGTTTTATACCCCTTCATGTCAAAGTTACAAATGAGACAAGTCATCTTTCGTACGGATTTAAACAGGTGGGCCGGGCTGACCCGCAAAAAAGTCGTCTTCTTTTACAGAAAAGTTATACATAGTTGACGTGTTACTTATGGTTACCGAAAAACGTTATTACAAGAATGATATAAATCTTTAAATAAAATTTTACGAAGTTGTATTCATCGAAAATAGACTGTGGGTGACTTTTGACCCATTACAATGTTTGTCCTTTGATCATTTTTTTATTGAGTAAGTATACGGATAGTCCTTGTAATTTTCCCAAATTTTGAATTTGGTCCCCAACTTTCGAAAAGTACACAGATGGTCTTAGTGGTTTGCATTTTGTAACGAATTTAATCCTCAACTTTGGCCAAAATTACATGGATGGTCTATGTGGTTTGCACTTTATAGTACATTTAGTCTCTAACTTGGACCTCCTGAAACCTTTAGATTTGTTGGCTAGGGACTAAATGCAAGCCACAGGGACCATCCATGTACTTTTGGAAAGTTAGAGACCAACTCCAAAATTCTGAAAAACCACAAGGACTATCCGTGTACTTTAGCCTTTTTTATTTGACTTGTTTGATATAAAACGCGTCCCAAATGAAACCATTCATAAGTATATGGGACGAAAAGGCCTAATCTTTGGTCTTCTCTGTTTACTGCTATTAGAAATAAAGATTTTTGAGTCGGTGTGGACTGATTACCTGGCGGGCAGAAGCCTTTCGGTAGGTGAGCATATGGGCTAGAGCCGGGATAATGTAGACAGTGAAGCTAACTAACAGAGCTCCAACAGCCGAATTAATTGGACCGAAAAACGGGAATATGATGGCTAGGAACCAAATTGGTATCACAACCGGCAGCCTAGCCAGTGCCCGTAAACATATGCTCTTTGTATCATGCATCCCCACCACTTTCTCCCACACAAAATACAGCGGAGTGCACGCGAAACCAAATGTTATAAACTGCAAAATGAAATAATAAGTTAACAACACACCCAAATTGCTCAGTACACTTATCAAAAACTTTAGTAAGTTAATTAAATGTTTTAATAACTGATAACCGAACCTGATGGATTAGCATGAGGATAACAGCTGCATCACGAAACCGAGTTCGTGGCAGAAGGGAAAACGCATTGGAATGGTTTAAAAGCTGGTCACCGAAGGCCCAATACATCGCAGCAGCTGACAGGAGTGTTAATGTGAATACATATAACGTAGCAAACAGATATATGTATTTAAACTTCCTCGGCCTCTACATCGCATGCATTATTTCACTGCAATAAACATGTACACCATATCAGTATTAATATATTATCGTCGACTAACATCAGAAATTATGATTAAATTAGCGAGCGATTTACTAACACTGTGACTGCGTGTCCACCGAAAGTGTAGAGTATGTTTGTGGCTCCAGTGAAGTACAACACGAGTTTTGTGGGACCCGAATGAACCACACCGTCAACCTTGCCATGAACCAACGCTGCAATGGCTAGGTACCAAGCGGTGTAGGTGGTCATGCCAAGCCCGAGAAACGACCAAATTCGGTAGTTATGGAAAGACGGTATGAAGACGGTAGTAGCACAACACGCTCCGAATATATACGTCCATGTCCTCTTGTCCAAATGATCATTTATGTAGTATATATTGCTGCTTATATATTATAAAATGTGACACAATATATAACATCAATTTATGATGATGGTTAAAAAAATAAGCTGACCTTGCACAAGCTATGAGCTGTATGACAGAGCCAAACAGAAGAAAGGTGCAGTTGAAGGCTAACCCCACAGCTTTCCAATGTGGGCCTAAAAGCCCATCTAACACTTCAAACCACTGCATCAAACCAGTGTATATTAGTATGTATGGGATGCATATATATGTCTTAGGAAAATGCATCATTTAGGACATACAGGAGCATGATTCACATGCATCAAATGATAAACTAGTTTAATGCATTTGTCTAGAACTAAAGTACAAGTATATAAGCACATGGTACAATATGTCATGGAAACTGATGGATTTGGTATTTTTACCACACAAAAAAAGAGTAAAGCAACGCATGTTCGTTGTAGTTTGCCAAAATTTTGGATTTATTTACTAACTTTCCAAAAGTACACGGGTCTCTGTAATACGGGTCTCTGTAATTTGCACTTTATAACATATTTAGTCCCCAACCAACAAATCGAAAGGTTTTAGCAGGTCCAAGTTAGCTATTAATTACGTTACAAAGTACAAATCACAAGGATCATCCATGTGCTTTTGGGAAAAACTGGGGACTAAGTGCATTAGAAAATACAAACTGCAGGGACCATCCGTATAATTTTTTTAGAAATTTAGAGACTAGATCCAAAATTTTAATAAACGGCACGACCATCCATGTACTTTACTAAATAAAAACAAAGTTTATGTTAAATATAACGCTTAATTCCAAATGATTATAGCCTTAACCGGAAGCAAATAACTAGGTAAAATTTATAAAAACAAATCACTTTATTCCCATTGGTTTACATCAGATACTATTGTTTTTTACTGATGTAAATATTAAACCATAAAAGAATGGATTTTAACCTGAATCACATGGTTCTTGAAGCTGACATTCTCTTTCTCCTTTCTTGCTCTATACTCCACATACAGAACACTGATGAGATAAGCAGTCCAACTTCCAAGAAGACCATAAAACACTTGTAATATAACTCCTGAAAGCATACCCAATTGAGAGAAAGAGTATGGCAAAGTTAATAGCACTTGAGCCACCTGAAAATCCAAAAACAAGAAAACAAAAAGGATTCATTTTTTATACAATTTTATACAAAGGAAGTACAACAAAGCCCAGTGGGTATTTTAGTAAATTACCTGGTTTGAAGCACAACTGAACCAAGCATCATAAGCAGAACCACCATGCCAAAGAAAGTTCTTGAACCCAGACATTGACTGTTCTACCCCTACCTCTTGTTCTCCCTGTTGTTCTTGCTCATTAGCACCTTTCATTTCACCAGGAACTATAGCTTCTTCAGCTTGCTTGTTTGGAAGCATGTTTGCTCTGTCTTCTTACTCTACAAAAATCTTGTAAAAGATATCTGAAACTGAAAATATTACCCACTATTAAAAGAGCTAAAAAAGGCTCCACCGTTGCCTTTATTTTGGTTTGGTGGCAGAAAATATGTAAATCAATGCAAGTAATTAATTAAAAAAAATAACACAAAAAACCCCACATAGATGTCCACTTAACACATGGACACACACCCTTAAATCTTGAAGGAAAAAAGGTCCATTTTTGGTATTAAAACTGAGAAGAGAGTGACACTGTGTGTGTATATATATATATATTGCTCTGAATCGGTGGTGATGATGATTGCAGTTTCCCAAGATTGACAGAACTTTAACTACAGTAAACACACAATATAATCCGTAAAAAATCTCAAAAAAATGATTTTTTTAACCAAAATCATAACTTTTTGTGTGTATCACAAACCCATTATGTAGTAGAATAGATGTAGCCTTGTGGGTGTTTCAGAAATTCAAAAAAATATTAAAAAAAATGAAGAAACTTGATGAAAACAGGGGTGAAAGAGACATACCAGCTAGAGGAGAAATATGATTGTTGTTATTCTGGCTGTAGTTTGTTTCTCTGACTAGAATTATTAGAGGGAAAGAGGAAGAGGCATTGATGAAGCTTTAAAGAGGGAAAATGTGAGTGGCTTTTTGCAGTGGAGAAAGAAGAAAAGGTGAAGCCGCGATTAATCTGGCTGCTGCTGATTTGGTGTTTGTTTGTCTGTAAAAACTTCTGTTATTGTGGCTGCTTACAGGCTACAGACAGAATCTTGGACAGTTGTTAATGTTAGTATAACATTAACAATAATAATAATAATAATAATAATAAAATCTTTTCTTTTTTCGTGTAAATGAAACAGACGTTACATTTACTACTAATCTATTTCTACAACCAGTGACGAATGTAGAAAACTTTCATAGGGGTAACGTTTTAAAAGAAAATGGTAACGAAATCGAAAAAACATCAAAATTTTCCAAAATTTACACTACCGCCGAAGCGCTAAAAGGTACCAAAGGCTACCCCTTATGTAAAGGTAAATCCGCGCCCCTTTCTACAACAGCAAAGTTTTTAACTAAAGCTTACATGCTTTCTTTCTTTTCCTTTCTAAAGTTTGATTTTAGTTTTTGTTTTATACTTGCATGCCAGTCATTTATTTATTAGAATATTTGTTTTTTTTTTAAACATTGAAAGTAAATTAAACGTTTCCAATAACATGTACCTTTTTAAATCCTTTTGGGTGAATGTATATACTGCATACATAGTTTTTGGTATTTGTTAAGTATGATATGATTACAAAGAGAATGTGATAAGTGGTTACACAGGCGACGTATGTACGTATGTACGTATGTGTGAGTATGAGTTGGTTCGGTTATGTTATGTTATAAACGATTTGGTTGATTCGGTTATTGATAAGTATATTTCGGTTAATTCGGCTAACTGTCGGATGTGGTGTTGTGGTAGATATATATTATAATCAGTAGTAGGCAAGGGGTTATACAGCATAATGTAATAATTGTTTGAAAACCAAAATTGTTAGATTTTTACACCTTCTTAATAAAATAAAAAAATTTCTGAAATATATGTTTGAACACAATAATTATAGTCATTTAGACATCAGAATATGATAAAAATATTACTAAAACTGTCTGTTGTAGATGGATTCCGCATGAAAAGACTAATTATTCTGGTATTCATGTTACTTGATTGAAAAGCACATTGAATCAATGTATTATTATTATTATTAGTATTATTATCATTATTATTGTTATTATTATTATTATTATTATTATTATTATATTATTATTATTATTATTATTATTGCTATTATTATTATTATTATTATTATTTTCTTGTTATTATTATTATTATTTTTGTAAGTTGGTCTAGTAGTTAGTTACTTGATTTCTTTACTTGAGATTCTAAGTTTAATTCCCACTAAAATCACTTGGAAGAACACTGGTGGGTAGCAATGAAACCGAGCCGAAAAGTGTTTTACCGCAGTAGGCCCTTAGGCGGGCGGGTTTTCCCCGGCACTGATGGCTCAGATATACATTCAACTCTGACTGTTATGCGGGAGGGGATGCATTTGAGGACATCTCAGGATGCTTATCCGGTGATTTAGTTGGCCGTTCAAACAATTATTATTATTTTTATTATTATTAGTATTTGACAGTAGAAGATGTAAATTAATGCTTATTTAACCTTATGAAATACATTGTAGGTTAAAACTATTACATTATTTAAAAAAAAACTATTCAAGCTAATTGTAGCATTAATTTTAGACAGTTTTTCATTGAAATAATAATTTGTTTTAAAATACAATGTATTTCATATGGTTAAATATGAATCTCCATTTTAATTACTTAGGAATTTCAATAGGTGCAAATACAAACCTCACATGAAATAGGACATCGATAGTAAGACAAATTTGAAAAGAAGCCCTCACAGTCGAAATTAAATGCATTATCACACCGATAGGCGAACTTCAACACTGCTCAATTTAAGTAAAAAAAATGAATAATATTCGATTGAAAAGAATAGTGATTACGGGTTAGAGATAGTTCTTGGATGTTTTTTGTAGGGATCCTGAGAGAAGAAAATAAGAAGAAGATGTTCAAAGAGTAAGAAATTAAAATGGTATAGGTTAAACAGGTTATGTTAGGGTAATTGACTTATTTAGTAAAACAAGTCGTGTTAGATGTATTAATAGCCCATAACTTAAAATCACAAATTTTAAAGATTTCTTTAACTTTATATTTATGAAATGAGTTGTTACATTGATCCTTGACATAAAATCCACCCACTAAAATAAATACTCACACCCCACTCTTATAAAACTATGTCAAGTGTCTATTATAATAACTTTAGGCTAAAGTTTAGAAAAGTATAATATTCATCTCCTAGTAATATGTAATCTTAAATTTGTAAGACATCTATAATTTTGTTGTTAATTTGTATTACATATTTGAATGTATAAGATATGATAATGGAAAGATGTGAGTTCTAACACAAGCAAAGGCACAAGTCATAGTAGAGGCCTAGAGCGGTAGTGTGATGCAACATATTAAGAGAGGGGTGGCATTGTTTTATTTAGCCATCACGAGCTAGCTTGAGTGGTCAAGGGTTTTCCGTTAAGGGTTTTCTCTATCAGACATCTCAGGTTCTAATAACACTCATGTGCCACAAACGGGGTTAAGCTCGGGTGAAGCACCACTTGGTTGGTTTCGAACTTGCAACATCGAAGAGTGTTCTTAAGTCCACCAGGTTTTAAATTGAAGACAGAGTATCCTTGGGTGCTTTTGTTCAATAACTTTCTATGGATTTGAGTGATAACGTATCTTTTTTTTAAGCTTAGAGACATGAAATGTCAACTTTAATATTAATTTTACTGATTACATTTTAATAACTCTCATTTTTATATATATCCCTCTCTTAACCCTTTGGGTATATGTTGAATATAAAACTAAATACTTTGTAATTTGTAAAACACTAACATGTCACTAAAAAACACTAATCAAAATGGTAAAGCGCGTTGATAATCAGTTTTATTAACAAAATGTAACTAAAATTTTGGATTAACACTTTGTTACAATCTTATAAAAAGTCTTTAAGAAGCATAAATTAAACAAGAATTTCATCATAAAATATGTAATACATGAACGATGATTATATGCCATGCAGCCATGAACGCCCAACGAATAAAATCCCATATAATGTTTTGTTGAAAAGTTATAAGTGGGGTGGGGGTGCTTCACTAGCCATTACTCATCACATCCAATTATCAAACGTCATGTCATCGAGTCAAATTCCATCACTAGTGATGGATTTTAGTAGGATGCCCATCACTCTCCATCACTCACCACTCCACTCTCAACATCATCATCATCACGCATTGTCACCACCACTCGTTATCATCACCATGCGTGGTCACCTTAGGTGGCGGCGGTGTTCAACACGTAGTCACCAACCCACAACGTGCCACCACACTGCGTCCCCAGTGCCGAGATATAGTTACACTACACCTATATTTTGTAAATCATGTATTATTATGTTATATATATATATATATATGCATATATTAAGTCTACACGGTGTGACTTAGCGTCACCCCGCCAGGTCAGCCATTTTAGCGCCCTGGGGCACCATCACCCACACTTCCATCGTTAACAAGGGGGCGCTATCCACCCTCCGCCACTATGCTAACAAACGAAAATTGAAAAGATCGAGGGAGTTGGTCAACAATACCGTCGATCAACGGTAAATTTAAAAAAAATAAGTTTAAAATTTATAATTTACTTATAAATACCCTACTCCTTTTCTATATTTTTCATCTCTTCTTCCTCTATTCTTTATCTAAAATCTTAAGAATTTTTTTTCATAATCACACAATGTTTCCCAACAACCAAAATGCGTGGGATCCCAACCATCTGTTTTGGCAAAGTGTAGCAAACAATCCCAATAACGAGCAAGAAGACCGTTACAGAAGAGACCCGCGAACAGGTGAGCTTGGGTATTATCCGATGCCACCTAGTACCCCACTTCCCCTCATCCGACCACGCCACCGAATCCCGGTTTTACGGATACTATTCCCAACCACCATTTTTCCCCAAAACATACCCCAAACCCAAAACACACCCGAAACCGAATCCGTACCCGAAACCTAACCCACTTCCTCAAAAGGTGACGATCGAGAAGGCACCGTAAGAAGGGTGAAACAAATCCAGAAATATATGGAATATCTCGCGAGATACTTTTCGAAACTATTAAAGGAGGACCGAATCATTTTGGAGGCTCGTAAGGCACAAATTCGAGCGATATATATGTAGTTTTTTTATTTTCTAGTACTTTATTTTTTAACTTTGCATTTTTTTAGGACTTTGTAATGTTTATTTATTTTAATAAAATTATGTTTTTTTATTTAAAATATATAAATAAAAAAAATAATTAGATAATGATGATGGTGGTTTTAAACCCCCCAAGACTTTAAACCACTTCCATAGCCTAATGCAAAATAAATTCGATTTTAAATTCAATATTTGCAACCTACCCACTATATTATATTTTCAGCGGGATGAATATGGTTAATAAATTCTCTCTGCAAATGCTAAGCATGTTATTAAATTTGCACAGACTAGATGTTCTAACTCTATAGATAGGGATTTTAATATGCGAGATACTTTGTATTTATGACTGGCATTAGATAACCTACATTGACATTTCTAACGATACTTGTTTGGTCAAAATTATCAAGGTATCAGCTATCATTTTAATGTTCTTTCTTTATAGCTGTTTAAACTATTGGTATGTTTTTATTATTATCATCATTATTTTTGGAGAAATACAAAACTGCATTATTATTTATTATCTATATCCAGGTTATTAATTAAAATACTAACCAATCTAGGAACATTTGGTATTGAGTACCACGAACCAAATTTTTTCTGTATCGGTACCACTTTTTAGCATTTTTTTATACCGGTATTAGTACCCATTTTTTAATTTTTTAGTACCGGCATCCAGCTTTTACGAATTTTGGTATTGGTACCACGCTCGTCCCTAACCAACACTAATGAATATGTTGATAAAAATATTGAAATATGTTCTTTAAGAAAAGAGAATGAATGTGTTTTTAGGAGTGATGATACACAAGTAATGTTGTTTGGTGAGTGTAGAAGGGGGCCTCCATCTCACTTGCAACCAAAATTTTGCACAACTTTTCCATAATTTCATACTCCCCCCCACTCTTTGTCTCTTTGACTATTGACTCCCACCACTACTACTACATAAACTACTATTCCATGTAATTAGGAATTTCTTAAATTCTCCCTCTTGCTTTTTTTTTGGAGTGACATCACTCATTAGATTAAAATGTATACCTAATTCCAGAACTATGAAAAGCAATGGTCCCTTGCTTAAATCTATGTTGTATCTGGATGAATAAATGAATTAAATCTCTCAAAAAAGTAAGCTAGCTTTATACTTATATTGCAATATTATATCCTCAATCTTTCACTATTTAGGAGTAAAGATGATTAAGATAAAGCTAATGAATAAAACTATAACGCATTGCATCCTTAACATTATAACGGTAGTCTCGATACATAGAGTGGGATATTTGATTTTTGTTTTTATCTATATAAATGTCGTACAATCACTAAAATATGACATAGACTTATATGAGAACATACGACATGTGTGAGTAAGAGACGATGCCGATTTGTATAATGACATCACCTTAATCGTGAAAAAGTAGTGTTAAATATCTTTGTATTAACAAGCGGCAGCTAAACATAGAAGAGATAATAGAAGTATGTTAATCTTAGTAATGAATGTGGATAACGGAACACGATTTATAATATAAATAGAGTTAATTACACAACTAGTCTCTGTAGTTTACAAAACAATAATATTGAGTACTAATTTTTTTCAGTTGCAAGATTGAATTTTTTGCTATTGTTTTTTTAACAATGTTAGGTATTGACGTAAACTCAAATCAAGCTAACGTAAAAGTAAGAGTACTTTGCAATTACACAAAAATATGTAACTTATATGATTTTTACCATTCTCATGGTCTTCTCCATTACACAAAAAATCTTCCGACGGATATACCGAAGCTAACGTGTTAGGCTCGTTGAAGTTTGAAGAATTGTTATATATTAATTTAAGTGAGCAATTTTTGGAAATGTAAACATAAGTTATATTGTTTCATGGTTCGACTAATTGACTCATAGTTGTGCTTGTTCAAAACATACCTTTGACTCGTGATATCAACTCAAAATACTTGATCAGGAACTTCTTAAAAGCAAGATATGTGTCAAAACAATATTTCAATACTTCAAGAACATCATAATGCAAATGAGCGTCGACAGTTTGCGAGAACGAAAAGTATCTAAGAAAACATGTCGTTTATGCAACATAGATCTTCTATTCAAGAAGCGTATAGGCTGAAAATTGTATACACAAACTGTCGATTGAAGGTGTTGTTGTCGGCTTTATCTGATTGTGCCGATTGTTATTGGAGTTATCGGATTAATCGATAAGGTTTAGAGGGGATGGGATAGATATTTTCATATAATGATAAATGTGCCCTTACTTTTATGTTAGTTTTTAACTAATGTTTGCCTTAATAACCAGCATTATTACATTAATAACAGAAATTAATACCCAATGTTTTATTTTGCCTTGAAAGCAGAAAACTCAATCTTATAACTAAAAAAAATAGTACACAATGCTTTATTTTGTCAAAATAAGGGACTAACTATGCAATAAAGTCTATTAAATATAACAAAATGTATATTCAATAGAAAGTTGACTTAAGGGAGGCCACCTAAGTCTACTTTTACTTTCTATGTTATTTCTTTTTACAAACAATAACACGATGAAGAACCTCAAGCTTTAACTTTAACCAGTCATGATCCACTCATCTAAGCTTGTCAAAAATATATTCATACGTATCAAGACTCATGTCTTTATGGGTCGTTTTCCAAACACCAGAGAACTTTAAGCTTTTGTCAAGGAAACGTGGGTTTTGCATCTTTCTTCTCTTTCAAACCAATAAAAATTTTCCTTAAATTGTGAGACATTTGCTTATATTTTTTTTTCAAAATAACAATCTAATCATACTCTTAACTCTACTTTAATGATTATTGCGGGACTCGAACTCTCAACCTTGTAAAGGGAAACATTATTTTAGACGACTTGATACCATTAGACAAAGACCCTTTAGGACACTTTGAAGCTTCACAAAACTCAAGTTAGAACACATACATAAAATGATTAATATTTATATAAATAGTCAATTACATTGTTTTCAGAATCCTTAGGTCATGTGTAGTGGTAACCCTCTATAACCCCTATTCATTTAACATAATCCTCATCATATACTTCACAAAACACATTCCCCAACCCACCTTCACCTACATTCATCCAACATCACACCGCTATCACCATCACAGCCAACGAAATTCACATTCCATAACACCTCCGAGGGGGGGGGGGGGGTTTCTCAGCGCTATGGGGAGCCATCCACCATTTTCACTACCTAGTCACGCTCCACTTCACATGCTATTATAAAATGTTCCTATTTGTACGTAGAATCAAATAGTACTATATTTGAAATGCAGAAATAATTTCCAATCATAATTCTCAACACACTCTTTATCATGCCTACGTTTTGAATAAAGATTGGTATAGGTCACAATCAAGGTAGCCATCCATTCACGTCATGATGTGTTTGAATCCTTCTTTTTCTTAATAAAGTTGTTAATAAACCAAGTTTCTTGAACTCTGTAATTAGTGGACAACCAAATGATTAAATGATAAGAGAGTATTAAGTAGGGTTTAGGCAGGAATAACCTCTTTACTTCAATACCATTCTAACATAGAATCCTATATCACCCACCTTCAAACTCTTTTATTATATATGCATGCTCTTGGTCTAAAGTTTTGTGACCCTTGCTCGAGACAACTTTCTCCTCTAGATCATGCCATTTTAATAAAATGTATGTCCCCTCCACCCAAATTTTTTATTTAAAGAAATTAGAGTACTCAACGGAGAAAGAAACCTATGTTTTTATTAAAAGAATGAAGAATAAAATATCTAGTAAATCGAATAAAATCATCTCATGCACGATTTTTAGAGTATACGGTGTGGAGGGACTTGAAAATGGAGCGTTATACGACAGGTGGACGTCATGTCAGCATGCGTCAGAAAAGTGACATGGTGCAAAAAAAGAAAGATTGGAATGGGGCGTGGAAAGTGGTGTTTTTATTTAAAAAAAAAGAATTAAGCAATCAAAACCAACCCAAAATCCACCCATCAATGAAACGCCGTGTAACATCCGTAAAAACGGATTTACCTAACCCGCTCCGTTTATCAACCGAACAGTCAGTTAAAATTTTCGTTGCGAATTAAATGCCCAAAATAATTTTAAACGATACGTAATCAATTATTATGCGGGGATATATATTTAGTTTTTGAAAAACTGATAAAAATCGCAAAATAAAAATGATTTACTCATGCCGGGTTTCGAACTCGGGTCCATACCGGTTCAAACAAACAACTTATCACTCAACCGAACAACCGCTCCGCCGCTTTGATTTTATGGTAATAACAGGAAACATTTAATTCAAATATTCAAATTCCGAAGTTAAATTCAGTAAATTGCGCCCAAAATAGCAGTCGTCGGAAATCCCGATGACTTCGCCGTTTAATTACTTTTCCGCTCAAAATAACCGATGACTTAACTCCCTCGACGGTTATAACCGACGTCTGAACCCGCGACATCAGCCATAACCGCCGGAGAACGGCTGACTTCGAATTTAGACCGAATTCAGACCCCATTCATCTCAATACTACCCTATAAATACACCCACAACTCGCCAGAAACCTTTCACACTCAAATCGCACCTTTTCTCGGCGAAAAATCACTCGCCGGAAATAATTTATACTTCGCCGGAAAACCGTATCAGTAATCTCTGAGCTTTACTGAACCCCCCTAACCTTTTACCGAAGTCACCCACAACCTTTGTAAGCTTTCGGAAGACTCTCTGCTGCAAGACACTCGTCGCCGGAAGAACTTGCTGCCACCGGAGTTCTGCCGGAAAACAGAGGAGAAACAGTCGGTACTTTACACGCCTAATTCCTTTCCTTTTTACTTTTATCTCGTCTGAAATTGATCATTAAACGCTAAAAGAAACTTGAATCAACATTCGAACCAGTCAGTCGTCACTTCCGGTTAAAACCAGTGAAGAAGACGACGTTTCGGTAATGGTTAAGTATAATTAAAATCAAGTTAATTACCGGGTTAGACACGTAGCTCAGTTGGTAGAGCTGCGTGCACGCGTACGCTAAGGTCACGAGTTCGAGTATTGTCCCTCACACGCTGCCTTGATAAAAATTCTTTTTTCAGCAAACTGAACCGGGTTGATTTAAGTATATGTTAAGTATATTGATAACTGAGTTTATAACCAAGTGAGACACACAGTCCAGCGGTGGATTGTGTGTCCGCTAACCCACAGGTCCCGGGTTCGAGACCTGTGGAGCGCACCGGTTCGCTAGATTTAATTCATTTTTAAAATAAAGGGATTTCTGTTTAATTCTAATTAATGTATATATGTAATTAAAATCGGACATATGACGGGTTAGACACGTGGCTCAGTTGGTAGAGCTACGTGCACGCGTACGGGAGGTCTCGGGTTCGAGCCTCACCCAGCGCACAATAATATGCCTTCCGAACCGGTCAACGTCAGTGAAAGTCAAACGGTCAAAGTCAACTGTAGCAAAAATAAAATATTTTTTTTATTATTTTTATTTAATTATTTTAATTAAAAATCAATTATAATACTTAAAAATAACATTTTTTAAGGTTAGAAAATAGCCTCAAACTCACAAAAATACACCCAACAATCCTACTAAAATAGATTAATAAAACCCGTTTACTTACCAAACCGTAATGCGATTTATCTAGGTTTAATCTCACTCGTGGTTAAAACCACTTCGCGTGCATTCAACGTCATCAACCGAACGCACCCAATGTGAGTGAATTCTTACAAACTCCCCTTTTTATTCATGTTTTGGGGTGTATCATGTGTCGTTTAAACTAATTCTCTTATGCAAATTCGTGCTATACCATTATATGAACTAAACTAGAATGTAAATATTATTGGTTGTGATGTATTACATATTGTCAAAGTTGTATGCAAATTATTTAGGCCCATCAGTTCCTCGTGGGAGACGAGAACAACGCGTGCCTTAAAACTCATACATTAGGCCCATCAGTTCGTAAGAACAACGCGTGCCTCAAAACTCATTCATTAGGCCCATCAGTTCCTCGTGGGAGACGAGAACAACGCGTGCCTCAAAACTCATACATTAGGCCCATCAGTTCGTAAGAACAACGCGTGCCTCAAAACTCATTCATTAGGCCCATCAGTTCCTCGTGGGAGACGAGAACAACGCGTGCCTCAAAACTCATACATTAGGCCCATCAGTTCGTAAGAACAACGCGTGCCTCAAAACTCATTCATTAGGCCCATCAGTTCCTCGTGGGAGACGAGTCGAACAACGCGTGCCTCAAAACAATCATTTGGTGTTTGTGTGTTCAATATTCAATATTATGTGTTGTGTGAATAAATTTACATCTACATTTACTCATATGTGGTATGCACATTATTTATAATCAATTGGATAAACTTGTTCAAATGTTCTTCCATAGGATTCACTCGCCAACATTATGTTGATCCAAAAACCTTTTTACACATGATACAGGTGAACAGGTTGAAGCAAGGAAAACATAGGATATGCCTTAGAAAAGAACCAAGCAGCTTAGACTGATAGTTAGAACATGTTGTATCATTATTGTAAATTTCCATTAAATTGTATTAATGAATATGAAACGTATAATAAATGTCATGAGCTTTGATGATAACCCAATCATGCCCCGATCACCTTTTCCGCTGCGGGTCGGGGTGTGACACGCCGCCACCTCACCCACACATTTGCCCCAATGCCGGTGGAGATCCTCAAACTCCAACCACAACGCCGGCTCCACATCAGACACAAAGTGGTTAGCTTGGCGTGGCATAACTTCACGCTGAATTTCTACGCCTACACCTTGTGATCTAAACAAAGAAATTTATAGATATAAATAAATTGAGAGAAATAGTTACATGAGTTAAACACCATAGAATACAAATTTCTTTTCTTCCTTTGGTCATACATGAAAGATCCAATGCAAACATTTCCATGGTAAAAATAGAAATTGCTAAAAATGCATAATTTCTAGAGATAATGGTACATATTAGCCAAAGGTCATTACATTTTATTATCTAAGCATCAAAAGCTTACAATAAAAAATATATAGTGTCACTATATAGAGAGATATATAACCCAAAATGATTTTCGGATTTTACGGCATGTCAATTTTCAAATTTATAAAAATACATACTAGCTGGGACCTTAAAAAATTACTAAGATTGTGTGTTGTAACTCAAGTTAGCTTCCGGATTTATCTTCTAATATTGCTCTACCTAATAGTTAGTAAACGTTGACCGAGGTGAGTGGAATTTGCATTGAAGAAAGATAGAAATCCAATTATGGGGTGAGTGGAATTTGCTTCCCACACTCCACAATAATAATTAACAGGTTGCTTAAGTAGAATGAGAATGAATTTTAGCATTTATTTTTTAAATTAATGATTAAATGAAAATATAGGAAAAAAAGAAGTATAAGAGATCTTGAGAAAATCCTATTTATTAACTTTCTCTCCACATGCAAGGCACTGACATATTCCACCCCTATTTTTTAAACATTCATAACTTTTATACGACCTTATTTTTTCATAAAAAATTCACCATAAAATCGAACGTCTTTTTATCTTTAATTTGAGTACCATATTGCTATATAAAATATAACAATTTTAAAAAACCCACAAAAATGTGTTGTATTTCTATGTTGTATAACATTTTTTGTGCTGGATTTTTTACTACATTTTTGTGTTGTAATCTTTTGTCTTAAAAAAAATATAGAATTTTTGTGCTAGATTTTTTATAGTAGATTTTTTTTGCTGAATTTTTTTGTGCCATATTTTTTGTACTAAATTTTTTTTGCTAGATTTTTTAATATTGAATATTTTGTACTAGATTTATTTTTGTATTTTTTAGAAACAAAACGGGTGCTATATGTCATTTTCACACTCCTACTTATAAGCACCAATATACTTTAATACCAAAATGTCCCTCATTCTTATTTATAAAGAATACCACATGTCATCATTACAATCTTTTTTTAGCTACTTAGCTAAAATCCACTTTTTAATGAATCTTTCTCCTTTTGTTTATTATCCTAATTATATAAGTTACAAGAAAATAAGGTATTTGTTTTGCCTTTTTCTCCATTCTTCTAAACAATCTTATCCTCTGATCATGTTTTCATGAAGTACCATATAAAGCTTAGGTTTGGAGTTTTTCATGAGCAAATTTTTTTAGTAATTACTCTTTCTACTTACACATTTTAAGAAAGATTTTTTATATACAGAATTATATTAATACATGTTAGCTGATATTAATCTTGTCTTATATTGCTTTTTGTTTGATGATTATTATTATTCAAAGGGTAACAATGACATAGTAATAAAAGTTAGATATCTAAATACTCTATGGTTTGATTTGCTTATGGAAAACTGGTAACAGATTCTAATTATAGAATAAAGTGATGAAATTTAATTCTTTTGAATAAAGTGTCGATTTTATCATGATTTATTTATATAATAGAAGATTATATGTGACCAAAGACGATGAATTAAAGTACAAATCCACAAACCTTAATATGGAAAAAGAAACAAGGAAATAAGTACACCTTTTATATATAGCTTGTGATTCTCATACATGGTGTTTAAGCATCTTATTCCCAAGCTTTTCCCATGGTTGTAATTTTCAAATGCGTAAATATTCATTAAAGTTGCTTTTTAAAAAATTATATAATTTGATACGAAACAATATATGATATTATAATATATATTTTTGTCAGTTATTATTTTATTTCGCCATTTAGAATTCAAAAGTATATACAAGACAAATATAAAAAAAGTTCAAATTTGTTTAAAGTTTGTCGGATTAGGCAATGATGGATAGAGCCTAGTGTGGGAACCGTTCGCATAAAATAAATAAAAATTTATTTAACTGAATTACACAAACAGAAAAATAAAGAAAGCAGTAAATTACTGTACGGATTACAACTGAAATAAAAAAAATACAAGAACAAAACTTCAACAAAAGATGAAGTTCTTGGCTGAGAATCGTGTTAGACACGGGTCCCTTAAAACAAATTTCGAGTCTCCCAGGAGAACTCGTTTGTTTCCA
Source organism: Scalesia atractyloides (assembly GCA_947069175.1). Taxonomy (NCBI): domain Eukaryota; kingdom Viridiplantae; phylum Streptophyta; class Magnoliopsida; order Asterales; family Asteraceae; genus Scalesia; species Scalesia atractyloides. The sequence goes on along the minus strand of CAMTDV010000116.1, from coordinate 85,880,437 downwards.
GGAAACAACAGCCCAAGCAGTTGCACTGCTGGAGATGACGCAACCCGAAGGTGTACCTTGCTGCAAGAAAGAGGAAGAAGAAGAATTTCGAGTAGAGGATTCGTTGGTTATTCGGTGTCCTCTGGTGTTGATGTAATGCAGTATTTATACTGCATCTGTGTTGAAACAGTCAAAAAGATTTAACTCAACGAATTAAATTGCATTAAACGTCTTGCACTTTAATTCGTCAGTTACATTCCTGGTCAAGACCCTTGACTCGTCTGTTTCAACTGCTGAAGTGTAACTGATCTGTCATTAACTCTGGAAGCAGCAGGTCGTCGCGCGCGCCTCCATACGCCAGCCCGCTGGTGCGCGCGCCAGTTTGGCTCACATCCCTGCGCGAGCTTACTGGTGCGCAACCCCTTGCGCGAGCATTCTTGCTCCACAGTCCTATTGTGCGTGCTCCAGTATGGCTCACATCCTTGCGCGAGCCTACTGGTGCGCCAGCCCTTGGGCGCGCATCCTTCCTCCACAGTCATATTGCGCGTGCGCCAGTATGGCTCACATCCTTGCGCGAGCCTACTGGTGCGCCAGCCCTTGCGCGCGCACGCCACGTCACCAGGGAACCCATCTGGTCACGCCATACTGTTCACTTTGGTGCGCTGCGCGCGCGCACGTCAGGCATCTGCGGCGCAACCCGGACTGCCTGCACCATGGCGCCACTACCTGTGTACTTGCGCGCCCCTTGCCACGTTGCCTTCTAGGGTCTGCGCCACCTGGTCCTTGCAGCCTTTGCTGAGCCACGCGCGCGCGGTAAAAAATACAAAGGCGGCTCGCGGCGTTGCGAGTGTGCGAAGTGCGCCATCAAAGCGCCACATTGCGCTCATCGCCCACGTTAGGGTGCTCCGCACCCTTCGCGAGTACACTTAGTGTGTGCTTCCATGAAACAATAAGGAAGGAGTGTTCCCGCATAAACACCCTTTTAAGTTTCATCACTCCTTCTATGTGGGATAAGATGCTACTTTCCCATTATTTCAGCATTTAATGTTTCAAACACCAAACTTTGAGCATCGATATCTCATTCATCTTAGCTCCGTTTTGGACGTGGTTTAGTTCGTTGCGAAGCTCTTCCAACTTAGAACACAAACCCGGAAATAAATATCTATACAAACCTCAGTTTATAATATTTATTTATCGTCCAAAATTAGGAAATACGCATTTCCTATATTTATGAAAATGCTATTTTCACAAAATTCCAACAATCCCCCACATGAATGGAAATCGATCTTTCTCCTTTCAAGTTTCAACGATACAAACTAAACAGTTAAGTATTGTAAGATAGGTAGGCGTAACCTTTGAACCCTCTTTTGTGAAGCATACTTAGCCTCCTAGGGTCTTGTAGACGCGGTGTCTTTGAACAATTCCCTTATTTATGTAGGCGACAATATACATTCACACAATGCTTTCCCTAGTTTAGTCAACTCCTCATGGTTGTGTCCGTTCATGGTCATGGAACACTTTCCTGGTTCTGCGAGAGCTCTAGGATTTGCGCCTCCCCACAAATCCATTCGAAACGACCCCACTTCTCTCTAACATAGGTGATTCGTCGAATCATTAAAAGCATCATGGTTAATTTGATTTCCTCAAATCGTTAACCTCAACATGCTTAACCTTACTTCATGTCACTGATTGGAATGGACTAGGAAGTATATAACTGTAACGCCCCGCGTTTCTATACTTTCTATATTTGGAAACCTTGTACCGTACTTCTATTTTTAAGCGTTGTATCTTGTATTCGTCTTTCGTTGTAAATGTTGTAAACCGAGACTTGGATCGTAATGAGAAACTCGTATTTTATCCATATTATGTTAATCATAGTCATGTTACACTTATACTTGTTCATACTTTAAACATGTAACCATATTCGTGGTACTCTCAATCGTAAACGTGTCATAACTTGCAAACATGGTATGTATGCGTAATCGAGACTTAAACGTGAAACTCGTGATCGTTAAACTAAATTCGCTACGAAAATATAAATACATATTCATTTATTAAGTTAATTAATTAAATTAATTAATTAAACTGATTAATTAAATTAGTTAATAAAATTAATTGTGTTATTTTACAAAAATTAAAATGCTAATTTTTTTTGTAAATATATTAACATTTAGAATATAATGTTAATCTTTCTCTAAATAAGTTCAAGGTCTAAAGGGTAATTAATGAAATCTTGAACTATAGGGACCTTTCCTGCCAATTATGAAACTAAATTATAGAGTTTTTAATTAAAAAAATAATAATAAACAAACAAACCGGGATCCGCGAGACTCGAACTCGGGATCCCTGGTTCTAACAAACAACGCCTAACCACTCGGCCACACACCCATATCTGGAATAAACCCGGACAACAAAGCTTTTAAGCTTTGTTTCCGACTGAGCTGGGCGCGAACAAGGGAGGCGGACAGCAGGTTTGTGGGCGGGATTTGGGTTGGGTTTTGTATTTTCAAACACCTTTGAACCATTAATTATCCACCTAAACTTCACCTAGCTAACCCTAATCCTTCTCCTATAAAACCCAAGTGTTTCCACACATTTTACACTTTCTAAACTCCATCTAATCCCTCTCAAATCACCTCAAGATCCTTGCAACATCAGATTTTCGAGCAGAATTACCCACCTTCACAAAAGTGAGTGTAACTCACTAATTTCTTAACAAAATCCTTCCATTCTTTTTCCCACTTGCTTGGATTAACCTAAGGATCATTTCCATTGGTTTTCCATGGAAAACCAAGCTCTGGAATGACCAGAAAAAGGTTCCAAAGTGGACTGTTTCACTTTATGTTCTCATAAACTTGTTTAATCTCATACTTTTCTCATTCATCCTAGTGTTCTTGAACTCCTAATCACATGTATGATTATGGGGACTAACCTAGGTTGTTAAACTTGTAAATAGGAGTGTTTAATCACTCCAAACTTTCTGTTTTTGAAGAGCATTGAGCTCACAAGTGATGCAAGTTCTTAAACTTGTTCATGTATGTCCACCAAGGAAGCTTGGGCTATCCTAACTTGAGACCACACATCCTTTGATGATTTTCATCAAGATCCCAAGATAGTTTGCTAGACTTAAAGTGTCACAACCCCGCCTAGCCGTTGACGATTGTCCTCGTGTGCTCACCGGGTTGTTCTACACTTGGCTACTTGGTATCTAGATGTCACCTTATTATTCTTGTATACCATGTTCTAGAACCCTCCTTGTTACCAATGGTAACTTGTGTAGTGGTGAACACAATCCGAGGTTCAAAGTGGATGGTTTATCCTCCCACCTCCTACTTGACTTACATGATACTAAGAGGTTACAAAGTGGATGGTTCATCCTCCCACCTCCTACATGATTATATAACTATATGGAACTTTATTATAATCCTAAAACCGAAACCTTGATAATGACCTTATAATCAACTATCAAGTTATTAAGTTTAACACTAAAGTATGTAATTCCTTGTTACGATTCTAATAGGTCCCGAGCCTATGAAATCACATCCAACTCGTAAGAGTTACTATAGTGTCAAGAACGAGTGTTACATCTTAGTGAATACTTTCGTATCATAATACTTTATCAAACTTATTTTTAATCATGCTCGAATACTCCTAATCCCCCGTTGAAACTCTATACTCATACTCCTCGTTTCCTCTTGTAGGATAATTGGGCGTCATCCTCGAACCAACGTCTTCACGGATTGTCAAGTGTAGAAAAGACTTAGCAAAACGTGAGTACACTCGACCCACTTTTGATTATAACACTTTTCGGGTGTAACATGTTTCCATATACAAAATCACGAACACTTAAACTTTATGAAACACACAAACGATCCCATATACATGAAAACTTGAATCTTATACTTGATGCTTGTCTTGGATATTCGTTATGCCATGCTTTAGTCATTAACTATTTTTAGCCTTCGTTTGACATGCTTAGCGCTATAGGAATTCACGCATCCACCTCCATCGTGTTATTCGTGAGGTCATGTTAAAACATCGTGATTGCGTTAAGGGTTTGATTATTAGTATTGCATGCCTTGATATTGCTCTTGTATAGATTTGGTTGCCATGTGGATTGTTTAAACTTATTCGTATACGTATGCTATGCCTAAACTTGTGTATTCGCCTTTGCTTTCGCATTGACATTATTTTAAAACACTGATGCTATGAAAACAATATAGCAAGGACTAGATACACACAAATTAGACGTTAGGTTTAATGTCGATGTATCAATTTTGTTATGACTTTGCAAATGTTATGTTGTTCTTTGTTTTGTTAAATTGATGTATTTGACAATTCTTATGAAATGAAATATGGTTTAATTAATTATTGTCACTTAATAATGTTGTGAGCAATGAGCAATCTCGTTTTCGTCTCATCCCGATGTTTCCGCCATCGGTTGGGGTGTGACAATAACTCCCTTTATGAATCTTTTGGGGTACCCCCCACAGTGACTCCCTTTGGGTTTATGATTAAGTTTGCCTATTGAACCTAGATCTTGGGATCTCCAGTCAACTAGGTTAGGTTTCCCTCATATTCCCTTCATCCATGGGCTTTAGCCCCATTCCTCTTGACGTCTTATAAACTAAATCTTTGTTTAAGCCTTTCGTTAACGGGTCTGCAATATTCTCTTTTGACTTCACATAGTCAACCGAGATAATACCCGTTGAGATTAGTTGATGTACTGTGTTGTGCCTAACTCGAATGTGCCTTGATCTGCCATTGTACATAGAGCTTTGTGCTCTCACAAGCGCTGATGTATTGTCACAATGTATGCAAATCGCCGTCAACGGCTTTGGCCATCTTGGAATATCTTCCACAAATTGACGTAGCCACTCCGCCTCTTCACCGCTTTTATCTAAAGCGACGAATTCGGATTGCATCGTGGATCTAGCTATAACAGTTTGCTTAGACGACTTCCAAGCTATAGCTGCTCCCGCAAGTGTAAATACATATCCACTTGTCGATCTATGATCCTTTATATCCGAAATCCAGTTCGCATTAGTGTATCCTTCGATCACTGCTGGATGACGGGTATAATGTAATCCGTAATCTCTCATGTATCTTATGTATCTTAGCACTCGTGTGATAGCTTTCCAATGATCATCATTTAGTGTATCTACTTAGCCTGCTTACTGCATATGCTAAGTCGGGTCTAGTACATGTCATTAGATACGTGAGACTACCAATGATCCTTGAGTACTCTAACTGAGCAACTCCTTCGCCTCTATTTTTCCTTAGACGTTGGGTATTATCAATCGGAGTTCGAGCTATACTCGTATCTTCCGAATTGAATTTCCCAAGGATCTTGTCCACGTAGTGAGTTTGACTTAAGATAAGACCATCTTGCGTTCTAGTGATTTTTACACCAAGAATCACATCCGCTAAGCCCATGTCTTTCATGTCAAACCTCGCTTTCAACATGTCTTTAGTTGAGTTGATCATATGATCGTTACTCCCAATGATAAGCATATCATCCACATAAAGACATAAAATCACATAACCTCTTGGTGTGTCTTTATGGTAAACACATTTGTCGCACTCATTTTTTTGAAACCATTGTCAATCATGACATGATCAAATTTTGGTGCCATTGTTTTGGAGCTTGCTTCAAGCCGTACAAAGACTTGACCAATTTACATACTTTGCCCTCTTTTCCTGGGGCGGAAAAACCCTCGGGTTGTTCCATGTAATCTCTTATTCTAAATCGCCGTTTAGAAATGCGGTTTTTACATCCATTTGGTGAACTTCCAAATTTCTTAAAGTCGCAATTGCAAGAACCAATCTTATAGAGGTTATTCGTGTCACAGGTGAGTAAGTATCAAAGTAATCTAGACCTTGTTTATGTCTAAACCCTTTTATTACTAGCCTCGCCTTGTATTTATCAATACTTCCATCAGCTTTCATCTTCCTTTTGAATATCCAACGATATCCAAGTGGTTTACAACCAGGTGGAAGATCTACTAACTCCCAAGTATGATTTTGCAATATAGAATCAATTTCATTCTTAATTGCTTCTTTCCGTTGAGGTCCTTCCGCGGAAGAAACCGCTTCGCGATAGGTATTGGGCTCACCCTCAACTATATAGCTCATGAAATCTGGCCCAAATGATTTTGCAATCCTTGGCCATTAACTTCGTCTAATGTCACCTTGGTCGACCTCTGGTAGATCATGTGTTTCATCTAACCATGTAGATGAACTTGGACCTGCTACATCAACCATTGTTGGTGAGGTTTCATGTGGTTCTCCTAGCATAGGAAACACATTTTCAAAGTATGAGACGATGTTAGGATTTGCCTCCATGATAGTGTTTACGTGGACATCGGGATTCTTGTACTCATGGACAAGAAAACGATGTGCACTACTTTGATGTGCATATCCTATGAATACACAATCAACAGTTTTGGTCCTATCCTAAGAGTCTTAGGTAGTGGTACAATCACCTTTGCTAGGCACCCCACACTTTCAAGTATTTGTACGAAGGCTTCCTTTTTCTCCATAACTCATATGGAGTTTCGTCCCTATTTTTAAGTGGTATCTTGTTCAAAAGATAATTCGCTGAGAGAATCGCGTCCCCCCACATTTCTCGCTTCACACCCGAACTGATCAACATGGCGTTCATCATTTCTTTTAATGTACGGTTCTTACGTTCCGCAACGCCATTTGATTGTGGAGATAAGGAGGTGTACACTCATGTACAATGCCACTTTTTGCGCATAATCCGCAAAAGGTGCGACATATTCACCTCCTCGGTCGCTTCTAACCGCTTTTATCTTCTTTTTAAGTTGATTCTCAACTTCGTTTTTGTACAAGATAAACTTTTCTATTGCTTCATATTTACTTTTAAGTAAATATACATAGCAATATTTAGTACAATCATCAATAAACGTGATAAAGTACTTATTTCCTCCATGTGTGGGAACCGCTTTTAAATCACACACATCGGTATGAATTAAATCAAGGGGTTCGGTTATTCTTTCAACCGATTTAAACGATGATCTTGTAAGTTTGGACTCTACACATGTTTCACATTTGTACTCGGAATCAATATGGAATGTTGGTATCATATTTAATTTAATTAACGTCGTAATGAATTAAAATTTACATGTCCTAATCTACTATGCCAAACATTTGAAGACTCAATCATGTAAGTAGAAGTAGAAATTTCATTCATGTTTTTCTTAGTGTTAACCACCGTTACATTCATTTTGAACATACCATTAAGGGCATAGCCCTTTCCAACATACATTCCACGTCTAGATAAAATAAATTTGTCCGATTCAAACACTAGACGAAAACCAAACTTGTTGAGCATCCAACCGATATGAGATTCTTCCGTATATCCGGGATATAGAGGACTTTGCTCAACGTGAGCTCCTTGCCAGAAGTCATCTTTAAGATCCCTGTGCCTTCACCCTTGATGTCGGCGGTAGCTTTATTTCCCATATAAAGCTTTTCTTCACCCGTTGCTTCCTTGAATGTAGAGAAAAGAGCCTTATCTCCACAAACATGGCGGGTTGCACCGTGTCAACGAACCATCCTGGTGGGTTGGCACCCACCACGTTGACTTCTTCAATCATAGCCGCTTCCTCGGTTATCATTGCAATTAGAGGCATACCATCCTCATCAACCATATGCGCACGCTCACGCTTAGGTTTCTTGCATTCGTTAGCACGATGCCCCGTCATGTTACAATTGTAACAAGTACCTTGGAAAGGCGCAAACTTCTTTTTCACAGCCCCCTTTCTTGGTCCAAGGTTGTTAACTTTTGCTTTCCCCTTGTCCTTTTTCGTTAGTTTACCCCTTTTGCCTTTGGAGGAATCCCCTACTTCCACCATGTTTGCTTTAGCCGCAGCTTGCGCAATGGTGCCTTTTAGAGCGACCTTGTTGTCCTCTTCGATTCGAAGACGGACCAGAAGTTCCTCCACCGTCATTTCCTTTCGTTTATGTTTTAGGTAGTTTTTGAATTCTACCCACGAAAGAGGCAATTTTTCAATTATTGCTGCCATTTAAAATGTCTCGCTAAGAACCATGCCCTCAACGTGGATGTCATGAAGTATAATCTGCAACTCTTGGACTTGGTTCAAAACAGTCTTGTTATCGACCATTTTATAGTCCAAGAAACGGGCGACAACAAATTTCCTGTTCCCGCATCCTCCGTTTTGTACTTTTTGTCCAAGAGATCCCATAATTCTTTGGAAGTCTTGACATTGCAGTACACATTATACAATGCATCCGAAAGGCCATTAAGCACATAGCCTCGACATATGAAATCCGTATGCTTCCAAGCATCAACCGCGCACTGAGCTTGAGCGTCGGTCTCCCCTTCCGCAGGTTGGGGAGCGGTTTCAGTCAAGAACCTCGCAAGGTTCATGGTGGTCAAGTAGAAGAACATCTTCTGTTACCACCTTTTGAAGTGGAGACCCGTAAATTTCTCGGGTCGTTCAGCATGATTTGCCACTGTGGTCGCTCCCACAGTGTTGGCAGGGGTTCCAACGACAAGGTTTTTAACATTCGTGTTCACATTGTTGTTGTTTTCAGTCGACATTCTGAAAAGTAAAATTAAAATTTTAGTCCGAAATTCTGTTTTAAACCAATAAAAATAGAAGTAAACTCTTAATTTTAATTTACCACGAATTTACCGTTTGGCTTCTAAGTCCAACTTTGAAGACCAAACCAGAAAGTTTTTATAACTTCTATTACGAACGAATTGAAGTAATCCGAAATGGTTTTCAACCAAAGTCGCTCCTTTGAAGATGAAAACCGGAAAAAAAATATGTTTTTAAAAACACAAACTGCCAAAACAGAATGGTTTTGATTTTACACGAACAGTGTTTTTTAAAAATTTTGTTTTAAGATTGTGGGAACCGTTCGCATAAAATAAATAAAAATTTATTTAACTGAATTACACAAACAGAAAAATAAAGAAAGCAGTAAATTACTGTACGGATTACAACTGAAATAAAGAAAATACAAGAACAAAACTTCAACAAAAGATGAAGTTCTTGGCTGAGGATCGTGTTAGACACGGGTCCCTTAAAACAAATTTCGAGTCTCCCAGGAGAACTCGTTTGTTTCCAGGAGACAACAGCCTAAGCAGTTGCACTGCCGGAGATAACGCAACCCGAAGGTGTACCTTGCTGCAAGAAAGAAGAAGAAGAAGAATTTCGAGTAGAGGGTTCGTTGGTGATTCGGTGTCCTCTGGTGTTGATGTAATGCAGTATTTATACTGCATCTGTGTTTAACTCAACGAATTAAATTGCAATAAACGTCTTTAATGCACTTTAATTCGTCAGTTACATTCCTGGTCAAGACCCTTGACTCGTCTGTTTCAACTGCTGAAGTGTAACTGATCTGTCATTAACTCTGGAAGCAGCAAGTTACGCGCGCGGGCCTTCATACGCCAGCTTGCTGGTGCGCGCGCAAGTGTGGCTCACATCCCTGCGCGAGCTTACTGGTGCGCAACCTCTTGCGCGAGGATCCTTGCTCCACAGTCCTATTGTGCGTGCTCCAATATGGCTCACATCCTTGCGCGAGCCTACTGGTGCGCCAGCCCTTGCGCGCGCATCCTTGCTCCACAGTCCTATTGCGCGTGCGCCAGTATGGCTCACATCCTTGCGCGAGCCTACTGGTAGGCCAGCCCTTGCGCGCGCACGCCACGTCACCAGGGAACCCATCTGGTCACGCCACACACTCGCGCCATACTGGTTCACTTTGGTGCGCTGCGCGCGCGCACGTCAGGCATCTGCGGCGCAACCTGGACTGCCTGCACCATGCGCCACTACCTGTGTACTTGCGCGCCCCTTGCCACGTTGCCTTCTAGGGTCTGAGCCACCTGGTCCTTGCAGCCTTTGCTGAGCCACACGCGCGCGGTAAAAAATACAAAGGCGTATCTCAAGCGGCTCGCAGCGTTGCGAGCGTGCGAAGTGCGCTATCAAAGCGCCACATTGCGCCCATCGCCCACGCCACGCGCGTGGGCGTGTGCGAGTGTGAGTTTGGGTGCTCCGCACCCTTCGCAAGTACACTTAGTGTGTGCTTCCATGAAATAATAAGGAATGAGTGTTCCCGCTTAAATACCCTTTTAAGTTTCATCACTCCTCCTATCTGGGACAAGATGCTACTTTCCCATTATTTCAGCATTTAATGTTTCAAACACCAAACTTTGAGCATCGATATCTCATTCATCTTAGCTCCGTTTTGGACGTGGTTTAGTTCGTTGCGAAGCTCTTCCAACATAGAACACAGACCCGGAAATAAATATATATATATATAAACCTCAGTTTATAATATTTATTTATCGTCTAAAATTAGGAAATACGCATTTCCTATATTTATGAAAATGCTATTTTCACAAAATTCCAACACCTAGTCTTCTTGCAGAGGTGTCGGATTCTATTCTGAGCCCACCCGGGTTTTCGTCCCACAGTGTGTGACGCAAGAGAGTGCTCAGCTCTCGTGGTGGCACAACCTCTTTTAAGTGGTAGTCGATGGTATGGTTTCTCAAGGCAACGCCTAAGCCAAATTTTGAAGCTAGCGTAAGCCGGTTAAGAAAACATAGTCTGGCCGGAGTGGGACAACAGAGCTTTCTAATTTAAAGAGTGCGATGACCTAACACAAGAAAGTCGTTGTTCTAAAAAAAGATAAACACGTATTCTTCAAGAGGTTAAAAGCCAGAAAATGAGGGTAACATGCTAACATGGATACAAATATGGGTTTAGAAGAGTAAAATTAAATTGAAAAACATTTGGGGAATCTTCAAAGCTACTTTGTGAATGATTATATATAGAAATGTTATGATGGGTATGAGAATCATTAGGGGAGCATACCAGTTTGTACTTTGCATATAAAACAAAGGGGAACCTTTTTAGGCGTTTTTGTAGCTGCATAGGTTGGATTGCATAATTTATACATATTTTTGTTTGTTTATTGCAAAGTACTTCAACAACATTGTTCAATACCTACCACACCTACTCGTTACTTGTATTTCCACTTTCATCATAACCAACAACATTGTCTTAGGGTGTGACTGGATTAGTTAGTTTTTTTTTTTTCAAATTAGCTTATAAAAAAATCAAACGAGCCGGTAAAATTTCACTTATGGCGTGGAGTTAAAAGGGCGTGAGTCCATTGTGACAACCTTAGTTGAATATAATAAGTCATGAATATAAGAGGTCTTAGGTTATTGAAAAATGTCTAACCTCAAGCAACATCAATGTTTTTCGTTCGTTTGACTATAGGCGAGAGAGAAAAGGCTTTCATTAGCTTGAGTGGTGTAATCTACACTCTCTTGGATTGATGATTAACAAGTCTGCTTCAAGCCTTGAGCTTACGACTGATTTCGTTAGACTATGTGTTGTAGAATAGCTAAACCATTGTCACATCATCGTCACATCACTGTCATGTAGGAACTTGAGCAATAATCAAACATCTAACAACTAAGCGTAATGTAATAACTAAACAACCAATAACTAAAACAATTTTTTTTAAAACAAAAAGAAGGAAAAGAAAACCATGTGATTGATTGGAATAAGATGTGGCCCCACATCAAAAGCCCATTTACCCTTTAATGTGTTAGCGCCCATAGGGGCATGTGGTCATTGGTGCCCCCAATAACTAGAGGGCACAATGTTTCACTAGTTATTGAGCTGCTGTGTCATGCCTAGTTATTTCACAACCGCCAACCTTGCACGTAAATTTATCATTCTAATGTTACCATTACTTTTTCTCAAATCCTTTTTCTTTCTATATACTAACCCTAGTGTTTGCCCTTGCGTTTCGTTGCGGGGTCATAGGAGGACGCTGGTGAGGATGTATTTTAAGTATTTGTTATCTGGTATATTGATGGATTAATATTATACCATTTAGGCTTTAATCTAAACATCAACAAAATTAAGCAAGCAACACAGTTAAGTAAAAATGTCTAGAATTAAAAGTTAGTTTTAACTAAAATAGGTTGAATAAGAAAAAGTTATAAATATTGTTACATGGTATATTAAAAGATTAATATAGACCATGCAACCTTTAATCTAAACGACGTTGCTGTAACATCCGTAAAAAATCGGGTTAACCAAACCCGCTTCGTTTATTAACCGAACAACCAGTTAAAAATTTCGTTGCGTATTTAATGCTCAAATTAATTTTAAACGATACATAATTAATAAGTATATTAGAATATAAAATTTATATTTGAAAATGTATTAACAATAGTTGAATAAAAATAAAATGCTGAAGCTGGGTTTCGAACCCAGGTCAGCCAGAAGCAAAGCCTTAACTCCCATCCTTCCAACCGCTCCGTCACTTGTGATTTTTGTTTACTTATTGAAACAATTAATACATAAAATAAATCTGAAAATCAAACCCAGTTACACAGCGCGCCCAAATCCGCAGACGCCGAAAAATCCGACGATTTCGCCAATCATCGTCGGTTACCTTTGACTTAACGTAAGTATTAACAACGACATCGGTTATAACCGATGTCCAGTCCGCGACATTAGTCATAACCGCCGGAAAATTTTGACCAACGAATCAAGACGGTAATCAGACCAATTTCGTCGATGTTCTTCCCTATAAATACACCCTCTAACCTCTGATAACCTTTTCGCTCACAATCACACCAATTCTCGACGTAATTTCACTCGCCGGAAAATCTCTGCAAGTCGCCGGAAAACCGAGATTTCATCTACACGGTAAATACCTCGACTTTTTCTGTTTCAATCCGTTGTTAGAATGTTACTAACTTCAATCCAACCATCAGAATCTATTTCAGACGACGTTGCCGGATTTTCTGTTTTCGCCGGAAAACTTCTGAAAGTTCCAGAATCTCGCTGTTTGCCGGTATGATCATTCAAACCTACTGATAATCGTTACTCAGCAGTTCAATTTCACATCTAATCCCTCCAAACTGTTAATTGATCCTAACAGCCGAAGGTCACCAAAATAGAGCCGACGAGCTTCGCCGGATTTCTGAAGAAGACAATCTGTTCGGTACAATCAATCCCCAAACCTTTTTTGTTCAATACATTATGATTGCTCATAATGTTCGTTAACCGAATTAAACAAGAAACAGTTAGTTAACCGATGTCTGGGTTTTGAACGAAGAAGACGAAGTCGTGTATGTTATAAGGTTAATTAAAATCGGTATTATAAACGGGTTAGACACACAGTCCAGCGGTGGACTGTGTGCAAACAATATGCATACGTCCCGAGTTCGATCCTTGACACACGTACATTCGCTGTAATAAAATGTCTTTTTTTTTAAACTGAACCGGATCCACAATAGTAAGATGTTAAGTATAATAAAAACTAGAATATTTACCAAGTTAGACACACAGTCCAGCGGTGGACTGTGTGCCAAACTAAACCAGAGGTCCCCGGTTCGAGACCTGTGGCGAGCACCGAGTCGATACATTAAATCCTTTTTAAAATAAATGATTTTCGGATTAACTTAATTAGTGTATAAATATAATTAAAAACAGAAATATTTCGGGTTAGACACGTAGCTCAGTTGGTAGAGCTGCGTGCACACGTACGGGAGGTCTCGGGTTCGAGTCCTGCCCGGCGCATACATACACACAATAGAACCGGTCAAACAGTCAACAGTCACAGTCAAACAGTCAACGCTTATGGTCAACCGTCAAAAGTCAACATTTTTTTTATTATTTTTATTTATTTATTTAAATTAAAAATCAATTAAAAATACTTAAAAAAAATAACATTTTTAAAGTTAGAAAATAGCCTTAAACTCACAAAAATATATCCAAAAATCCTATTAAAATTGTTAATAAAATCCATTTATTTACCTTACTTTTTCGTTATTAATTAGGTTAGTTTTTCCTCGTCGATCAATCCTAAACTCGTGCGCATTCAACGTCATCAACCGAACGCACCCAATATGAGTGAATCTCTACAAATTCCCCGTTTAATCACTTTTTTGGGGTGTATCATGTGTCTTATTATTTATTACTTTTAAACTATTGTGCACCCATCATATTCAAGATTAAATGTATATTCAACATGTATCATCTGTTTGTGTGATTATTGTTTAGATTAAATTTATCATTTTCAGTACATACATTATCATAGGCCGCCGCTCCCCATTACCTATGAGCGTGAGCTGTTCCCCATTACCTATGATCATGAACCAGGCGTTGCCAACATACGATCGGCTCCGTTTGATTGAGCCTTGATCGCACATACATTTCATCATAGGCCGTCTGCTCCCCATTACCTATGAGCGTGAGCCGTTCCCCATTACCTATGAGCGTGAACGAGACGTTGCCAACATTTACATTGTCATTCATATTACATATTCATGCAAGGTGGTTTGTTATTGTATGCTATTGGTTTGTTATTGTATGCTATTTGTTTGTTATTGTATGTTTTATTTACGTTTGTTCACATATGATTATTGCACAATTTTTTCATATTAAATACAACAAGAAATAAATAATAAATGTTTTCTAACAAGGTTCACTCGCCAACTTTTGTTGATAAAAAAAAACCATTTTTACACATGATACAGGTGAACAGGATGAAGCAAGGAAAACATAGGAAATGCCTTAGAAGAAAATAATGAAGTCTAGAAAGATGTGTAGAACATGTTGTAATTATGATTGTATGATTTCCTTTAAATTGTAATAATAAATATGAATCGTTATAATAAATGTCATGAGCTTTGATGAAAACCCAATCATGCCCCGATCACCTTTTTCCGCTGCGGGTCGGGGTGTGACAGTTGCAGCATGAACGTGGTGAGAGTTTGATCGGTGTCACATACTATGACATAGGATAAAGAAAACAAAAAAGGAAGTCGTAACATTAAACAAAATAATATCTACATGTGCTCCAGTTCGTTATACTACGGCTCGGCTCTAAACATTGAAAGTAAAAGTACGTCGTAATTTAAACAAATCGTGATCGTACACCGTAAGTATGTTATTAGTTACCTCTCATAGCGTAAGGGTTTTAACACTAAAAAGTATAAAATAATATAAATATATTATATGATAGAACAACAATAAAATCTTAATATGAAAATAACATATAAATCATCTAGGTGAATGCGAACTAAAACTTAGTTTAGGAATTAAATGCGTAAACAATATAGTTTAGTAGAAAAATTCACACTAAGAAAATAAAGTGATGAACTGAATTGATTTTGAAAATATTAGTTTATGAATTAATTGAGGAAAAAATATATTTTAGTGGATAAATTAAAAGGAAGAATATACTGTTCACCAATTGGTTTTGTTATATATATATATATATATATATATATATATATATATATATATATATATATATAAAATAACAAATACAACCTTTATATATTATTATTAATAATAATAACCAATCTTAAGGTTATTTAAGAATATGTAAAGATTTTATAAGAGAATGATATGCATATGTATATATAAAGTTATAGTTTAATACTTCTATTAAGTTTGTCTCAATGTAAATGCAAGCCATTTCGTTAAAACTCTTTTGATCATCAATGGTTTGGAAATATGCTAAAAATGCACAACCTTGCAAAAAGATCTATTTTATATTAAAACATGACAAAACTGGTTGTCATTTAAGGTCTTGAATCCTAGCTTAAACCTAACTAATGCAGAAAATATAACAAGTAACTTAATTAATATTACTAGGGTGTTTATAGTCTGATCAAAACCAAAAAAACGATGATTAGAAACACTAGACATGCATATTGGTCCAATTAACAATATATTATATATTCTATACCTTTTAGTAGACTCGGTGCCAAAATGCGAACCTCTTTAACATGGCGGCCCCTAAATAAACTTAGGACATCGCTTTAAAACACATACACACACATTTAAGCAAATGAAAATAGGGCTTGTGGCCCACGCCTTGCACGACGCGAGGCCCATTTGGCCAATAAGTCGTCTGTGTAATACTCAGTCAGGAAATAACCTAAGGAGTGGGGACTAGCCGACTAGGGTTGAGTTACTTCATTTAGAGGCCACAAATTGCCGAGTTCAAACTGAACCAATTTGGTTGGTTAGATCGACTCAGCCAACCATGTTGGTATGGTTTGATGTTTTTAGAAATCGTGCGTTGATGATACGACATTGAATTTATATCAAAGTCAATTTAATCATATCACAAACACCTCTTAATAATAGTATTTTGTTTTGAAGTCTTCCATTTATCTTTTCCATTTTATTTGTGATATATGAAGGTGTTACACATAAGACAAATGTAAACAAAGAGACTATTTTAAAGAACATATACGGTTAGCATCCATAGAATTGAAGATGAGAAAATGAGATTCTATAAGGGCTGAATCAGGAATCTAGACAAAAAGAAGGTAAGAAAAGAAAGAAATGAGATTCTTAAGGGGTGTAATTGGAAATTTGAGAAGTCAGAATCAATGCCCCAACATTGCAATATAGCATGCATTAGTTCACGATTATTATCAATCTTTTGACGGGACACCTCTACATATAAATTGCATTTCCTTTTGCTTTTATTGTTACATTCAATGAATTTAAATATATGTATATATTATAGTTTTCAAAACACTTATACAAAAATATATCCCTTTTAATTATTTTCATAATAATAGAAAAATCAAGCACAAAAAAGAGTTAATAACAAATATACAAGAGTGAGTACATGCAAATGATTATAAGAAGTTGAAATATTATTTTATCTAAAACTATATGTTGTCATTTTAATTAACTTCATATATTAAACATCAACAGATTATGCTCTAAATGGGAATAATGGGATGTGACAATCGACATGGTGGCACTCACAACAAGTTTACTTAATCTCTCTCTCTCTCTTTTCAAACTTTCTTATATTCTTTAGAATGAAACTATTCCGAGCAATAATTAGATATGCGGTTCGAATCCAGAATCTATAAAATATTTTATATAAGTTTTAATCGCTTAAAGTTAATCCAACTATTTAAGTGGCGTGTAAATAAATGAATTATTGGTTTCAAGTCAACAACGAGCGGACTTTGCCCGTCTAACAAAAACTAAGACTGTTGAGTGTTGACGAAGACATGTTTTTTTCCCCAAAGGTTAGATTGACGCTGTGCGAAAAGATGTGGTCGAAGAGTTTGTTGTCGATACGTTTGAACCAACGTAGTTGCAATTTACCAACTTGAAAATGATGTTTTTTTTTTCAAATCGAGGAGTTAGGTGTGGCCTTGCTTGAATCAAATGGCCCACCAACAAGTAGAAAATGGAGCTAGAGTTGCATTAACCGGGTATGTTTAATAACCAGTTTTAATTATAGAATTGGTTTTAATTTCTTGTTTTTAGGGTTGGAAACATTTATTGCTATAACCAGTTCGGTTTCGGTTCTAGTTATTTAACCAAAAAACCATACCCTATGTGTCTGGTTCCGGGTAAGGTTCAGTTCCGGTTTTTAAGAAACCGAGTGTTAAAATACCCTATTTTTAGATTTTTCTATACGCTATTTCCGAGTTTTTTAGTACCTAATTTTCAGGTTTTTTAATACTCTATTTCGTTTTTACTACCTTATTTTCTCGGTTTATTGTTATTATTATTAAATATAAAAAATCAAAATAAATGCACTAACATAAATTTAAAATATAGATATTAGAATCATGTATTGGATATAGCCGGGTATAATCGGTTCCGGTTCTTGTCCGGTTCCGAGTATTAATCGGATATGATCGTTCCAATTCCAGGTATTGAGATCAAATGCATACCATATCTATACCTTAATGGTAGGGTCGGTTTCGGTTTCAAGTATAGAATACTCATGCATTAAAAAAATTAGTTACGAGTTCTTTTACCAGGTCCAGTTCCAGATACTGGTTTTTTGTGTACCTCTACATGGAGCCAACCATGGGTAAAACAAGTTTTAATAAACGGATAGTTTTGAATTCAGGTCATACGGTTTGGATAAAATCCGCCTTTAAACAAATGCAGGCCCAGCCCGGCCCATTAGAAGATAAATTAATGTTTTCTGTATGATTTGAGATTTGAGACTATAGATTTATTTGTCTTTACTTATTTTCTCGCATGTTCTCTGTCTGGAAAATTACTTTTAATTGTTTTTTTTTACGACAATTGCATATGGTGAGTTCATAAAATAATTTTGTTATGGGGAGCTTGGTTTTGCTCAAATTGTGTATGCTCATGTTATATATTATTTCAAGAACAAGTTATCTTGTTATATACCCATTACGTTTGCATGTAGTCCATGAGACAAGGTTAAAACGCAAATAGATTTTCGTGGCTCAATCTCAAGCCGCATTTTCGATTTTCAGAATGAGCATAGGGAAGAATTAGTGCTTCGTGTTTACGGATTATAGAATTTAGGGGTTTTAAAATGGATTGTGTTTACGGATTGGTGGGTCGAACCCGACACAAACCTGAAAATATGAGACAAAATTGAACATGAACATGAACGATCATGAAAATTGTGTCTTAACTCAAACACATCACAACTTTCACTCGAACATACACAAGTTTTCGCGGGTTGACACATAAACGACACCCTTAACCCTTTTTAAGCACATTGTAACATTTTAACCTGAGATTTTATTTATTTATTTTTCATATTTATGCTTAAAATTACAAATTTACAACAAAAATAATATAAAAGTTTATAATGTAGTTTCTTTTAAACTTTAAAACTTAATATATTATAAATTACAAATTTATAATGTATGTTTAAGTTATCACACAAAATACATTTAAAACAAATTAGTATACAAGTAACTGGGTCAACCCATGACCCATCGGGTCCACCTGAACATGGCATGTTTAACTAAGCATGTCAATCTTGAAATCGATTAGAGTAATCTCAAACCCAAAAAATTCGTGTTTGGTTTGTGTCATGTCAGAAACTGGCACCCATAACTTAGATGCTTCTTCAGTTGTCCCATGAATATAACGTAAAATCCTTTTAACTTTAGATAGATGCTTTTCGGTCGGGGCATGTATAAATTTACGATAGCAACTGTGATACCAATTCGGGAAAAAAGGTACTCAAGGATGACAACAACCCAAACGACAACAATATTAGCAAGTGGTATGAGCAAGATATGGTCATAAGCTTGGAGTCTAAAAGATCAACATGTCGTAGATGCTTTAAAATGCATATCCATAAACGTAGCATGATGTTATTCGAACCCTCAACACCTAAAAAGTAATTAAGACTTAACGACGCAAAGTTCTTTTAGTGCAAAAGCGTGCGTCACTAGACGATCCTGATAAGAGTGATGGTGTTGCTCCCATCAATTCAAGACTTATGAGAAGGGTGGAAAGACGTTAAAACCAAGCCCCTTGGGATGTCTAAGGTCATAAAAGGACTTATGAAACGGAAACTTGGGATGAGCAAAAAACTGAAAATATTGATTTAACCGAGCCGCACAAAAAATCGAAAAAACCGTACCGCACAGAAATTTATGGTTCGATTATGGTTTTACATTTTTTAAAAATCTAAAAAAAACCCGAACCGAATCAAATAACCTAAAATTTCATTTTTTAAAATGTTTGCTATATATTGATTTAGGAATTATTAGTTTAATAATCTTCAAAATGATTTATCCAATGCCTACAAGAAATAACAAAATTTAACATATAAACTCAATGATTTTTAAATTATTATAAAAGAAAATGTATCAATAAAACCTTTAGGAAAACATAAAAATAGATTCGAATTTTAGGTTTATGTAAACAATATCAATTAAAAATGTTAAATATAATAACTTAAATATAAATATTTAAGAAATATTCTTGATTCTTGAATTATACTTATTTATTTTTGGATCTTACATAATTTTGTAATGAATCGTTGCAAAAAAAAAAAAAAAAAAAAAAACCAAATCGAACGGTTTTTCAATAACCTAAAATTGAAGATTTCGGTTACGGTCTCCATATAGCAACTTCCCTCTGCTATGCTCCTCCTTCCATTAACAAGTTAGGGGTTCCTCTGACTTGGGTTCATCGATTGTTGCACTATCCTCTGTTTTCCACTTTGTTCGATTTGCTCCTTTCGATGGTTCTACGCCTAAGGTTTCACACTTCCACTTTTCTGTATTAATTTTTTCACAAAGTAGAGCTAGGCTTTTTAGAAATTCAATTTGCATTAAATGTTAATATTTTAGAATTAATGAATAAGTATTGAAAATTGCATCAACTTCTTGAAGGCACAATAAGAGCATTTTTATTTAATATTCGTAGTTATATCCATGGTTGCAAAAATTGTTAGACGCTCTTTAGTTTGATTTGAAAGTACTCGGTAGAGGTGCAAACGAGCCGAGCCGAGTCCGAGCTCGACCAGGCTCAAGCTCGATTAACTTAGGAGAGCTCGGGCTCGAGCTCGGCTCAATTCGAGCTTTGTTTTCAAAGCTTGAGCTCGGCTCGTTGGTATTTTCTCAAGCTCGAGCTCGGCTCGTTTATTATCTATTAATTAATATATTAAATAAAAATAGTATAAATAATAGACTTTTTGGACTCGCGAGCTCGATAAGTGAGGCTCGGGCTCGTTTACTAAATAAGCTTATTTTTAGGTTTGAGGTCGGTTTGTAAACAAGTTTAAATAAGCTCCGCTCGTTTACACTAAGGCTTGATGAGCGTAACGAGCTTCACATGCGATGCTCGAGCTTGGGCTTGATAAACAAATGAGCTTTATGTTAGGCTCAAGCTCGGCTCCGGCTCAATAAGGCTCGGCTCATTTCGAGCTTTTTCTCGAGTGGCTCGCGAGCCGCTCGACTCGTTTGCACCCTTAGTACTCGCCCTATGCGGAGATTACTCGGGGAGTAATTTGCCTAGGCGAACAATACTCGGGCCTTAGCAGCATACCTTGTAGCGAGTACTCGAGAAATAGTCGAATGCTAGACGAGACTTTTACAACCATGGATAAATCTATGCATGTTATGTAGTGACATTGTTTAATGTGTTAGTTATAGACTGTATCTTATTTTTTAGAGCGAAAAATTGGGCCCCCATTTCCAAATTTCTTGTATACAAATTATTTTGGGCTTTTTGCAATACATATAAACCATTCCACAGCGAAGAAATCAAAATAAAACAAAATAAAATACTTACGGAAATCTAGATCTCTATCCCAAAAATAAAATAAAATCAAATTACCAACAGAAATCTCGATCTTTCTTCCGAAAAAAAGGTTAAATACGGAAGCCCACTAGGTTTGCTGATTAAATCAGAAGATTTCTAGTTTTTTTTTTTTTTTGAACAACTAATGATATACAACTTCTAATCAATACTAAATTATTACTTTGCTCTGGATTAAATATAAGATCTCCCAAGAGTCTCTACCAATTGGCAGAAGATTTCTATGGGAACGTGCGCCACGATCTTTCATGCCGTGTTAGGAATTTAGTATCAGTTTTGAAAAAGAAAGAAAAATAAAAAAAGAGGAGTTTTATTAAAATCAATTGCTAATCAGTTATCTCTTTTCTGGTTTTTCTTTCTTCTCTAAAGTTGATCGTAACATGCAGCAACGTGAAGTTAGTTTACTTCGTATAGGGTTTTAATACGGTGAACCACGATCTCCTATGATCATGTTTGGAGTTTGTTTCGATTTGTTTCTTTTTCATGTGTACTTTTTATTTACGTTTGAATGAAATTATCCAAAAAAATTGTCTCAATCTGAAAAATGTTTAAATGATGTAACCTAATAACATATATATGCTCCAATATGCAGCCAAATGAAACAATTAGAATTCAAGATCTCAAGGCTACAATGTGTTCCAAATGTGCCAAATATAAATCACATTATGGTTGATCCTTACGAGAAAAAAAGGTATATAACATAAGTGATAGCATGTGCCTTATGCAGGACATCACAGCTGCGAAACAACCAAAATATTAGCTTTTGTTTTTGTAAAAGGTTACGTAAAATAAGTACACTCCGATTAGACTTTAAATTCATCATTAAGATCAACAGCTAGGCACATCGCTTTTAGCCGAGACCCAATCACCGAACCCGACCCAAAAAGACCCGACTCAATTAATAAGTGACCCAAGAAACCCGGACCTAATTAAAACTGAACATATTTAATCAATTTTGTTACTGGGTTGAATTTATGCAATTTGGTTAAAATCTTTGTATTCGACTTGAGGATATACAATTGATGGATCACAATGAGAAACAATTGACGATTCCAATAGTCAAAGTTCGGTAGGAGTCTAAACGTTGACCAAAATCACCCCCACACTTGTAAATCATTATTTGTCATTTTATCAATAATAGATTCTGATCGGGTTTTCAAATATTGAATAACTTTATTCGAAAACTTAATAAAGTGATCAGGTTTATAAATAGTATAATTTGTTTTCAAATTAGATCCAGAATAAAGAATATAAAATTACACATTAAAAATTAGATCGAATATAATCATTTCAGATAAGTGTTTGCATCTAGATAAATAAATATTACTACACCCGATCAACAATATAGGTATCAGTATCGGTGCTATCGAAACCATTATTTGTATTCGTTTTTATAATTTTCGATTGATGTAAAACAAGATTTTATATTTGAGTTACATCATACCACTTTTGTGTAATAAAACAATTGTAAATATTACTACACCGACTCGATTCATCTTCGTACCCTTGTTTTGAATACAACCCCTTTTCAAATAAAATTTATATCATAATGTCGAGAAAAATATTAAACGCAACCGCGTATCACAAGTCTTAATCTATACGAATGTTGGTACCGTACCAATACATATATTATAGCTTTCGATCTATGTAAAAACAAGTGTCAATATCTTTTTATGCATACCATGCTTTAATTTTTCTCTTTCAGTTACCATAGCGATCGAACATCCGCCGCAATGCACGGGATTATAAACTGAAATGGATTTACACCAAAAAAAATAAATTCAATCGCTGTCCCCTTTGTATATCTCTTGTGGGCAGCCTCTCGGGGCCTTTATATAGTGGGCTGCCCATAACTACATTGTTTAATTAAAAAAAGATTGAGAAATGATAATATATAAAGGATAGTTGAAGTTCAACCTTAATTAAAAAAGGATTGATAACGTTAAAATATAAAGGTTAGTTGAAATTCACTAGTCGCTCTTTAGCAATTCACTGTCTCGTGTTCCACATAACCACATCGTTTAATTTCGTTGTTTTTCGGTATAACCTATCATCGCCATGGCCACGTCAACTGGATAGGCTAAATAAGCTTCTAGTCCAACATTATATAACTTCGATCCAACATCCCAAAATCATGTTCCGAGCTTCGTGTATCATCATGAACCTTTCGAACCTCTCGGTTATCCTCCGCAATCTTCTCATTCCTATAATAACCAAAAACAAACCAAAGTCAATTCTATTCCACGAAAACACATATTTTACAAAATGACGCACGAAATGCAATAAAAATGGATGCTCAAATGTGATAAAAGAAACATGCATTAAAAATGCTAAACCTCATTTATTACCAACCATCAAATTTTGGTGTATTTCTTAGTATGATCATTAATCTAAAATTAATAAAACATGTATGAAAAATCTTGGAATACATTGTTTTATCAGATGTTTCATCGGATAGAAGTATATAACAAGTCTTTTCGGCCCATGTGGTTGTTAAAACTTCATGTTCTAAGTATCATATCACTTACTAGCATGTTTCATTTGACTTATTGTTTTGGATCTAAGATGTGGATATTATTACTTGCAAGCAATTCACCATAAACGCAAGTATCACAGACCACATAATGTATTCTAAATCTAAATGACAACTTGCGTACTATCGATGTAACATAAAGCATGTATAATCGATTATGTAACGTCTCTTCTAGTCTAGTCTTCGTCACGCCATATGTAATCAAGCACCGCTCGAATAGAATTGGTGTGATGCGGATTTTGGCTGATGAACCTTTAGACAAAAATGATGTTCATATTTGTTTGGAACAATGTCAACAAAATCAAAGTTAATGGGTTAGATGTGCTTTCTTGGAGGCATGAAATGTCCCTTCAAATTTGGTATTTCAACCGTTGAATGATATCAGTTACATGACCACATATAATTCGGGCCTGATTGGTGGCTTTTATATTTATTATTGGGTTTCTTTGTCATCATAGTATGCCAATATGATCTCACCAATTCTAGAAGCTTGACTGTCATCAATGATCAAACCTACCTCACAAGTTTGAGATTTTGTTTCGCCTAAATACATTTTTCTACTATCTTGTTTTTCATGAGAATCGGCCAAGAACACGGATCCTCTTAATCACGTAACATGTTAATTTTTTAAATTAAAAAATTATAGCAATACTATAATCAAATTTAAAAAAATAAAAGACTATTTTTATTATGTTTTATTTAAATATCAAGATAAGAAAAAGGATATGGCTGCTTAATATCGTGAGAGAAGGTTGGTTTAAAAGTTAACAATGTGTAATTATTTAAAGTCTTAAAATTTTAAAAATTAATTTTTTCTCTCCTTATATGTGTTATAATATAGTATAAGTAATTACTAAAAAAAATAACTGGTTAGTTTTAAGGGTATTCGTATTAATTAAATATTAAACATTATAAAAGATTGGATTTTAATAATCCCATCTAGAAGTGGTTGCCCAATAATAGTTTCATCTTTAAATATTGTCACTGGCAATCCCACATTAATTTTTTTTTCACTGGATCTTCGTTAAAAGAACTTAAATCCGTGATTTTTTTTCCGAATTTCAAACTAATGTTTTAGTGTTATTTATTCAAACGAGTATACAAGTCGATTAATGTAAAACTAACCTCAAAACGATGCTACAAACAACTTGATTTTCGTTAGTTGAACGTTTAAACACACGAATTGAAGCACTGTTATTGTCGTTTGGCGCACCGCTTCAAGATAAATTTTACATCCATCGACTCGTATTCTCGTTCTGATCAAAAGTCCTAAAACATCAGTTTGAAATTCGAAAAAAAACTTAACTGTTAAGTTTTTTTAACGAAAGTTCAGTGAGTATTTTTTGAAAAAGGTATGACTACAAGTGAAAGTATTTGAAATTTTTTTATGTAAGATTATTAAAATTAAAATTCAATATCCAAATATTATTGATAAATACTAAATGAACTTCTCATGGTATTTTTAAAACCAAGTTTATTGTTTCATCTGTAAACAATACCATTATTTCAAATTAATAGTTTCTTTTGTCATAAAAAAACTTTTACTTTTCATTTGTTTTTATTAAAAAATAACAAGACTTTGGATATTAGACACAGTTTCAACGGATAACCTTAGTGTGAAAATAAATAAAAGTCAAACTTAAAATAATAGACTTAAACATGCGACCTACAACATGCTTCGTTTCCTCATGTCTTCCTCATCATCCACCTACTTAAAATATTAGAACTCTTTTTATTATTTTAATCAAATTTTATAAACTTTTTTATTCTTATTCACGTTATAAGATTTTACAATAATTTCGTTGCCACAAAAGATATGATTCATGTTACAAATTTTAATTTTTTAATGGATTTATAAACATGAGACTAATTGTTGTCAGTTAACTAAGACATCATTAACGGCCGTCACATGCATCACTCAGTTAACTGTGACTGTGAATGGAGGTTTTGTTAATGAGAAAAAGAAGGTAATGATGGTGGGGCCTACCCCAGTTTAAACCAATCACGTGTCTTGTTTTATTTATTTATTATTATTATATTGTTATTATTTTTGTTTTAATGGTATTAGATGTTTATTTAATTCACAACACATTGTTAACGGAAATTTAGTTAATGGTTAAGTTCTTATGTGTCAGTGACGTGACGATGATGTGACAATAGATTTAATTAACCCACGATTATGATTTTACTTTGTAAGAATTATATTTTAACTGGAAAGAGAAAAATAAACACATTTATTTGTTATAAAGAAAAGGTATGTATTTATTCTAGGAGAAGTAATTTCTAAATTTTAACTTTAGATTGTATTCGTTAAGAAATATAGTGAATAGTTTGTAGTGGTTGGTCTGAGCTAAAAAGTAAGATGGCTTTTCCAATTATTCAATGGTTACAAAGGTGTTTGTGTTGTGCTGAAAAATTAACTAAAAAAGCTAGTGAAGTTATGATTCATACAATTGACATGTATGTAATTATTATTCACACAATTGACTTATATGTCATGTAAATGTCATATAAATAAACTCTTTTAATATATTGTCATTTATGATATGTTCTTCAAATTGGGTTACTTTGTGTGTAAATATTTACTTAGTACATCCAAAGATATAAAAAATACGACAATTTAATTTAATTCTAGTTAATATTATACAAGTCAATTTGATTCCAACTAAACATACAACATATCCATTTGTATTATTATTATTATTATAAACCTGCTAACTGTAATTAGTACCAATGAGCGATCAACACCCATGTCATAATGCGTTGTTACCGTCACAACCGCCTTCAACACCAACCCCTCTACCACCAAGGCTTCCATCGCCACCATAAAAACAAAGCGTATGAACCATTTGTAATAAGGCGAACTTATTTTGACAATAGCTTATTTTTACTCATCAAATATACTTTGATAATATGTCTTATTTTAACTGAAACCCAAATTTGGTAGAATTCCTTTTGATCCCCTACTCAACCTTATCTTCCCGTTTTGCCAAACTTACCCTACATTTTCTTTCATACAATTGTACTTAATTCTTAGTCGTTATATATATACTTTTTAGTATATCCCTGTATTAGTTTGAGAATGACGAACCCTTAGAAAAAACAAGTCACCATACTTGAAGTTTCATTTAGGATAATTTCGTGAACAAATTCTATCACATCTATTTAGCACAATATTAGTATATTTCATTGATGGATGTATCTTTTCAAACATTTCAGATACTATTGAATATATATGTTTGATGTTTGAAGATCCAAAAACTAGACTAGAGTTCAGCCTTACTAATTAGATCTCAAAACCTGCACAAACACGGCTCGTTGCGAAGGTGAGAGGGCCATTATGTGACTAGCCTCCGGCGTAATAATAAGTATTAGCTTAGAGAGAGAAAATAGAGGGAGAAAGTTAGGATGAAGGTAAAGGAAAAACGTACTTGAAATGTACTTTTGGCAATGTATTTATACTTATGGACAAAATGATGTCATCCGGCCCTGCCACACTAATTGGCGTGCGTCCTATGTGGAGACCAATCGGTCAATATCGTTTTCTTGATGTGGGGGTCATTTTGTCTTTCAGTGGCCGGACCAAAGGTCCGGTATTGTATCTACAATGTTTGTGTCCTATATACAATTTCTAACGAAAAATTATGTTAACTTTAATAAAATCAAACTTTCTAAAAGCCAAAAAATAAAGTAAATCACAACTTTATCTTGTATACAGAAAATATAGACAATAAATACATTTTTAACTTTATTATCAAAACAAAGTTCATTAAATACACTTTAGCATGAATTTATTTTAGGTTAGTTTTGATGTAGTTTTAGGTTTATTTATAGGCCACAAAATTTAACCTAACAATGCACTTGGTAGGCAAGTTATATACCAAACCTTATCTTCTCACACTTCTAAAAAATATGAAAGCGTTAGTTATAACATTTGTACTGCACTAACTTATGAATATTTATAATTTAAAAGATAGTAATACAATTATAACAAATATTCTATGATTTGCATTATAACAGTTTTGAAACCATGTTATATTGCTTTTATACTTGTTATGCGTTAAGTGTAAATATAACAAATCATTTTTTATTTTTATTTTTCTTAAATCTTTATCCAAGTTAGTAGTTTGTATCAGTCTCTTTTCTAAGTTAATCAAATAGTTCATTATAGACAATGTTTTACGGTACCACGATGATTTTATTTAGGGAGGTAGTTGGTTGTAGTCTAGTTAGTTATAACATTTGTATTGCACTAACTTATGAATATTTATAATTTAAAAGATAGTAATACAATTATAACAAATATTCTATGATTTGCATTTTTGAAACCATGTTATATTGCTTTTATTCTTGTTATGCGTTAAGTGTAAATATAACAAAACATTTTTTACTTTATTTTTCTTAAATCTTTATCCAAGTTATTAGTTTGTATCAGTCTCTTTTCTAAGTTAATCAAATAGTTCATTATAAACAATGTTTTACGGTACCACGATGATTTTATTTAGGGAGGTAGTTGGTTGTAGTTCCGTTTATGATAAAATGTCATGTGTAAGCTAGAGGTTTTACTACAGTGGGCTTTCGGGCGGTGGCTTTCCTCTGGAATGTCGGGTTGGTGAAGTCCTTGATATATTGAGCTGGGTTTACATTAGAAGATATGTGCGAGGCTCGATTTAGTTTTCTTGGTTCCTATGTTGTTTAACCTAATTAGATCTCTATATGTGTTGTCATGTAATTGTAATCTTTGTGCCTTGATCTTAATGAAATAACCTAGTTGTAGCCTGTGGACGTAGGTTTCCCATTGGGACCAAACCACGTAAAAACCTAGTGTCGTGTATTATCATTTTCTCGTTTGCGTATTTTATATCGTTTGTGTGTGTGTGGTGGTTCCGCTGCGCCACTTGATACCTAACATGGAATACGTGCCGGATCACCAGCGTCGTATATGATCGAGGGCGTGGATGTCCTTTTACCAATGGGTGTACCCAGGTGATCGGATTTTGTTAAATGCTCAAAAAAAAAACAATGATACATAATATCAATAATACATGTAACAACATAATCAAAACTTAAAAAATATACAAACTTGATCCGCTCAATGAAAACGGTACCACATTCGTTGTTTCTCTAAACTTAACTCATTGACCGAATCATCAGACTTCCAAAACTAACTAAACTATCTGATTTACTTCGGTTTAAACAATTCGATATGTTTGTAATTACCTTATAGTATACCACACCTAAAACAAAATTGACACCCACGTTAAACTTCCAAACTCAAACCTAACTGATGCTAATTGAATGGTGTATAAGACTATCGTATTCACATGGTACGCAGCCCAACAACGGGCGTCAAATTTGACGTTTGACCATGGTCTTATTCCTTTGCTTTTTCGCCGCAAAACACATGGGCATGTCCGTTTACATTTGTAGCCGTCAATGTCACTATCGTAATTAAAGTGCCTGATTTACGGTTTTGGCTAATATCCGGATTGTCTCCTATATTATTATTGTTTAATAATTATCATTAAAAGGGGGATTGTTTAATATTATTATAATGATAATACGGAGAAAATTCTGGATTTGATGTGATCCCACCACGAGTTGTTGTCTAGGCTATACATCTTTGATAACGTGATGTTGTTTACCACGAGGTGCTCTTCTCCAAAACCAATTGTTTTTGTATCTATAATAAGGGATCACTAATATTGCAACAATATATTTACTTCTAAGGCAAAACACATGGAAAATTGTTTCTTAAGAAAGTGTTTAGAAACTTTGGATCATTCTAGACAAACCAAACACTAGTTTTGCTTAATGAAAGAGAAGAGAGACGTGTTTAGGGGTCTAATGCTCCAAAAACATTGGGGAATTTTGTAAATGTGTTTTTTTTTTGGATTTTGTGTTTTTGATCTTAGATGGTTAACATTTTTCTTTGGGAAGTGTATATCACCGAAACTCTTATCTCAATCCCGACACAACAAATTCATATATCAAATATTGAAGTGAGGTGGGGACACAATGCATTGTATTATGAGCAAGGTTGGAGAACTTGCTTATATATGTGATAGATTTGATCAGACAACTATCACATATATCACATGCATTGTGTCTTAAATTGTTATGTTTGGTGTTTTTCTTGCCAAAACAACCCAAAATATCATGCCTAATTCCAATACATGATGCCTACATGTCAATTCTTATGCATTCTCACACTTCTTACAAAAAAAATGTTCTTTTTACAGGATTCTAAGACTATACAACATAATAAAAACTAGTATTTAAAACGTGCGTTTGGCGGCAGGACCATTAAATCGAACAAATGTAAACGTTAAACAACGTACCCTCATTGCGGTAAGTTAACTTGTAAAAACTAGAACGAACAGTAAACATAAAAAAACAACTAAGTTAGCATACGGCTTGCAATTTGTGTCGGGTCGTTAAACCGCCAAAAAATAGACGTTGACACATTTATGTTGCAATGTGTTTACGGAAAAATTTAGACTAAAACATAAAACGACAAATTTTTAAAAGATAAAAAATTATAAGGGAGAAAAGTTTAAAGTGGAAACATGCTGTGGTCAAAAATGAAAACCCAATGGTTTGAAAACTAAAAGATAGAAAACTATAGGGTTGAAAATTGAAAATTATAGAAATTGGAAAATAAAAGATGAAAACTAAAATGATTGAAAGTGAGATAAAAAGAATGAAAGAATAACTTGTTAAATTAATAATAGACTATAGACTATATGATATATAAAACATGTATGGTAGAATGTAAACCAATGAAATCAAAGTAAATTGAATAGTCATTGTGTGAGGGAAGAAAATTATGATAATTAATATAGGGAGAACCATCTACATGGAGATATTACTTCGGATATA
Source organism: Scalesia atractyloides (assembly GCA_947069175.1). Classification (NCBI taxonomy): domain Eukaryota; kingdom Viridiplantae; phylum Streptophyta; class Magnoliopsida; order Asterales; family Asteraceae; genus Scalesia; species Scalesia atractyloides. The sequence continues at coordinate 85,849,912 of CAMTDV010000116.1, read as the reverse complement.
TAATCGGATAAACGGATATACGCTATCGGGTTGGGTAAACAGATAAATTGTAACATTTGTCAAAAAACGGGTTCTAAAACCCGCACCATTTTTTTTATCAAGTTTATGGTCCTTTCGTTACAAATTTATGTTAATCATTTAAGAGACTCGTTATGTTAATAATATAAATAAAGATAATAATATTAATAATAAATAATATATATATATAAGAGTTATACAATCAAAAAAATATAAATAAAAAGGGGTAGACCGCGGGAATCGAACCCGGGTCTCACCCCTAACCAAACACACTCTACACCACACACACAACTTAATTCAAATCTGAAACAATTAAATTTTATACACAAACGGACACCGAGTCGGAAATTCAAAACACAAAATACTATAACCGCCCAAAATCTAAATAAGGGATCTCAATTTACGTTTTGAATTGAGGTTGATCGAAAGTAACTGATGTTGAATATGCGAATCATAACAGAAATATGTTTCAATCATCAAGAAAACGGACATAACTGATGGTAACCGAAAACTCAAGACAATTTCATTCATAACTGTGATTTCATAACCGAAACTTTAAATCACCTCTGCCTATAAATACTATCTTCCAATCATTCCAAATCGTTCACAAAATCACTTTGCTCAAACACTCTGTTCTTGACGGAAAAATTTTCTGTTCGCCGGAATCCTCAGTTACTCGCCGGAAAACCGAAGAAATCATTTCATTAGTGCCTTACTCTAAAATAAGACTTCCTAGAGCTCAGACAGATGTAACATCCGTCGAAAAACGGGTTTTCAAAACCCGCTTCGTTTATTAATCGAATAGTCAGTTTCAAATTTTCGTGGCTTATTTAATGCTCCTTTTAATTTTAAACAATACATAATTAATAAATATACTAAAATTTATAAACTATAACTAATAAACAATAAAAAACGGTCGAAAAAAAATAAAAGTCGCTGCCGGGTTTCTAACCCGGGTCAGTCGGCTCACTTAACACACAAACAACTTAACCACTCCGCCACTTGGTTCTTTTGTGTACACAAGGAATCATATAAAACTTAAGTTACCCGTGAATTGATCTGTTTGCGCCAAAACTGAAACCGATAATCGGCTTTCAACTATCCAGACGTTTGAGTGATCGTGAGTTACTGATTATAACCGATAAATCCATTACAACCCACGTTTTAATCAATTCAGTCTTCAATTGAACTCGATTCATATGATTTTCGAGTTTGATAACCGAAATCATTTGCTTCCAATTTACACTAACAATATCACCGTCTCATAAATCGGAAACACTCACAGAACCTTCAATTTCACTTTAGCTCTAATTTCTGATCGTCGGAATCGCTATCTGCTATCGCCGGACTTTCGCCGGAAAACCGTGACATTCATCGAATCGGTAAATTTCTCAATTCTTTCATCTTCTATCCATTGTTAGATTTTCACTAACTGAAATCCTTCAACCAGAATCGGTCCCAGACGACGTTACCGGATATTCAGCACTCGCCGGAAAATCTGTGGACATTTCCGAAAACACGTTGTGAATCGGTACAAACATCTAAACTCTCTGATAATCTTTGCTTAGTAACTCAATTTCACAATTAGTTAATCAAAACTGTTAATTGGTCCGCTCAGACGGAATTCATAAAACAGAGCCGACGACCTTTGCCGGAGTTCTGAGAAAATCATCTTTCCGGTACATTCATTCCCAAAACCTTCTTTATCCACTTCATTTTAATCATTTATATGTCCGTTAATCGAATTAAACAAGAACAGTCGAATAATCGTTGTTCTGTGTCTTTGAACGAGGAAGACGAAGTCGACGTTGTGTATGAGTATTATATAAATTGAATATTAAACCGGGTTAGACACACAGTCCAGCGGTGGACTGTGTGCAAACACATAGCGCACGTCACGAGTTCGAATCTTACAAACGCACCGGCTTTCCGAATTAAAACCAATTTTTTTTGTTACTGAATCAGAGTAGGACCCAAGATGTTCTTAAGATTAATTTAAATTGTAAGTTTAACAGATAAGTCACACAGCCCAACTGGCTGGGCTGTGCGCTTACAAACCGAAGGACCCGAGTTCGATCCGGCTCCCTGCAAACCGGTTCAACCATTTAAATTCTTTTAATATATACCGAATAAATTAAACATTTAATTAGTATCTATATATAATTAAAACATAGAATATTTCGGGTTAGACATGTAGCTCAGTTGGTAGAGCTGCGTGCACGCGTACGGGAGGTCACAAGTTCGAACCTCACTCAGCGCAAACAAACACAAAGTCCGAACCGGTCAACAGTCAAAGACAACGGTCAACCCAAAAAGTCAACATTTTTTTTATATTTTTATTTATTTATTTAATTTAAAAATCAATTAAAAATACTTAAAAATAATAGTTTTAAAGTTATAAAATGACCTTAAACTCACAAAAATAAATCTAAAAAAATCCTATTAAAATTGTTAATAAAATCCACTTATTTACCGTACCTTTTTGTTATTATTTAGGTTAGTTATTCCTCGTCGATCAACTCTCTAAACTCGTGCGCATTCAACATCATCAAACGAACGCACCCAATGTGAGTGAATCTCTACAAATTCCCCGTTTTAATCACTTTTGGGGTGTATCATGTGTCTTATTTTTATTACATTTAAACACTTGTGCATCCATCATAACCATGATCAAATGTGTATCCAACATGTATCAATTGTTTGTGTGGTTAATGTTTAGATTAAATTTATCATTTCAGTACATACATCATCATAGGCTCGTCTGTTCCCCATTAGCTATGAGCGGAAGCGTTCCCCATTACCTATGAGCGGAACGTGGCGTTGCCAACATACGATCGGCTCCGTTTGATTGAGCCTTGATCGCACATACATCATCATAGGCCGTCCGTTCCCCATTACCTATGAGCGGAACATGACGTTGCCAACATATACATTATCATTCATGTCATATACTCATGCAAGGTGGTTTGTTATTGTATGTTTATTTACGTTTGCTCACATATGATTATTGCACAATTTTTCCATATTAAATACAACAAGAAATCAATAATAAATATTTTTTTACAAGGTTCACTCGCCAACTTTTGTTGACCCAAAAACCCCCATTTTTACACATGATACAGGTGATCCAGTTGAAGCAAGAAACATATAGGATGGCCTAGAAGAATAAATCAGTTTAGATTTTCGATTGTTTACTAAATTTTCCTTTCCTTGTATTGTATGAATTTGACTTGAACATTTGAGATGTAATTTGAATTAAATAAATATGAAACATATTAGTAAACATCATGAGCTTTGGTGATAACCCAATTAAGCCCCGACTCTTATTCCGCTGCGGGTCGGGGTGTGACAGATTGGTATCAGAGCCATGACTATAGTGATATAGGATAGGTTATTAGACCCTTAGAGCCTATACTATAGTTGATTAGAATTTTAAAATTGTTTATGTGTTACATACAAAATTCATGATGTTTATATGCTTTATGTTTATTGTGACATTCAATGTTATGCAAGCATGTTCATAAGTACATATTACTATACAATGCTCATCATAAATCATATCCTCATAACATATCATATCCATGAGAGCACACACCACACAATTTCCATGATTTTTGCAACGATTTTTGTATTTTTTTTCAAATCACATCAAAGTGAGTTCTCATGACGGGCATGTAGTAACTGGAAGGGTACAAGTACCGGTAGTCGGAACGTCCTGTCTAGGCTTGGCATTCGTATAAATCCAAAATAAGGACCAGTTTGCCTACCTGGGGACTAACGATGAGAGTATGAAGGAACTATTAGGGCAAAGCACGCTATACCAAACGTCGTGTGAGCTAACCCCACTTTGAGTTGTCATCGTGTCTACACCTGGACACCCTCCGACCATACATCTCGCAAACATATTTTATGGTTTTCATTCGGGTGATGCGAGTGTTAAACCGCCAACACCAATGTGAATCCTACTAAGCCAATAGTCATGGGGGCCCACATGACTATACAGGCGATGGTATGGAGGACATTGGAGGCCCAAACATGAGCAAACCCAAGACATCCTATGGATGTAGTTGCATTATTGATGTTCATGTTATTTTTTTTACGAGACATGACACCTAAAAAGACTCCTTAAACTCACAATCTTCTTATGTATGTTCCTGTAGATGTCGGCTAGGCAACAACGTGGGGGTAGAAGGTCAGGAAGGTCAGACGAACGCTTGGCCACCCAAATCGCAAAACAAATGGCCGCGGTGCTTCCTGACATCGTAATTCAAGTCCAGCAAGCTCTCGCCGCAAACCCCATCAACCCTCCTAATCAAGAAGACCAGAACGTCGACAACCCTCCCCCCAAAAAGTGCTCTTACAAACACTTCAAGTCTTGCGATCCCCCGAAATTTGAAGGGACCGAAGGTGTCACTGCTCTCCTCCACTGGTTTGAGGAAATGGAAAACACCTTCCTCAATTGCGATTGTCCCGAGGATCGCAAGGTACGTTACGCAACCGGGAGACTATTTGGAGTAGCTCTTACCTGGTGGAATACAGAAAAAGGTAAGAGAGGAATCGAAGATGCAATGGCCTTAACATGGGAGGAGTTAAGGGAAATCATGACGAGACGCTTCTGTCCAAGAAGCGAGATCAAAAAGTTAGAGGATGAATTTCACTCGTTAAAGCAAAAGGAGGGAGATCATACTTCCTACAACAAAAGGTTTTTAGAGTTGAACCAAATGGTCCCCAACTTATTCACCCCAGTATACCGCTTAGTCGAACACTATATTCGAGGCCTTCCCTCGAAAATTCAAGACTCAGTTCTAAGCACTTCGCCTGCAACACTTGAAGCTGCTATGGAACTAGCTACCGAGCTTACCGAGAATCGTATCCGTAACGGCAAATTTAAGGACGAGAAAAAGAAAGCCCCCATTGAGGGCCAAACTTCAAACCATTCCACCTCCTCCTCAAAGTTTGCTAGTAAGAGGAAACGTAATGGCAGAAACTTTGCTGTCACACAAACAAACTTCCCCATCCCTGCTGCACCCATCACCCAAGTTGCCCCCTCAACTGCACCATATAAAAAGCCATACTCCGGCCCATACCCAAAATGCAACCGTTGCCAATACCATCACTTTCCTGATCATCCCTGCCAACATTGCACCGGCTGTGGCCGCGCAGGTCACACCATTCAAACTTGTCGTGCACTTCAGCGAACGATCCGCAATCAACCCTCAACCCAAACCCACCATAAGATAGTGGGTCAAGCCCAACAACCTTTACTCCTACCACCTGCCCAACATGTAGCCCAATCCTACTACCAACCCAACTATCCCATGTTGCAACCTATGCGGGCTTGTTACAACTGTGGAGACCCGAACCACTTCAAGAACACCTGTCCATGCTTGGTGAACATCATCCATGCCCAAGCTCAAGCTAATCCAGTAAACCAGGCTAACCAAGCTCCTCCACCTGCAAGAGGAAGAGCTTTCAACATCAACGCTAATCAAGCTAGGGCTGACAACAATGTGGTTAACGGTACGTTTCTCATCAATGGTAGTTATGCATCCATGTTATTTGATACTGGCATGGATAAGAGTTTTGTGTCCTTAGAATTTGAACCCATCCTCAACCAAACTCGTGATAAACTCATGGAATTCATAACGGTAGAAGTTGCTGACGGAAAACTGGTCTCATTAAACTCTATTATACGCAATTGTACTCTCACCCTAAACGATCACGATTTTCCAGTTGACCTCATACCTATGAAGTTGGGAAGTTTCGACATTATAATTGGTATGGACTGGCTCAGCCAACATCATGCTGAAGTTGTATGCCGCGAAAAGTTTATACGCATTCCTCTTACAAAAGGTCAGACTCTACGAATCTTTGGAGAAACCCCTTCGAAAGGACTCAAATTAATGTCCTGTCTTCAAGCCCGAAAATATCTCCGCAAGAATTATGTCGCATTCCTAACTCATGTCGTCAAAAAGGGAACCAAGGAGAAGAAACTAGAAGACATCCCAGTAGTAAAAGATTTTCCGCAAGTTTTTCCTGACGACATTTCAGGACTTCCTCCCGTGAGAGAAGTCGAATTCCGCATTGATCTTATACCTGGAGCTACACCAGTTGCAAAATCTCCTTATAGGTTAGCCCCATCCGAAATGCAAGAGCTAGCCAGTCAACTGCAAGAGCTGACTGACAAAGGATTCATACGTCCTAGCTCATCGCCTTGGGGTGCACCTGTCCTTTTTGTGAAGAAGAAAGATGGAACGTTTCGCATGTGTATCGACTACAGAGAACTCAACAAGTTAACGGTCAAGAACCGCTACCCATTACCTCGCATCGATGATCTTCTAGACCAACTTCAAGGCGCCACCTGTTTTTCAAAAATCGACCTTCGTTCTGGTTATCATCAACTCAGAGTACATGAAGAAGACGTCCCAAAGACCGCCTTCCGAACTCGTTATGGTCATTATGAATTCATGGTCATGCCATTTGGTTTAACCAACGCCCCAGCTGTCTTCATGGATCTAATGAACAGAGTCTGCAAACCCTATCTCGACCGTTTTGTCATAGTCTTCATCGACGACATCCTCATCTACTCAAAGTCTAAGTCTGATCATGAACGGCACCTTCGACTCATCCTTACACTCTTAAGGACAGAAAAGTTGTACGCTAAGTTTTCGAAATGTGAATTCTGGTTAAGGGAAGTACAATTCCTTGGACACGTCGTCAATGACAAGGGAATTCATGTTGATCCCTCAAAAATCAAGGCAGTACAAGAATGGCAAGCGCCACGTACACCTACCGAAGTAAGATCATTTCTCGGTTTGGCTGGTTATTATCGCCGTTTCATTGCAAATTTCTCCCGTATTGCTGTACCACTCACGGCTTTGACTCATAAAGAAAAGCCCTTCATATGGGGACCCAAACAAGAAGAAGCTTTCCAAACCCTTAAGCAAAAGCTTTGTGACGCACCTATCCTCACACTTCCTGAAGGTTGCGATGACTTTGTAGTATATTGTGACGCATCAGGGCAAGGGCTAGGCTGTGTATCAATGCAAAGAGGAAAAGTGATAGCTTATGCTTCTAGACAACTCAAAATTCATGAAAAGAACTACACCACCCACGACCTGGAACTAGGAGCCGTTGTTTTCGCTCTTAAGATATGGAGACATTACCTCTACGGTACTAAGTGTGAAATATACACTGACCATAAGAGCCTCCAACATATCTTCAACTAAAAGGAGTTAAACATGAGGCAACGGAGATGGGTCGAGCTTCTTAATGACTACGACTGTGAAATTCGGTATCATCCTGGCAAGGCAAACGTGGTGGCCGATGCGCTCAGTCGAAAGGGTTATGCGAACTCCATTCGTCTTCTATGTTCGCAAATCATAACCGACATCAAAGATCAAATCCGAGAAGCCCAACATGTTTCTGTAACAGAAAACGACGTACGCAATGAGCTGTCTTGTGGAGCTGAACTTAAAATCGAAATTAAATCCGACGGTATTCTGTACTATCTAGATCGCATATGGATTCCCGATCACAATAACCTTTGTGATTTCCTTATGAATGAGGCGCATAAAACACGATACTCTATACACCCAGGAGCCGACAAGATGTATCAAGACCTTCGATACACGTACTGGTGGCCTGGAATGAAAAAGGATATTGCTGTTTTTGTTTCCAAGTGCCTTACATGTTCCAAAGTAAAAGCTGAACATCAAAGACCCTCAGGACTTATAGTCCAACCTGAAATACCTGTATGGAAGTGGGAAAACATAACCATGGACTTCATTACCGGGTTACGTCGCACCTCCAGTGGGTATGACACTATATGGGTAATCATTGATCGTCTTACAAAATCAGCTCATTTCATTCCGATTCGTGAGGACTTCAAGAACGAGAAGTTAGTTCGTATCTACATCAGCGAGATCGTAAGCCGTCATGGTGTACCTTTAAGCATTATTTCAGACTGTGATGGTCGTTTCACTTCACGAACATGGCAAGCCGTACAAGCCGCTTTGGGTACACGATTAGACCTCAGTACCGCTTATCATCCTCAAACTGATGGACAATCTGAACGCACCATCCAAACACTTGAAGACATGCTTCGAGCATGTGTCATAGACATCAAAGGGAATTGGGACGCTCATCTACCATTAGTTGAATTTTCGTACAACAACAACTATTATTCAAGTATCAGCATGGCACCTTTCGAAGCTTTATATGGTCGTAAGTGCCGATCTCCAGTATGTTGGCACGAAATTGGGGAAGCTCAAATCACCGGTCCATAATTGATTCAGGAAACAACAGACAAGATCCATCAGATTCGAAACAATCTTCTAGCGGCACAAAGTCGTCAAAAGAGTTATGCAGACAAACGACGAAAGCCCTTGGAGTTTAACATTGGTGATCATGTACTTTTAAAATTATCACCGTGGAAGGGAGTAGTTCGTTTTGGCCATAAGGGCAAGCTAGCACCACGCTACGTAGGACCTTTTAAGATACTCGAAAGAGTAGGACCTGTAGCATACAAGCTTGACCTACCAGAAGAACTCAACAGAATTCACCCCTCATTCCACGTATCAAACTTAAAGAAGTGCCTCGCCGAAGAAAATCTCCATATTCCCCTAGAAGATATTCGGATCGATGAATCTATGCACTTCATTGAAAGACCAGTAGAGATCATGGACTTAGGAGAAAAACGTTTAAGACGGAGTCGCATTCCAATTGTTAGGGTACGCTGGGAGTCGAAACGAGGACCTGAGTTTACTTGGGAACGTGAAGACTCAATGCGCGAAAAATACCCGCATCTTTTTCCTGTTACCACTACTACTTAAATTTCGGGACGAAATTTCTAAAAGTAGGGGATACTGTAACATCCGTCGAAAAACGGGTTTTCAAAACCCGCTTCGTTTATTAATCGAATAGTCGGTTTCAAAGTTTCGTTTCTTATTTAATGCTCCTTTTAATTTTAAACAATACATAATTAATAAATATACTAGAATTTATAAACTATAACTAATAAACAATAAAAAACGGTCGAAAAAAAATAAAAGTCGCTGCCGGGTTTCGAACCCGGTCAGTCGGCTCACTTAACACACAAACAACTTAACCACTCCGCCACTTGGTTCTTTTGTGTAAACAAGGAATCATATAAAACTTAAGTTACCCGTGAATTGATCTGTTTGCGCCAAAACTGAAACCGATAATCGGCTTTCAACTATCCAGACGTTTGAGTGATCGTGAGTTACTGATTATAACCGATAAATCCATTACAACCCACGTTTTAATCAATTCAGTCTTCAATTGAACTCGATTCATATGATTTTCGAGTTTGATAACCGAAATCATTTGCTTCCAATTTACACTAACAATATCACCGTCTCATAAATCGGAAACACTCACAGAACCTTCAATTTCACTTTAGCTCTAATTTCTGATCGTCGGAATCGCTATCTGCTATCGCCGGACTTTCGCCGAAAAACCGTGACATTCATCGAATCGGTAAATTTCTCAATTCTTTCATCTTCTATCCATTGTTAGACTTTCACTAACTGAAATCCTTCAACCAGAATCGGTCCCAGACGACGTTACCGGATATTCAGCACTCGCTGGAAAATCTGTGGACATTTCCGAAAACACGCTGTGAATCGGTACAAACATCTAAACTCTCTGATAATCTTTGCTTAGTAACTCAATTTCACAATTAGTTAATCAAAACTGTTAATTGGTCCGCTCAGACGGAATTCATAAAACAGAGCCGACGACCTTTGCCGGAGTTCTGAGAAAATCATCTTTCCGGTACATTCATTCCCAAAACCTTCTTTATCCACTTCATTTTAATCATTTATATGTCCGTTAATCGAATTAAACAAGAACAGTCGAATAATCGTTGTTCTGTGTCTTTGAACGAAGAAGACGAAGTCGACGTTGTGTATAAGTATTATATAAATTGAATATTAAACCGGGTTAGACACACAGTCCAGCGGTGGACTGTGTGCAAACACATAGCGCACGTCACGAGTTCGAATCTTACAAACGCACCGGATTTCCGAATTAAAACCAATTTTTTTTGTTACTGAATTAGAGTAGGACCCAAGATGTTCTTAAGATTAATTTAAATTGTAAGTTTAACAGATAAGTCATACAGCCCAACTGGTTGGGCTGTGCGCTTACAAACCGAAGGACCCGAGTTCGATCCGGCTCCCTGCAAACCGGTTCAACCATTTAAATTCTTTTAATATAAACCGAATAAATTAAACATTTAATTAGTATATATATATAATTAAAACATAGAATATTTCGGGTTAGACACGTAGCTCAGTTGGTAGAGCTGCGTGCATGCGTACGGGAGGTCACAAGTTCGAACCTCACTCAGTGCAAACAAACACAAAGTCCGAACCGGTCAACAGTCAAAGACAACGGTCAACCCAAAAAGTCAACATTTTTTTTATATTTTTATTTATTTATTTAATTTAAAAATCAATTAAAAATACTTAAAAATAATAATTTTAAAGTTAGAAAATGACCTTAAACTCACAAAAATAAATCTAAAAAAATCCTATTAAAATTGTTAATAAAATCCACTTATTTACCGTACCTTTTCGTTATTATTTAGGTTAGTTATTCCTCGTCGATCAACTCTCTAAACTCGTGCGCATTCAACATCATCAAACGAACGCACCCAATGTGAGTGAATCTTTACAAATTCCCCGTTTTAATCACTTTTTGGGGTGTATCATGTGTCTTATTTTTATTACATTTAAACACTTGTGCATCCATCATAACCATGATCAAATGTGTATCCAACATGTATCAATTGTTTGTGTGGTTAATGTTTAGATTAAATTTATCATTTCAGTACATACATCATCATAGGCTCGTCTGTTCCCCATTACCTATGAGCGGAACCGTTCCCCATTACCTATGAGCAGAACGTGGCGTTGCCAACATACGATCGGCTCCGTTTGATTGAGCCTTGATCGCACATACATCATCATAGGCCGTCCGTTCCCCATTACCTATGAGCGGAACGTGACGTTGCCAACATATACATTATCATTCATGTCATATACTCATGCAAGGTGGTTTGTTATTGTATGTTTATTTACGTTTGCTCACATATGATTATTGCACAATTTTTCCATATTAAATACAACAAGAAATCAATAATAAATGTTTTTTTACAAGGTTCACTCGCCAACTTTTGTTGACCCAAAAACCCCCATTTTTACACATGATACAGGTGATCCAGTTGAAGCAAGAAACATATAGGACGGCCTAGAAGAATAAATCAGTTTAGATTTTGGATTTTTTACTAAATTTTCCTTTCCTTGTATTGTATGAATTTGACTTGAACATTTGAGATGTAATTTGAATTAAATAAATATGAAACATATTAGTAAACATCATGAGCTTTGGTGATAACCCAATTAAGCCCCGACTCTTATTCCGCTGCGGGTCGGGGTGTGACAACAGAAGTCACCCACACTCACCTCAAACTCCCTGAAGAGCCTCTGTCGCAAGTTATACTTCGCCGGAATTTTGTGTTGTCGCCGGAATTCCACCGGAGAAGTGAAGATCACGACTGTCTGGTATAACCCTGTTGAATCCTTTCTTAAATGTCTTGTAATCGTCCATTCATAATTTAAAACAAAGAGTTTTAAATCAAACAGTCGAGTTATGTTTCTGGGTTTTATTCATATGAAGAAGATGAAGTTTTATTATAGTATAAATGTAATTAAACTCGGGTTTCTAACCGGGTTAGACACACAGTCCAGTGGTGGACTGTGTGCAAACATAACGTACACGTCCCGGGTTCGAGTCTTGAACATGTCCGTTCTGCTGAAATAAAAACCAGTTTCTTTTTAAGCAATCATATGATCTCTCAATAAGTTAATAAGTATAATAGAATTCCCATTATTAACGGGTTAGACACCCAGCCCAGTTGGTAGGGCTGGGTGCGTCGCAAGACCAAGGTCGCGGGTTCGAGGCAGTGCCTTGGCAGCGGCTCAATGGTTTTAAAACCTTTTTAAATAAATAAATTCAGAACTAACTTAACTAGTATATAAATATAATTAAATTAGAGATTATTTCGGGTTAGACACGTAGCTCAGTTGGAAGAGCTGCGTGCACGCAACCGAGAGGTCACGAGTTCGAACCTCACTCACCGCATAGAATAAACACAGTCTGACCGGTCAACGGTCAACGGTCAAAAAGTCAACCTTTTTATTTCTTTTTATTTATTTATTTAATTGGAAAATTATTTAAAAATACTTAAAAATGAGATTATTAAAGTTAGAAAATTTCCTTAAACTCACAAAAATAACTCTAACAATCCCATTAAGAGCACAAATTAAAAATATTAATCTCAAATAAAATTTATTTATTTACCGAATCATTTCGTTATTATTTAGGTTAGTTTTTCCCTCGTCGGTTGAATCATAATATTCGTGCGCATTCATCGTCATCAAGGAACACACCCACTGTGAGTGAATTCTTACAAATTCCCCTTTTTATTCATGTTTTGGGGTGTATCATGTGTCGCTTTAATTATTTCGTTTATTCAAACTTGTGCCATTACCATTATATGACCTAAACTTATGATTTGTTTGTTGTGATACGTGTTTACATTTTGTCAAGTTGCGTGCAAATCATTCATTTGGCCCATCAGTTCCTCGTGGGAGACGAGTTGAACATCGGCGTGCCTCATTAGATCAGCTCCGTTTGATTGAGCCTTGATCTCATTGTTCATCATTTGGTGTGTGTTTGTGCATTAATTGATATTATGTGTATTGTGATTAAATTTACATTTACGTTTATTCATATTTGGTTATGCACAATTTTATTCAAATAACCAACATAACTAATCCTTTCAAATATTTAAATAAGATTCACTCGCCAACTTTTGTTGACCCAAAACCCTATTTTACACATGATACAGGTGATTCGGTTGAGAAAAGAAACACATAGGATGGCCTAGAAGAATAAACAAGTTAATGCCTTGGAATGAACGTTTAGTTTTGTTTTCCTTTGTAATTGTACTCTAGTTTGTAATTTGAATGAAAAAGTATTTGAACATGTTGTGTTTGTATGTTTATTGTAACTTCTTCGTTAAAGAGAAATAATAAATATGAAACTTTATAGTAAATGTCATGAGCTTTGATGAAAACCCAATCATGCCCCGACTACCATTTCCGCTGCGGGTCGGGGTGTGACATAAATCTCCAAATCCCAAACCCATAAAAATATAAAAAGAAAATAATCTCATACCCGATACCTGACCCTATACGTGTCCCAAATGTTTCGAGTCTACCATAAGATTCGGGTTTGATTATAATCCCTAAGTAGATGAGAATACTTTGTATCTCACTACTTAGTAGGTATAACAAATATAAAAAATATATATGATTTAGAAATTGCATCCAACTTCAAGGGTGTAGTTCTAAGTCGAGAAGCATGTATTCGGTGAGAAATTAATGATCTTGACCTATATATCATAGTAGTTACCTAAAGTTTGTTGTTTATCATAACTAAAAAAAAATAAATAAATCACATAAAAGATTACACATGTTGTAAACGCCAAAAATCATGTCGTGGATGGATGAAAGAAAATAAATTCCATGCATGAACCATGACTATGTTCCTGGTAGGGAAGCTTCTTGGTACCAATTAATCCAAGGAGAACAAACGTGACCCGACCCGTTCCCACCAAACTTTGGTAGTTTATCCGTTTCTGGATAAGCTTACTTTTCTTCTTCTATCATTTTCCTTTCAAAATTCACTATTTTTTATTTTTAAAATATCACTAAAGCTTACTTTTCTTCTTCTATAAGCTTCCTAATAAAACTTACCATATTTTATGTTTACTTTTATAATATCACCAAAACAATTACCTGATTAAAAGCATAACGTAACATGTTTATATATTTGGAAAACAGTGTGTTTTAGTTAACGTTCTTGTTTCACTAAAAGAATGTTTTTAAAATACAATATTAATTTTCAACGTAGCGGCGCGTTTCTCAGTTGTACACGCGTATCTTCCCTCTGTTGATCACCCAACCCTTATCCTCTTATAAATACATTATTCTAACTACAACTTCATACCAAAAAACTCCTCTTTATTCCTTCAACAAAACCGGATATATTTATCAAAAAAGATGGTCAACTTAGACTGCAAAACCAATACCGTATCCTCAGATAACATGCCAAGCAGATCACCAAGACCTTCATCATCAACCAAACTTTCTGTTCTAGTTCCACCACCACCCCTTCATGTTCAAGACTTATCAACAGCATCCGATACCGCGTGTACCGCATACGAGCATTACTTACGCCTTCCGGAAATCAGAGACCTATGGAGCAAAGCTGAGTTTCCTGGGTGGAAAAACGAAGCCGTATTGAAACCGGCTTTGCACGCTTTAGAGTTCACATTCCGGTTTGTTTCGATCGTGTTATCTGATCCTAGACCGTACACGAATCACCGCGAGTGGATGCGTAGGCTGGAGTCGTTAACCACGAGCCAAGTCGAGCTTATTTCTTTGTTTTGTGAAGAGGACACGTGTACGGCCCCGATTGTTAATGTCGGCGAAAGCGGGGGCGTTTTGACAAGAGAAGGAAGCTCCGCGAGGGTGTGGAAGCTTAGCGAAGGCGAAGACGCGACGGTTTTAGTCAGCCAGATAAGCGAGGAAAGCCTGTTACCATGGCTTGCCACGTGGAGGAAATCCGAAAATCTAGCACAAAAAATGCAGTACATGATAGAGTGCAACATGATGAGATGTCCGTACACGTTAGGGTTAGGCGAGCCGAATCTAAGCGGTAAGCCAAGCCTAAACTACGACGCGGTTTGCAAGCCGTCAAACCTTCATTCTCTAACAAAAACGCCACCGGATCAATCTAACGTCAACAACTACGAAAACCGAACGCTCTTCACCACGCACCAGATCCTCGAGTCGTGGATCCACGTCGCGCAGAAACTCCTAATACGAATCGAATCGGATATTAATTTAAACGATTTTGCAACCGCTTCAACCGACTGTTACATTCTAGAACAGATATGGAAACTACTAGCAAAGATCGAAGATCTTCACCTACTAATGGATCTAGACGATTTCCTCCGGTTGAAAAACCAGCTCGATATCAAAACAACATGTGAAACCGATTCGTTATGCTTCAGATCTAGATCATTAACGGAGATCACGAAACTTTCGAAAAACTTGAGGCATAAGGTACCGTACATTCTCGACGTTGAAGTGGATCCAATGGGCGGGCCTATTGTTCAAGAGACGGCGTTAAAGCTGTACCGGAAAAAGAACAACGCCGTGAAGATTCATCTGTTGCAAGGATTACAGGCGGTTGAAGCTGCGGTTAAGAAGTTTTATTATTCGTATAAACAGTTGTTGGTGGTGGTGATGGGGAGTGTGGAGGCGAAAGCTAATTTGGCTTCTGTGACGGTGGAGTTGAATGATTCGTTGGGTCGGGTATTTTTGGAACCGACTTATTATCCGAGTTTGGATGGGGCGAAGACGTTTTTGGGAGATTATTGGAGTCATGAAGGGAGAGGGAGGTAGATGGGTTGACTCGGTAGTGAGTTGGTGACTGGGTCGTGTTTTACAGGCAGGATTAGGTTGGCTGGAAATTTGAAAATTGGAAGTCAATGTGACATGGTCAACGGTCAATGTTCTATTTTTGTTTGTATACAAAGATATTCATGTATTTCTTTCATTCAAAATTTAATATATAAATCTATTGATTTATTTGGAGATGATATTCCATATATTGTTATATTGTTGTAGAGATGATAATAACTGATTAATTGGCATAAACATAGAAAATATAAATCTTGATTGTTTTTCTTTTATAAGACAACTATTCAACATTTTTTTGATACTTGTTTGATCTTATCACCTCCTTTAGATATAAATATAGAAAATCATGAAAGAAACTATTTTAGTGTGTATTATTTGGTATCGAAAAATTGTGATATAAATAACCATGAGATACGTGACTCTTATATGTACTTTTACTTGTATAAATCATAAATATTTTCATTCTATACCATAAATATTTTCCTTTTATATAGTCTAAATCATAAATATTTTCACTCTATACTTGAATAATAACGCATTCGTGAATCTATGTGTCTTCTCAAACCAACAAAGAAGTCCCACCACTCCTTCAATCCCACTGAAAGTTTGCGGCTTACAATCCATGAACATCTTGAAGGTACAGACATGTGGGTTATTCTAGTTTGGGTTTTGACCTGAAGTGATGAGAACGTAAGACGCACGAATGAGAGTTCGAATACACTAATGAGGTACAAGAGTCATCTTGCAAAAGGTGTCGTACCAGCTTGTTGAGCAGCTAAAGCTTCTGCCACTCGTGTGTTGTTGAGGTCAGTCAACTTCGCCTGAGTCAGAACGATGTTACCACGTCCACCGCTGTGTCCAACGTTCCGTCCACTCATGGTTCTACATCCACAAGATACCAACATGAGAAAAATATGTATCGCATATTATTTCCATAATTAGCACAGTAGATAGGAAAAGTACAGAGAATAAAGATCAAGATTGAGTAGAGTCATTATGGCTCCTATAGATCATCAAGTCCCCAATTATGTCGTATAATGGGTCAGAATCCTCTTACACACGCCAGGTTTCACTAGGACTCACATGCACCCCGAATTATTATTACGAATGATAATTCGATTTGAATGTTTACCCCAATTCTCCTAACTTGTGTTAAAAGATCCCTCATATTCAAGTGTCAAAAGTGGGTGAGGCCAAAGCGATAAAGATCACAAAAGGTTTAGAGATGTTGCCATGTTATTGGTTCGTCATAGCATAAGTAGGAATCACATGTAATCATACAATACTGCTGTGTGTGTGACTGTATGCAATGCAGTGCATATGTATAAGCTAAGTGTATAATGTATATGATAATAAGAGACAAACCTTGCAATCTGGAGCGTAGTGTCATAGTAGCTTTCGAAACTGAGTCAGTTCTAGTCTAGTTTTACAAAAACTTTTTAAAACCTAGTTCACTATAACCAGTGGCTCTGATTTCAAACTGTCACGCCCCCTCCCCCTGCCCCCCCCCCCCCCCCCAATTACCACCTGCGGGGTTTTACTGCAAGGCGTGTGACGTACTAGGATCCAGCCACTAATCATGTCGAATAGTTAGTAAATAACATAAAACACAATCATCACGTCCAACGTGAATAGTTTATTTTAATTAAACGTTTTCAAAACAAAGTATGTGTTCAGCGGAAGCATAAATAGTTGTTATATTAAACAAAACCATATTGTTACAAATGTAAACATAACATCAAGTGTTTCATCAAGTGATATGACCCATGACAGCTCCCGTTCCTCAGACTGCAAGTTCCCGTTCAACCACATATCTAACGACCTGCAAGCATGTAAAAAAGTGTATTAGCGATTAAGCTGGCGAGTTCACAAGTTTGTTTAACGTAAAACCAATAGGTGTTTAGTGTAAAGACATGTTACGAAAAATAAACTCGGTACCGAATGATTGTTATGTTTGTTGTGCCTCATCAATGTCTATCAGCATTGATCAAGTGTTTAAGGTCCTTAGTTCACGCCCGGCTCCCAACAGGGTGTGAGGTTTGTCAAACCTAATAGCGCTATCAACTAATACCCCGTTGCCTCCCAGGCAACTAGCTCGGTAGTAAGTAGGGACTTTCGTGATAGAGGTTGAGTTTATTAACTAACATCGAATTTAAACTATAGCATATAAAAGTATTCCTCCCATGAATGTTTAGTTTGTCCCCCCCCCACGGGACGCATGCTTGTGAAAGAGTAGTGAACTCATCTTTGTGCGTTAAGTAAGTGTTAGGTCTGTTACACGCGACCTAATGTATAGTAAGTGTAAGTATGTATATGAGTAGGGTTTTGCAACACCCTGAATCCAAACAACAGTGTTTAATATGATCTGATTTACATGTTTAAGACACAATGATTTCTCTGGTGACAACAGTTGGTGATTTGAGGACACAGATTTCAATACCCTCACACAATCAATCATCTCCTTAAATTCAGAATACATAATCCATATATTGTCACATAAATTCGGAAATCTTAACATATATCATTAAACTCGGAACCTCATTATATGCTTACATAAATTCGGGATTCTCATTAAGTATAAACTTAAATTCAGAGGCTTCCTTAGCATGCACATACTTAAACTCGAACTCCACATCTTCAACTAAACTCGGAACACATACATGTATAACATTAAATCCGGAAGTCTCAATCTACACACTTAAATTCGGACCCTAACATCATAAACTCGGATCTTGAAGTCCCTTGGTTAAACCCGGACTCCAAAAACAATCATATATAAGTTCGGACTACATCAACTTACAAAATCGGACTCCCAAGCTTAAACTCGGACTACCCATGCACACATAGATAAACTCGGATTCATCTAGAGAAAAATAACAAAACAGCCAAATTGATGTTGATGCCCCCTTCACAATTGCATTCGAAGCTGTTGGGATGAACTGGGCAAAGTTATTAAGCGGTATTGGCGCATTAAAGGGAATGACTATTGTTCTACTGGCAACCATCATAGCTGAATCTAGATATTTCACCCACATTGCTCGAACCCACATGGCGCCACCCATTCTTGTTGTGGTCGATAAAAAGCTTAGGATACCTATGTGGTCGCGTTTTCACAGGCCTTGGTGTCCTTGCATGTCTTCTTTCCATTTCTACACTTTTTTTTTAATTTTCTCTATAGTGGTAATCGGGCTGTCTACTCAACAAGGGTGGCATCAGATAAAGATCGAAACAAGCTGCTTATCTTCTTGGTGCTCATCGCTTGTTCTGCTACTGGAATGGCCTTAGTTTGGGCATGGGGAGTAAATATTTGGTTGGTGCATCTATTTGGTGTGGAGATTTGGTTTTCAACCACATTGCGTATTCAATTAAAGGTGAGCCAAGCTTTGGGGGCGCCATTTGTTCCCTGGCTTCGTCGGGTAGCAATGCATTGAACTTGTTCATGACGGGGATGTGCAGCTTTCTTGAGGTTCATCGGGTGGACTGCTGTCTTGCTGACATAATATGTTCTTGTGGGATTGCATGCCTCATATGATGCATCGAAGGAGAATATCAAGATGGAAGTAGACAATAATGAAGTTGAAAGAGGAAATAATGGAGAAAAAGTTACTGCAACATCTGAATATGTAGAACTTAATACAGTAACAATTGCCCGTGCCTGATTTTTTGTTAACTTTTATTAATTTGGTAAACTTATGAAAAGTGTGAAACTCCAACTTAAAAAAAAAGATTCATTTCTGATATACACGACTTCAGTTGTTTTCCGTGGTCTCAATCATATGCTATTTTGCGCCAGCAACATTTGAAAAATGGTAACAACAGATCTAATGCAAGAAATACACATACAACTTTGAACTTGCATATAATTTTATAAAGTGGTTTTTTTATTACAGTTCTTTTGTTATTTGCTGATGACTCGCTTATCATTGGGGTGTAGTATGAGGCCAATTTGTTAAGATTGTTGAGATGTTTTAACATCGTGTCGGGTCTCAATATTAACTACCACAAGTCTAGTATCCTCGGGGTAGGGGTCAATGATTCGGAAGCGGGCTCCATGGCGTATAAAATGAATTGTAGAACGGGCAAAGCTCCTTTTCTTTATCTGGGCTAATGGTTGGGGCAAATATGAATCGTATAAATAGTTGGCAACCGGTGATAGAAGCATTTGATTCTCGATTGGCGAATTGGAAAGCTTCTTCGTTATCGTTGGGGGAATGCTTACAATTCTTAAATCGGTACTTGAAAGTTTACCGACTTATTACTTTTCATTGTACAAAGCGCCGGCCAAGGTCATCGAGATTCTGGAAGGTAAAAGAAGGGATTTTTTTGGGGTTCGTTCTGTGAACAATAAATGTACCTGTTGGGTCGCTTGGGATAACATTACTAAGGATAAAAAGGATGGAGGATTGGGTCTTTGTCTGCTAAAGGCCTCCAATATTGCTAGTTGATGAAGTAGTGGTGGAAATATAGAGTGCAAGATAAAAAGATTTATGGCGAAGGTTCATCGATGCTATACACACGACCCCGAGAACTTGGCCCGCGGTTCCATACAACAAGAAAATTCAAGGAACTTGGGGAGTTATAGCAAAGCTGGAAAATTATACATTAACGTTTAATATCGAATTGGGAAAAGCTATCAAAGAAAAAGTGGGAAACGGCGAAAAAGTGAAATTTTGGATAGATCTATGGCTTTTAAACGAGCCCTTAAGGCTTGCATTTCCAGCTTTATATACTCTTGAGAAGGAAGAAGGATGCATAATTGCTGATAGGTGTCCTCGTTCGTTCGGGCCAGGAATACGGGTTTAGTTGGAAGTGGAAGTCGAGTATCGGACCAGGGGAACCGCAAACTTATTGGGGCTGATTAACGATTATCAATTTGGTGGAGGCGAGGATGAGTGGAGTTGGAATGTTGAAGGGGAGGCTGAATTCTCTGTTCTTGGGATTAAGAAAAGATTGATGGTGGAAGATTTCAACAATTCTAACAGAGGTCATGTGTGGAATAGTTGGGCTCCAAGCAAAGGTCATATTTTTGTATGGAGACTCCTTCCTTCGGGATAGACTCCCCACGGCTAAAAACCTGTTTGATAGGGGTATAACGCAACAGCTAGAAGATTGCAAGTTGTCGTTCAAAAAAATTTATGAAGTTATTGGTATCGCCATGACCATATAAAAATTAATACAAAATATAAAAAGTTAATTCAAAAAGGGTAGCGGCGCAACTTGTTGGCATGTTACCTTCTTTCTCGATGTAAATTTAAACCACTTTCCTGGATAAAAAAATGTGAAAATATTCGTGGTGAAAAAAAATTTCTATCTCTTTCAACCATAATTGTTATGGATTGGTAGTAACTTTCTCTGATGTAAGTGAGTCCCCCTTAAATGTAATATCATGGCATGAAGAGCGAATCGGTGGAACACGAGGAAACTCAGAACTCGAAAGAACTTAAGGAAAAGAAACGTTAATATTCCGACAGATATGTGTCCTTTCTATGAGGAGCACGAAAGGAGCACGAGGAACGGTGGAACACCTTTTTGCAGCATGCATGTTATCAAATAGAATCTGGATGGGTCTGAGTGTTTGGTGCAACATGCCCCTGTTATACGTATTCGCCTTCAAAGACCTTATGGAAGCCTACGGTTTTTTACATATGGGAAAGAAAGAAGGCTAAGAAGATTATCCATGGCCTTATAATTATTAAATTTTGATGCATTTGGAAAGGGAGAAATGAGGCGGCTTTTCACCATATTAAGCACGGTCTGCAAGATATCTTAGGGGAAGTCAAGTCAAGAGGTTTTCTTTGGCTAAAAATAAAATAGGTCTTCTTTTAAATCAATACATTGGGAAGAGTGGTGTAAACACCCTTTGTATACGTTGTAATTGTGTACCTTTTGCCCATTTGAATCGAATGTATGTTGCATTGTTGGTCTCTTGCCCGTTTGGTTCGATTCGAAGACATGTTTTAATGAAGTTTACTTTAAAAAAATAATAATAACACTCTTAAGTATTACAGGATGGTGTTATTGTATACATAAAGCTTAACTGAAGATTGTGAATTGTTCCAGGTGAATTTTTATATGCTTTTATTAGTTTGGTATATTGATTTGAACCACTAATTCAAACTTATGTTTATTTACTTGTCATTATAGAAATTGATATATGATGGCACGATATTGATAGTGCTTTAAAAGTAGTGTTTTGATTTTTTTTAAGTTCTTTTTAATCATACAATGGTATATAGACTATAGTTGCGTCTAAATTCATTTTTCATTTCCATGTGAGACGTTGCAATTGCGATTTATTGTGAGGTAATTGCGCTTTAATTCTCCTGATGATGGTTCAGGCACAAATTTCGTCAAGATTCCCAGATTTCAAAGAGTTTCTGGTCAGATTCTGTAGATTTCGACAAGATTTCTAATTTTCTACACTAATTCACCAATATTTTAGAACTTTTGGTACGAATAGATTTCTACAGTATACACTAATTCACTAATATTTTAGAACTTTTGTTACTAATTGATTTCTACTTTCTACATTATTCACTAATATTTTAAAACTTTTGTTACTAATTAATTTCTACTTTTCAACACTAATTCACTAATATTTTAAAACCTTTGTTACTAGGAGAATGGAAATCCAATACCAATAATTGAGTCAAAATGTCAAATACTGAAATGTGAAGCGTTGATCGATACTCAAGTCTCAACCCGCCATTCGATTTAGAAGTACAGAAACCTAATCAAAACCCCCTATCGGCCATCATTATTCGATTTTTCCATTACCACTCTCCTAGGGACCAATGCGCTGTTGGAATCAACCGGATCAAAAACGCAACAACACAACGATTTTGTGAGAACTCCTCACGACTCTTTTATATATTTATAATAACGAACAAAGCAAAACCTCCAAAGAATTACATAACCTAAGCCATCTATTTATACTAAACTAATTACTTAGAGACAAGCTATCCTAAATCTATACCAACTTTAATACTTAATTAATCAATTAATAAAATAACTAGATAAGCATATTACTTCAAACTAATAATTATCCCTACCTGTTTAAATACTCCTTCCTATATCAAGATTACTCGCCAGGGTTTTGCTTCAATCGGTTCATTTGATTTTGAAATTTCGATAGAACAAGGGTCTGCTTCAATTTATCGACGATTCACCTTCCCGCTCAATTGATCTTGATAGAACCAGTTGAGTGTTATTTATTCCATGTTATTTGTTACATTTATACTTGTTTTATATTACATTTATACACGTGTTCTAATTGGACGAAACCTCAAGATGAAAACTGCACTTTACTCGTCACTTTTCCTTTTTGTTTTGCAACGCTCGGTTCTCACTCGACGTTTGCTTGAAAAATATTCGCATTGAAAGACGCTCATTCGAATTTGGCTAGGTTCAGTTTGGGTTGTAAACGAACCGAGTACGAGCAAAGGTCCGATCGGTTTATCTCGGCTCGTGAAGAGCCCTATTGATAACTATGATATGGACTTCAATGTAGATGGTTTTTTTTTTAGTTTGAAATGTTGAATTTAATGGTATTAAAAAATGTTTCAATGTTTTCCTTTATTTTCAACCGGGGATGTTCATTTATGTTCTTAAACCGTTTCGTTTATTTGTTTGTTTCGTGTGTTTTGATCCGTTAAAGTTAAAACATCGACACACGTCACCTCTCTATTAATTGTTTTTGTTATACTATGAACATTTGGTCTCCTACTGCCATGCTTATGAGAGACTATCAAGAAGAACTGAAACAAAATGGCTAGAAAGATCTTAGTTAATAATCACCCGACTGGGAGAAACATATAGGCAACTCCATTTTATAGGGAAATTATATCAGCTTGTTATCAAAACTAATAACAAAAAAAATGCTTATTAAGAAAATTTAACGCGAACCCAAAAATTTGCATAATCTTTAAGTTCAGACGAAGCGAAAGTTACGTGCGTTTTAAGTAGACTTGTTTTCTTCACTTTTGTTCCGCATATCGATCCAGGTATGAATTCATCATTCAAAATTTTGGTCCCTTGTCATGCTATAAGAGCTTCAACATTCAAACAACGATAAAAAAAAACCACATGAATTTTCTATCAAAATCTCACATTAAATTAAATATATTGAATAACCTCATCCAAATAACAGGTGGGCCGTGTGTGAGTCACATATCACACAGTCTAACTTAGTCTAACATTCACCTTTCGACACGTGTGTGGCCAATATTGCCCCACCTATAAACATTCTAGTTTTATGGAGAAGTTAGCCGACCAAAGCGACGTCGTTGTCACCTTGCAGTAAGTAATATACGACTTCACTTCCAGTATTATGGACTGGACGGTGATACAATAATACAAACATATTTTTCTCACTATACCCCACCCCTTCCACCTATATATAACCACCACCCTCCCACCACTACCCTCACCACCGGCGAGATATATAATATTTTATAATAATGGAAGGAAAGGAAGAGGATGTTAGATTGGGAGCAAACAAGTTCCGGGAAAGACAACCCATTGGGACCGCTGCGCAGGTCCCGGATAAAGACTACGAAGAACCTCCGCCGGCTCCGTTGTTTGAGCCGTCGGAGCTGTCTTCGTGGTCTTTTTATAGAGCTGGGATTGCTGAGTTTATTGCTACGTTTTTGTTTTTATACGTTTCGGTTTTGACGGTTATGGGAGTGGTTAAGTCGCCCACGAAATGCGGGACCGTTGGTATACAAGGCATTGCATGGGCATTTGGGGGAATGATCTTTGCACTCGTATATTGCACTGCCGGCATATCGGGTATTATATTCAACCGTTGACACATTTTATAGTGTTTTAATATAAAATAGTGATTTATGTTTTTGAAAAATCAGCAAAATGGCTAGATTGAATGGTAAGTGAATTTTTTTCTTTTATAAAAATGGTAGGTTTTTTGACAAGTGTATAACACTAGTTGAATGAATAGAGAGGTGCACAAACTGGTTAATTTTAATAATCAGTTTGGTTATATCGGTTAAATTTGAAATTTTTACTTTAGTTGGTTAATAATTTAACCGGTTATATTTTTAACTAGTCTGGTTAATTACTTTAACCGGTTACTTTGCCTTTCTTTAATTTTTTGTGTTTTTTTTCAGATTATCGGTTAAAAAACCGGTTAATAACTCGTTCCTATACTAAATACTTATAACTGCTTACTAACCTACGGTTAAAAATAACCACTAACCAGTTATTCCTAAATCGGGTTAATAACCGGTTACGGATAATTAACCGATTATTTTGTGCAACTCTACGTTATATAGTTCATAACGAAAATTTAGAAATTATAAAATAATGTTTTTAGATAACCTTTTTTAATAACTTTTTAATTTAAGATTTTAGAAAATATAATACGAAGTTATGAAATAAGAAAAAAAAAACAAAAAAAGATTGGCTTACAAAATTGACCCTTTTGTTTTTAGTTGTTTATTAGGTATAGATTACTTGAATTTTTGCTTTTTAGTTGTTTATTTGGTGTATAGATTAGTTGACCTTTTTGATTTAGTTAAGAAATTGTTTTAGCCGATTAGAAAAAGGTTTATATGTGGCAGCATGGAGCGACATATTTCTATATGTCGCTTCAACAATAAATCACATGTCAAGCGCTGGTTGATTGTAAATTCTTAAAAGTTGAGGTTATTTTGTCATAGTTATTGGTTAGGACAATAATTTTGGTGATTTCCCCTATATTTTGCTTGCTAATTTTGTTTGATTAATTATCAGGTGGGCATATTAATCCGGCAGTCACATTTGGGTTGTTTCTTGCGAGAAAGTTGTCATTGACAAGAGCACTCTACTACATGGTGATGCAATGTCTCGGTGCCATCTGCGGCGCTGGTGTCGTTAGAGGTTTCGAAGGTGGCAACCAATACAAACTAAATGGCGGTGGCGCCAACACGATCGCCCACGGTTACACAAAAGGCGACGGGCTTGGTGCTGAGATCGTAGGCACATTTGTTCTCGTTTACACCGTCTTCTCAGCCACTGACGCCAAGCGCAGCGCGCGTGACTCTCATGTTCCAATCTTGGCTCCTTTGCCAATTGGGTTTGCAGTGTTTCTAGTGCACTTGGCCACTATTCCGATCACCGGAACCGGAATCAATCCTGCTAGGAGTTTGGGAGCTGCCATTATTTACAACAAGGACCATGCATGGGATGATCACGTAAGCCCTTATATAAAATCTTTAAAATACAAATTTCATATGAATTTGGTGATTATAATTGTTAAAATTTTGATTTTTTTTGTTTGTTTATTTGGACAGTGGGTGTTCTGGGTAGGACCATTCATTGGGGCAGCATTAGCAGCACTTTATCATCAAGTCGTGATCAGAGCCATCCCATTCAAGAACAAATGAAAAAGCTTGAGGACTCTTTTGTTTGTAAATTAGTGTTTGTATGTATTTTTTACTATTAGCTAGTGGTTTTTTTTTTCGGCTTTGTAATAATAAGCCCAACCCATTTGAAGTGGATGGGTAGTGTGTTTGGGCCCTCATATAAGTATTTGTGGGCTTATCTTGTATTGTTGCAACTTATTATTCTCTGCACAATCAAATCAAGTGGTTTCTGTGTTCCCCTTTCCAAACATGTTGTCAAGGTATTAATCATAATATAGTTTTTTTATAATTGGCAAATGGAAAGAAGATTAAAGTAAAATCAAGAAAAAAATTGAATGATCTTACATCAAATGTCGGAGTGTTAAACATGTCGTGTTTGCGTGTTGACAGGTTTAACCTGACACAAACCCAAACTCAAATATCTTGTCAGAAATATGGAGTCGAGAATGACATGAATATTCCCTGATTGACCCGAACATCTCCCATTTAGTCAGGAAGTTTTTTCCCCATATTAACACTCCATATAAACCAGTTACACTATAATCCAAACAAATAAACGAACCCTAGTTTCTAATATATTATTTTAATCTATCCTCTTAATTTGTTAACAACAAGGTCAGGCTATTACTTAAATAGTCAAATTCGCTTATGTTCATGTAAAAGGTTAAAACCATACCACTAATAAAGTGTAAACGTACGAAATACAATTTAAATTACTAACATATATTTTTGTTATAGGTTTAATAGGCTTATATCCTTAATTT
Source organism: Scalesia atractyloides (assembly GCA_947069175.1). NCBI lineage: Eukaryota > Viridiplantae > Streptophyta > Magnoliopsida > Asterales > Asteraceae > Scalesia > Scalesia atractyloides. The sequence continues at coordinate 85,823,185 of CAMTDV010000116.1, read as the reverse complement.
AGAATGTATAGTACTTTTGAAGAAAACATACCGTTAACATGCTAATAAGAGGAAAACGAGTGTCTTTCAAATCACTAAATGTGTCAAATTGAACACATCGTACTACTTGGACAATAAGTTGAGACATGATCGACGGAGTTAGGTTTATACTAAAGAATTTTTCATGACTTCTTATTCATGAAATAAATTCTTATTCATGAAAAACATACCGTTAACATGCTAAGAAGAGAAAATGAGTGTCTTTCAAATTACTAAATGTGTCAAACTGAACATATCGTACTACTTGGGACGATAAGTTTAGACGTGATCGACGGAGTTAGGTTCATACTAAAGACTTTTTCATGACTTCTTATTCGTAGTAAAGTTTTAAATTTTAATAATGTGACTTGTTAGACAAAGTGTAAAAAATATGAGTTCACTTGTAAATAAATCAAATGAAATGTTCAACACAATAAGTTAGGGTTAGTTTTATATAATTCACAATCTCACATTCTCATCCAACTTGTATCATAATAAGAGTAAATTGCACAAAACATCCTTTATGTTTCCTCAAACTTGCAGGTTCCATCCTTAATGTTTAAAACTTGTCAAAAACAACCTTTACGTTTATTTTTGTTGCCGGTTCAGTCTTTTCTGACTAACCAAGTTAATTATCCTAGTTTAATTCCCTCACATGCCTAACATGTGAGGGTATATTTGTCACTTTAGGTTTGTTTTTTCTAAAAAAACCCTTCTCTTCTCTACTCACACACAAACACACACAGACCATTCATCTCTCTCTCTGCCTTCATCTACCACCACCACCACACACCGCCACCACCTCATCTACCACCGTCCACCTGCCACCACCACAACCAGCAACCACCGTCAAGCACCACCGCCCCTGTCTCCTGCCGCGAAGCCAAGCACCACCGCAAACCCTAGCCCCCACTCCAAGAACCCACCCCCGTCGCAACCACCACCACCGCCTTCGTCGTTCCACCACCGCCAAGAACATCAAAACCCCACCACCGCCGTCGTCGTTCGATTTGGGGGTTTTGTTTGAAGATGAAGAGCATTAAACCCACCACCGCCGATCTCTCTCTTCTTTCACTCTCTCTCTCTTCTTTCCCTCTTATGCAGGTCTGTGGAGGTGGTGGCGGAGATGTGGGGGTGGAGGTGGTGGCGGAGATGAAGAACATCAAACTCACCACCGCCGTCGTCGTTCGATTTGGGGGTTTTGTTTGAAGATGAAGAACATCAAACCCACCACCGTCGATCTCTCTCTTCTTTCACTCTCTCTCTCTTCTTTCCCTCTTATGCAGGTCTGTGGAGGTGGTGGCAGAGATGTGGGGGTAGAGGTGGTGGCGGAGATGAAGAACATCAAACCCACCACCGCCGTCGTCGTTCGATTTGGGGGTTTTGTTTGAAGATGAAGAACATCAAACCCACTACCGTCATCACACCACCGCCATCAAAACCCACCACCGCCGCGTCTCCTGCCGCTCCCTCTCTCTCTCTCTCTCTATACGGTCTCTCTCTCTCTCTCACCGATCTCTCTCTCTATACGGTCTCTCTCTCTCTCTCACCGATCTCTCTCTCTACGATCTCTCTCTCTTCTTTCTCTCTCTCTCTACGGTGGTGATGTATCAAGTGGCGGTGGTGGTGGTGGCAGTTGAAGATGATGGTGGCGGAGTTATTTGGGGATTTTGGGGGTTTTGTCGGAGGTGAAGGTGGTGGCAGAGGAGGTGGTGTCGGAGGTGGAGGTGGTGGCAGAGGAGGTGGTGTCGGAGGTGGAGGTGGTGGCCTCTAGCCGCTTGTTTTGATGACGACGACAACTAGGGTTCTGATGGTGGCATGTTGGTTGGTGGTTCAGATGGTGATGGGTTTGTCTGGGTTGAAGATGGTGGTCGGTCCGCTTGGCTGTTGGTTCAAATATGGGTTCAATACATTGTAGTCGGAGATTACGGGATAAGTCATCGAAGGAGGTTGTGTACAGGTCGGTGAACAACGGTTTTTAGTTTTGATGATGTGTTTTTTGAGGGTTTTATAAGAAGAGGAAACAAAATGACGAATATACCCTCACATGTTAGGCATGTGAGGGAAATAAACTGAGATAATTAACTTGGTTAGTAATAAAGGACTGAATCGGCAACAAAAATAAACGTAAAGGTTGTTTTTGGCAAGTTTTAAACATTAAGACTGGAACCTGCAAGTTTGAGAAAACATAAATAATGGGAACATATAAGACTTGTTAATGGGCCTAATATATATTATGGGCTGGGATTTGGGCCTAGTTAGGATAAGATAACCAGATCTAGTTACCCACCATCTTTCAGTTTCCGATCAAAAACCCTAGCTTCATCTGCGTCTCTGTTTACCCTCCGGCACTTCAAATCTCAGTTTTCCGATCAATTAACAGTCGGAAACTCAGTAACCATGGCGTCGGCGGATCAAACAGTGCTGCAGTTCTTTCCGTTGTCAACTAGCCTGTCAGCCAAAGTTTACCCTCTTGTTATCTTCAACATTTGCGATTGTTTTGTGAGACGACCGGACCAGGCTGAACGGGTCATCGGAACGCTTCTTGGATCCGTTCTTCCTGATGGAACCGTTGATATCCGTAATTCGTATGTTGTTCCCCACAACGAATCATCTGACCAGGTTACTGTTGAATTATAATCAATAGTAATGATTAGGTTTTGTTGAATTACAGAATTCGGTAGACTTATAGTTTATAATTATCTTTTTATGTTTTTATGTTTTTCGTGTATATTGTTTGAAGGTTGCCCTGGATATAGATTATCATCACAATATGTTGTCATCTCACCAGAAGGTGAACCCAAAAGAAGTTATTGTTGGATGGTAATTCCTCATCAAACATGCTATTTTCATTTTGATGTTATGTCAATTTGCACAGTTGTCTTGTTTACATGTTGTCATCTTTCAGTTGAGTTCTGTTCTTGTATGAAACTTGAAAGATGATAATCAGTTAAGATTGGTTATTATGGCATGGCCTCATGGGACCTTGGTAATTGCTTCATGCCTTTTAGTGGAATAGTGAGTGTAGCTTGCTGTAGAGGACATATTGAAATTTGAAATAGTTAGTTCAACTTGTTTATTTTGTAGCCATTCACCTGCCTGAAGCTACATCTTTCATTGTGTTTATGCTATGCAAGGCAATGCTAGCTTACGTTAGAAGCACAATTTAGACTTGGATTTCTACTGACATGTTCTTTTAGGGTTAGGTTGCTAGCATAGGCTTGAAATTGCTTTGGAAAAGTAGAAAACCATGTATGATGAAGCTTCATATAGGTGATTGATTCTCATAAAAATAATCATATGTTTTAAGTAAAGTTTGCGAAATAAGGAACTTTGGCATTCAAGGAACCACACTTAACATGTTTTTTTGAGTTATCATATAAGAGAGTTTACTTCATAGCCTGTCTTAGCATAGCAAACCGAAGGAGCTCAGTATTCTTAATTAAGTGATACTGAGAGGTATAGATGATTGAGAATTTTCTTCTACCTTCTTCAATATCCTGCACACATTGTGCAAGTAAATATAATATACCATGTGTAGGTGGAAAAGGATTATAAGTTTCTTTAGCATTGTTAACATAAATCTGGTTTAGAACTCGCGATAAGACCATTTCAAATCTGGTTAGGTTTTCAACTGGATTCGGTGTGACGGGTGGCAGTGCTCTTATCCACGAGTTCTATTCTAGAGAAGTTGCAAACCCTATTCATTTGACGGTTGACACCGGTTTCACAAACGGGGAAGCTTCTATCAAAGCTTTTGTCTCTATTAACTTATCTTTGGGTGATCAGCAACTCGCTGCTCAGTTTCAAGAAATTCCTCTGGATCTCCGTATGGTTGAAGCTGAGCGTATTGGATGTACGTTTTATAACACATTCTTGATTTAATCAATTATATTGATGTTTGTACTAATATATGATAGATATGAATGTAGTTGACGTTCTGAAGACCACAGCAGTTGACAAACTCCCGACTGATATGGAAGGAATGGAAGCCACAATGGAACGATTGCTAGCACTAATAGATGATACCTACAAATACGTGGATGATGTTGTGGTGAGATCAGTTCCATGCTAGTATATCATTTTAAGCATTTTTGTATCTAATCTAATTAAATATTAATATTCATTCTTCCAGGAAGGGCGTGTTGCACCAGATAACACCATTGGAAGATTTATATCAGAAACTGTATCCTCCATTCCGAAGATATCTCCGTCACAGTTTGATAAGTTTGTGAATGACAGTCTACAGGTAAGTAAAGATCTACTTACACGCACGTTAGTATTTTCATTTGGTATTGATATTATCTTTTTGTTATTATGTAGGACCAATTGCTGTTATTATACTTGTCAAGCATTACAAGGACACAACTCAGTTTAGCAGAGAAATTGAACACTGCTGCGCAGATCCTGTAAACCAAATCTTATGTTTTATTTTCTGCTGAGAAAGGTTTATTTTTTTCAATTGTTGATGCAAGAATTTGTGAATTTTGCGAGGTTAGTTTTGTTAGGAAATGTTTGTAACATGGTTTTGGACGTGTAATAGCTGCAGATAATTTTCTGCTTGAACTGATCTTAATGTGGATGATGCTATATTGAGGCTTAGGTTCAACAAGTTGTCTTCTCATATTATTTTCTGAGAAAATTATGAAAGTATCCTTTTTTTATGTGCTATACATCTATAGCCATGTTTGAGGGTGTATCCAAATTTATGATGTACACCGGTATGGCTATAGGGAGCATAAGTAGATATGTGTTCATGGATTTGTGATTCTCCTCAACATAACCTCAAATTTTAGAAAGTTTTTAGTTTTTCATGAATTCCGTCAAACTCGACAAGCTGGCTTAAGTTCACGTTCAGGGATTGAACCAGAGTCCTACCCGGTTCCATACCAGACCTGATCTGGAACCGGCTCTTACCCTACCTGACCCGTGGGTACAGACCAGTGCCAGACCCGGTTGTAGACGGGTAAAGGCCGGACAATTACAACATATACATAGGATATTTACACCGCTCCTTCTAACTACATGAAGATCTATTTTTAACCCAAGCAAAACCCCTCAATTTTATCTCTAACATGATATCATGCGGACTTCTCCTGATCTGATTGAACACCAACTCGTTCCTACCTTTCCAGATGCACCAACAAGAAATTATAACCAACCCAAGAGTGATATTTTTAGCTTTCTTTCCCATCTTTCTGGAGTTGTGGATATCCGTTGTCTTTAAATTCGAATGTGAAGATCGGGCGAAAGTTACACCAAGCACTGAAAATTGAACCATCTTTCTGGAGTTGTGAATTATTATTTATGCAAGTTGCTTTTTAATATTTAGTAATAAAAAGGAACCGACCCGGAAACACCTCTATCCGGTCAAAACTCGGACCTGAACCGGCTGAAACCCGAAAAAAAAAACCTGGCAAAACCGGTAGAAAACCTGAACGTACCTGTAACCGGTTCCTACCCGTTCTTGACTTTGTTGACTAAACCTGGACCAGTTCTTACCCAGTACCAGTTCTAAAAAAAGCCCGGTTTGTGCATCTCTAAACTGGACAAGTGGACATTATAACAGACTGGAACTGTTGGGCTGCAATTATGGTCTTGAAACATGAGCTGGGCTGACATTTTTTTTAGTTGATCCTATCAAATGGTTCACATGTACTTACTGCTTAGCCTTTCTGTATTCAATAACATGTAAAGTGATGAAGTGATAAGCCTAATAATGCTCGACTTTAAAGGAAGACACCTTTATTTGGGTGAGGAATAGACAGAAATTTAATTAACATGTTAACTAGAAAGATGATGTGACTTTAATATCTGTTATGTAATTTAATTTATTTTATTTTATTTTTTGGTATTTATAGCTTCTTGCTGACCCTTGTTTCTACCTATGTTTATAGAGATTTTGTTTGTTAAAAAAATTATAATGCTTGATTTTACATTTTTACCACCCCAAGTAAATATTTCTCTATTCAGTATGCATGCCACAACCCTAACTGCTCAACTAACGGGCATGAGTTTTTTATCTGCTAACTTACATGCCCACTAAACATATTTCTAAATTTCTACCAGTATTTATCATAGGAACAATACCCTAAACAACTTAGGATAGAAACAATTTCGCTATACTCCCTGGGTACTGACAAGCTACAAACCATTTGGTTTTTGATGAGTTTGGTGCTAGAGGTGCACAAACCGGATTTTTTTAATACTCGGGTAAGGGTATATACCCGGGTACGAGTATGACCGGGTTTTCATTTTTTGTGTATTGGTCATACTCGGTCGGGTTCGGTATTGGCCAAAAAAAGTATACCCTTTGTACTCGGTTTTGGGTAGGGTTCGGGTAGGGTATGGGTATTGGTCAGGTATGGTTCGGGTTCTGGTATAGATTGGGTTTTTTCGGTTTATTTTTTTGACGTAAAATAGATATATGATGGAAACCTATATTTATATATATTGTATGCCTTGAAATCTGCCCAAAAAAAGCCTCACACGAGCTTTAAGTGTTCAAAAAAAAAGTTGTTGTCCACAACGAGTCCAGATATTATGAAAACCCGGGTACGAACCGGGTACGAAAAAACCCGAGTTCGGGTTCGGGTATTGAACAAAATATGCATACCTGGTCCCTACCCTACGGGTGGGGTCGGGTTCGGGTTTTTAAAACCCGGTTTTGCTAATAGCCGGGTTTTTTTATCTGGGTTCGGGTTTTTTGTGCACCTCTATTTGGTGCTATCGTAAAGTTTACGTATGCAACAACCTTAAACTTTATGTATGGAAAATCATAATCGGGCTCTAATCAGTTTTTTAGCTCAACTTGCATTGGAGGAGAAGTGAAGATTAGGGTTTAATACCATAGGTCTCAAGTTCAAATCTGACCCTAACCGGATTTTACCGTAATGCACCTTTGGGCGGCGGGTTTTCCCAGTGAAGACGGTGGGCTTGGGCTACCCAACGTTGTCTGCAGTCACACGGGCTTATGAGGTCATTTTTATCATTGGGTTACCCTATGTAGTCAGACTTTTATTCATTGTTCATTCAAAAAATAGGGTTCTAATCGGTTTGCTCCCTATCTTAATCGGGCTTCACTACTTTCACACCGAATTAGTCCGAAAACATATATAACCTCAAGTTACAAAACCGCAAACCAGACAAGGATCACCGACTCGGTTCGTGTTCCTGGCCTAGTACGGTCTCTCCCGATTCGATCCTTCGGACCACTTGGTCTAGACCAAAAATAGCACAAGCCAAGTCATGTCACATCAATCTATAGAAAAAGTGAAAAAAAAAAAGATGAAAATGGAAATGGGGATCCCCTCCCATGAATGAAGGGAATGGTGGTCGGGTTAGTGAGGTTGCCATTTAGAAAAGGACGGAAATCAGGGCCGCCTCAATTTCACGCCTCTTTCTTACAACTCATTCTATCCCCTTTATTTTTCTCGGTTTTCTCCATTTATGGGTTCAAACAGTATCTTGGCTTCCACTTTTTCACTCTTTTAACACACATTTTTATTTTCTACTCACTAACTTTTACTTTACACATTAAACCATTATATGGTATACTATATTATGGGTTTGTCCTGTCTAGTGGAGATTGATATGATCATATGATTCTGCTAGTGGCACGATAATACTTTAGCGATCTGTCAGTAATTCAAATTTGTTGTTCAAAAAAAAAATCAAATACAAAGTTTCCTAAAAATAGAAAGTCGTAATAAGGGTATTAAACGGACTTCGTTTAAGTGGCGTTGGAACCGTCTCATCAAACTCTACAATGTGAGATTTTATGTTTTTATTTATAGATTTTTTGCTTTTAGATTTTACACTTTTTTGTTTACACCATTGTGTCTTTTTATTTATCATTGTGTCTTTTCTATATTTGCGTCATTGTGTTTTTTGTGACTCGTTGTCTCTTTTTTCTTCGACATTTGTTATATTTTTCAGCATTATGTTATATTTTGCTCTACATTGTGTTATTTTTTGCGATCAATTGTGTCTTTGTACATTTCTTATACTTAGAAGCATTTATAGAATAACTTTACCCACTATATTATTTCTAATAACTATTACTGGTATTGTTATTGTTTTATGTACCATATAATGTGTAAAATCCTTGTAATAAAGTGTCGCATTTTGAGCTATTGCTTTCATATCTCCAATAAACACGTAAAGTTAATCACGATGTTCATAATAAGATTAGCTATATACAATAAGCCCATGCTATATCGACTTTCATGTGATGATTAACGGTTGGTTATATGTTGATTAATGTAACCCGTTAGTTTATTTAACCTCTTTTGTAATTTTTTTTAAGAGAAGGGAGACAAAGACAGAAAGGAACCGCAGCCAACTAAGGTTCCAAATGCTATAGTACAAAATGAACTAAATAAAATATTACTATTATCAAAGATAACTATTAAAAATTTATCGTGTATTATTTATTAGATCAAATGTCCAACATTTTGGGTTTTCCAAAAGAAAAAAAAAGCCAACATCTTAATGGATCACTTCAGTAACACACATATTTCTTTACTAAGATAATATAATGCACTGTATTCTAAAATGTGTAGTTATTTTTGCATCCCAAAACCTTCTAAATCATGTTCATTAAATTTTTTATTAGCAAATAGTGTACAATTACATATTAACAGTTAATATTAAGTTCATGTGTTGCAGCGGTTGTCATAAAACTATGTCAAGTCATACCAATACTATACCAATGTCAGCGATTACCAATACCGGAAAAGCTCGTAAAAACAAAATAAATAAAAACAGAAAAAATAACGCCGAGCGAAAAGCAGTCGTAAAATATTTGAATCACGCACGCTCGTTGCAGAGAAATTAAACCGAAACGTAAAACATAGAAAAAATAATTGAGTCAATCCAGGACCCGCGCGTTGCGACGAACTTGTCAAACAGAGAAAAGTTGATGTGTTACGACGGGCCTGTCAACGGGAAAACTTATACGAAAAAAATGTTGAACCCGCACGCATGTTACGGTGCATCAACTTACAAAATTTAGAACGAAACGAAAAGCCTTGTAAAAATGAAAAATATGATGCATCAAAATTGAAAATAAAAGATAGTTGAGGTTAAATTGTAAAAGTTAAAAAGTTTTGAGTTAAAAGTAAAAAACAAAGGGTCTAAATTGCAAAAGAAGAAAAGTTTTGGCATTAATATTTGTGTTTTCATATTAGTTAAAGAGTTATAATAATTTATTAGATATTAATAATATTATTAAATGATTGAAGAAGAAAATGCCATATAACATTAATTGAAGTTATTAATTGATCTTAGATAAAGATAGATATAAATGATATCTATTATTAATTATCAATATTAAAATAAACATATTAAACAAATATAAATAAAATTTATAAGATTGAAGAAGAGAATGTTTTGTGACATTATTTGGAGTCTTTTATTATAAGTTATATTAGATAGATGATACAAGCATGGGAGTTTGGTTGATATCCAAAGGGGTAACATCCTAAAACGTTCGAGCAAAGGTAGCAATATCGCTTTAGACCAACAGGGAGGATAAGCTAAATGCCTAAACGACAAACCGAGCATCTAGTGATAACTAATTGGATAGTAACATATGTAAAAATATCGGTCCAGGGAGGGGAAAACAGGGAAGTATACATCACCTACTGCAGGGGCGGATCTATGTTCAGAGGTACGGCTTCACACGAACCCACTTGGTTTCAAATTTTTAGTAGAAATATTAATACAAAATTTGGTATGAACCCATAAAAAGCATCTATGATGAACCCAGTAACCAAATTTATAGATTGTCGAGTGGTTAAGTCATGTAGTTCCATGCTTGAGGTCACGAGTTTGACTCCTCCTGGGGTTAAAACTGTTTTAATTTTTTTTTCAGTGAACCCACTGAAGAAAATTCCTGGATCCGCCACTGACCTACCGAAAGATGTAACCTAGGGATAAAGATGTATCTACTAATACGGTTAGGGGCATGTAATCGTTTCTACTCATCTTGTAGTATCGGAAGCTTAACAATGTGAGATGTTATTATGCCATTAGCAGTTATAGAGGGTGAGATCCTTGTGTGTTCTTCATTCAAGTATCTTTTCTTTTTTCTTTTTTTTTTTCAATATCTTTTCCTTTTTCGATATTAAAAAATCCAGAGGTGTAAGTCAAAGGAAAAAAAGTAAAACAAACTTTGTTAGGCTTTCATATTTAGCTTCAAAATTCAAATACTAGAAATATTTACTGAATGTTTAAAGATTTAATAGTCACACACTTAAACTAATAATTTAAAATGTAGAAAGAGACAATTTTAACACTTTTTTCTATACTTCAATTTTGTTGTACAAATATGTAGCGGATAACAGGAAAAAAATGACATTATAGCTCATAATTGTAACAATATTTTATTAAATGGCTTTTGGTTATGACGTTGGATCAATTTAAAAATCAGCCTATCATAATGTTGAATACATAATAAAAATTGAAATGTATGTCTATTAGGGAAAATTACAAAAATGATCAATAGTCATAACCATTTTTAGATTTGGTCATCTTATGCGTCTTTGAAATGACGCATCATGCACGTGATGCATCTTTGGAAATTCTTATGTTTATGCGTCTGGAAGTGCATGTGATGCGTCTGAAAGAGCATGGGACGCATCTGGGCCAATCTGCAACATTTGAAACGCCACGTGTCTATTTTTTATTTGGTACTTGAGAGGTATGCATACGAACGCATCAGGTGCTTGAGAGTTACTCCAAAGACACATGAGGTGGCCTTTGTTGAAAGTTATGGAGGTGAACGACTATTTTCGTAATTTTTCAAATTTTAATGAATTACGATTTTTACACATGATTTTAGCTTGTCTCAATATTTTTTTTTTATAAAAGTTAATAGCATGGGTGGTCAAGGACATGGTTGGGAATTGGAGTGAGCAAATTGACCCTTTCACTTCTTCCAACAATTACACTCCGACCACATAAGTTAAACAGCTTAATATTTATTTATTTGATACCCCACTTGTTTTTCTTTCTTCTTCTTCAAAACTCCTATAAAACATATGAAAGATAATTTATAAAACAACAAAAAGTTTCATATATCATTAAATGACGTATGAAGCAATTTAATGATATAATACTTTTTTCACTCTATTAACTATGTTCTTTTTTGTGTTAGTTATGTTATAGTTACTCATTAAAAATCATTTAATATTTATGTCTTTAAAGATCATGTCCATTCTATCAACTTAAAATTAGAAATTATTTGTCAATTTAACGATCAACATTTATCTATACAAGATAACTTAATTACATCTAACGATAATTTAAGTTAATTTTTACTTTGGTCAACAAAACGTATGGAGATAGTTAAAACTCATACACTTACGTGGTTTATGTATTTGTCTTATATGCATTGTAAATTTATACTTTTCAATAAAATATGCTATATTATACATATTAGTATAGTACAAGTTTTTAATACATATAAATATGAGACACCTAAAATAAGACAAGATATAACTTGCCAATAGTATTCACTTTGGTAACATGGTAAGTTAATTGTAAACCTCTTGAGGTTTTATAATCGGTGAGAAAGAAAATATATCTAAAATATTGTGTTTATTTGTGAGTGATAATTTGTGATAAAAAGACATATTATGGAGGGCATAGAAAGGGTGTGGAGGCATCAAGCGCGGAACACCACCCCTAGACGTGAAAGGGGGCATGGAGACATTTCACGACGAGGATCAAAGTTGTAGATGAGGATTTAATTGCCTCGACTGAGCCAAAAAAGGCTATTTCGCCTAACAAATTATATAAACTATTTTTTTAAATGACGATTAACTTTATACCAATAAGCATAACAAAAACATAGTATTAGATTTTTTTTAATGACGATTAACTTTAAAGAATCGGCTTGAGACTTTTTCATTACTTCATCTAGTTTTCTCTTCTTACATTTTTTGTACCAGATAGTTGTTTTGGAGGCATAAGTTATAGAAATCAAATCCAAATTTAAAAAATCGAAACCATTACGCAATTCTATATTATTATCTAACAATAAAAATTACTTAATTTTAAGTATAACAATTAACAATTACTCAATTCTAACAATCAACAAAACACCTAATTTAGGGCTCAACATTTAACAAAACGTCCAATTTAGGGCTAAACTAATAATTATAAATTAGAGTAAGGTTGTGTGAATCAAGAAAGTAGACGAGTAAAAAAATACCTTGATTGGGTTGTGGTAGTCGCCGACGTCAATTCCGATGGTATGTGGTAGTCGCTAGCGTGGCTGTGGAGGTGACGTGAAGTAACGAGAATGATTGGACATGGGGCAAAACACATTTTTTACTATTAATTAATATATTAGCCGATTATTATCTCCATCTTACAAGTTTTTTGTTTTCAATTACTCACACATTTTACATGAACATAACACATATCTGAAAAAAAGTAAAAATTCAAACACACACCAACTATATAGCAAACCTTTTTTTCTTTCGTATTGAACTTTGAGCATAGCACATGTCGTTATAAAATCATATAACCCTAAATTATTGTATATCATGAATATATTAAGTCAACTTGTGTAAGAGTAAACTTGACTACGTGACATGCTTATTAGTAAGTTAATGATACATTGTCAAGTTTGTAGTATAATTATTTGATCATGCAGATGTTTTATAAATTTGTAATGCCCATACACACAAAAGCCGATGAGGAATCAATGTCCGTATATACAATTGATAATTTCCAAAACTTTGGCAACTGCAAATTTGTTTATTATTTAACATGTACGTTACTTCATTTTGTCAAATTTGATGTTATATGCAAAATTCATTGATGGTCCTTTTTTGTTATATATTACTGTAACACTCCAAAATATCAATATTTGTATGTATGTATATATATATATATATATATTTATATATATACATAACTAAAAATATTTAACCTAGTTATTGGTAAATTGTTAAATAATATATATAGAGAAATCTTGAAAACTTGGGGTCTTTTCTTTAATAAATCAAACTGGATGGGCTGAAGTTGTAAAGAGGATAAAAATTGTTTTAATAAAACAATTAATAATAAAATCATATTCTTGTGTGTGAAAGGTGTGTGTATGCGACCAGATTGAGAAGAACACCCATAACCCTTTTTGATACAAATTGAAGGGCTAATTAGGTCCAAAATTCGTGTTTGAGTCAAGAGTATCTATCAACCATCCATACTTGTCTATCACAAGGTAAGCTTTAATTTCAGTTTTTGTGATACTTGAATATTGGGTGAATGTTGAGGATTTGAGTTCATAAGCAAATTAATACATATTTCGACCTAAAGAAAACATAATCTAAGTGTAGGATTATAAACTTAACTAAAAATTGTTATGAAATCATGTGTTGAAGTAATTATGAAGTGTATAAAGAAATGGTTTTTGATACTAGTAAGGAAAGCCTCTTGTTCAAGTGAAAACAAAGAGTGTAATGACATGAGTTTGATGAAATTCGCATATCTATGTGAGTTATGATGAAAAGTTGAACTTCTTAAATTGAAGTTTTCGAATTAGCCATAGTCTAAGTAATTATCAAAATGAGGTGCATTCAAGATGTTCAACAAAATGCTTGTATGAATTATCAATTCTAAATAATAAATGAAAAATCGTTAATAAGAACAAGACGTAATGCATTTGGCAATTTATATGCCTTAACCATGTGTTAATAAGCTCTAACGACCCTTGGCTTGTACAATTTAGGCAACGCAAGTGTAACATCGGGAAGTCAAACCGGGACAAGCGCACGATTAAAAGATAAGCTATAAGGTACGTGCCTTATTGTTTCTTAAGATTATACTTATGATTCTTGTAGTGATATATGTAAATAATGAAACGAACTTAGATAAATTCGCCACATCACAAGTGATGGACTTCACATGAATGAAACGAATAGGAAATAGATAATGGTTTGGTTGAATAAAACGATGGATTTCGTTAAACAGCCATACTGGTCAAAATGAGGAAATAGATAAGGTTTGGTTGAATAAAACGATGGATTTCGTTAAACAACCAAACGTGTCAAAATGAGGAAATAGATAAGGTTTGGTTGAATAAAACGATGGATTTCGTTAAACAACCAAACGTGTCAAAATGAGGAAACAGATAATGGTTTGGTTGAATAAAACGATGGATTTCGTTAAACAACCAAACGGGTCAAAATGAGGAAACAGATAATGGTTTGGTTGAACAAAACGATGGATTTCGTTAAACAACCGAAAAGGATACATGTATACTCGTCTTAGTTAAAATGTGATAAAAAATGGCAAAATCGGAAAAAGAAAAGTTTATATGCATTAAGATCAAGAAATAGAGGCGTAAATTATAAACAACTATTCCGAAGAATGAGAATTTATATATATAACTGATAATTGAAATGAATAAGAAGTATATCAAGTTGTTGAATTTTTTTGTAAATGGATCAATATAATGAGGTTTACGAAGGTAGAAGTCGAGCAATGAAAATACTCAAAATGATAGCACTACGGTAATAAAAACAGCGAATATCATTATTCGAAAGAGTTTAGCAAGTTCCGAGTCGTACACTGATGTACGGAGGTCGAAATGGGTCGAACGGGCATTAAAATGAATGTGCAGCAAAATCGCTGCAGAAGGTGCCGTCGCCGACGCACCACCATAATACCCACGCCCTATGCTACTGTCTACGGTAGTTATCATCCGGCGTAAGTTTTCACCTGGCGTCGCCGACGAGGCCTTAAGCCGTCGCCGATGCCATGCAGAAATTCCAAATTTTAAAACTTAATAATTGATTTAATTGTTAAGATATATTTTCTTTATTGATTATATCTCTAATTAATTAAAAAAATTCAGTTTTGAAGGGATCTGCATGTAAGGTGCGGATGAAGATCAAGTCATGTTGAAGAACCGAACATATAAAAGGTCCAAGCTTCTGTTTTTATTGTGTCTAGCTATGTTTTGAACAAAATTGCAAGACGTTTGTAAACACCCCTAATAACTTATATATTTTGGAGCCTTTAATGCAAATAGTAATATATATATATATATATATATATATATATATATATATATATATATATATATAATTTGGGTTTCAATTACCAATTGCATCTATCTTTTATCCATGAGAAACATAGTTTTATTGTTAACATACTTTGAAGATTTCATAAATTGTAAATTGTTACAGAGTTGTAGATATAAAAATATCGGACACATACGTCGTATTATGGGTTCAGGTGTTAAAAATATATCTATGGAGATACATTAGATGAAACCGGTATGACTTCTAGCATCACAGGGCACAGGGATTTAGCCTAAGATTGTGAAAGTTATTCATGATTTACATAGTCATGACATTTTCCCTTTGTCTCCAATATGAAAGAAAGATGGTAATGGTAATAATACGTCTTTTTGGAAGGAGGTTTGGCTAGGAGATGCGTATTTATGTTCTTGATTTCATAGACTGTTTTATTTGGAGAACAACAAAAGTAATCAGGTGAATCTGTTATGATTAGTTTGGGTTTGGAGAAGGGTGCCAAGGGACGATTTGGAATCCACTTAGTTAGCTGATTTAACTTTTGCTTCGAAGGATATAACCCTTTCTGATTCGGAAGACAAGTGGGTGTGGGATTTTAATCTAGAAAACCGGTTTTAGATAAAGGAGTTATAAAATACATTCATTAGGTTACTCTTCTCAATGGGAATCATGCTATGAGGTGGGATAAATATGTGCTAAAGAAAATGAATATAATGTGTGGAGATTGTTGTTAGATCGTCTTCTAACAAGACTCAATTTAAGCAAGAAAGGTTGTAAAATTTAATCTATTCCTTGGTCATTTTGTTATTGAAGGTTCAATATTTAGATCATATTTTTGGTTGGTGCAGTGTGGTTAGTAGAGTTTGGAATGGCATTAGCGAGAGGATAGATATTTCGTTTCCTCCATTTAGATATCACATTCGATCGTTGGTTGGTTGGATTCAGCTAGTTTTTTCAAACCTAAAAAGATCATTATTCAAACTATTGTTTTACAGCCAGGTAGAGTATTTGGAGATCCTGTAATAATGATGTTTTTGGTCATGACGGTGGCCATAAGCATATTCTTCGTGATTCAGTTATGTCTTTGTCGTTTTGTGGTTTTCTAGTCGAAATAGCAAATGTAATACTGGGTGGACTTTATTGTTGAAAAATCCACTCAGTGTGTAATTGTTTGTGCTTTTCCCTGTAACATCCGTCAAAAACGGATTTACCAAACCCGCTCCGTTTATCAACCGAACAGTCAGTCAAAATTTTCGTTGCGAATTAAATGCCCAAAATATTTTTAAACGATCCGTAATCAATTATTATACGGGAATATATATTTAGTTTTTGAAAAACTGTCAAAAATCGCAAAATAAAAATGATTTGCATCTGCCGGGTTTCGAACCCGGGTCTGTACCGAATCAGATGTGACTTATCTCTCAACACACAAACCACTGCGCCGCTTGTTCTGTTTGTTATATATTGCAATCATTTAATTGATATAATAACGTTACGAATTCAAAATCGGCGCCCAAACGATTCAGTCGTCGGAATTCCGGTAAAATCGCGAGTCTTAACTACAAATTTACGTTATAACGTAAACCATTAACCAGATATCGGTTATAACCGATGTTTGAAGTCCGCGACCAAATTCATAACCGCCGGAAAACTTAAACCGATGAATACAGTCCGAAATCAGACCAAATACATTTCGATTTTCCCCTATAAATTGACCCACAACCCACGACAAACACTTTCGCTAAAAAATCACACCTTTTCTCGGCGTAATTCCACTCGCCGGAATAAACCTGTTCGTCGCCGGAAAACCGAGTTTTAATCTCTGAGCGTTACTGAATCCCCTAAACCTTTACCGAAGTCACCCTTACCTTTTTCCAAGCTTTCCGGAGACTAGCTGCTACAAAGAACACGTCGCCGGAGTTGAATTCAGTCGCCGGAGTTTCTGCCGGAAAACAGAGAGTTCAGTCGGTATATTCTCCGCTCAGTTTCTTTTCCTTTTCACTTTTATCTTACCTTAATCGACGGTAAAACACTAATGAAACTCGAATACAAACTCGAACCAGTCAGACCTTAAATCTGGTTAACACCTGACGAAGAAGATGATGTATTCGTTAACATATAAGTATAATATAAATCAAGAAATTAATCGGGTTAGACACACAGTCCAGCGGTGGACTGTGTGCACATAAAACGTTAAACATGCAAAGGTCTCGAGTTCGAATCCCGTCTCACACACGCTGCCTTAATAAAAACCATTTTTTGTTTACTGAACCGGAGTCGCCTTAGATATATGTTAAGTATATTAATAACCGGAATAATAACCAAGTTAGACACACAGTCCAGCGGTGGACTGTGTGTTTATTTATATCACAGGTCACGAGTTCGAGTCCGGTCTTCAGCACCGACTCGGACAATTATCTCCTCTTTTTAATTAAGGCAGAAAAGGAAATAAATAATTAGTATTTAAGTATAATAAAAATCGAATGATATAACATGTTGAACACACAGTCCAGCGGTGGACTGTGTGTTGGATTAAACCACAGGTCCCGGGTTCGAGACCTGTGGAGTGCAAGACCGGTCCGCTTAAACTGTTTTTAAAATAAAAAGGATTTCTGTTTAATTCTAATTAAAGTATATATGTAATTAAAATCGGATATATAACGGGTTAGACACGTAGCTCAGTTGGTAGAGCTGCGTGCACGCGTACGGGAGGTCTCGGGTTCGAGCCTCACCCAACGCACAACAATATGCCTCGAACCGGTCAACGCCGGTCAAAGTCAACCGGTCAAAGTCACTGTAGCAGAAAAAAATAAAATATTTTTTTATTATTTTTATTTAATTATTTTAATTAAAAATCAATTATAAATACTTAAAAATAACATTTTTAAGATTAGAAAATAGCCTCAAACTCACAAAAATTCACCCAACAATCCTACTAAAATAGTTTAAAAATCCGTTTACTTACCAAACCATAATGCGATTTATCTAGGTTAAATCTCACTCGTGGTTAAAACCACTTCGCGTGCATTCAACGTCATCAACCGAACGCACCCACTGTGAGTGAATCTTACAATTCCCCCTTTTAAATTACACGTTTTGGGGTGTGTCATGTGTTATGAAATTAATTAATTTATTTATTTAAACTTGTGCCATACCACATCATGACTTAAACTTAGATTGTTTATTGTTGTGATTTACTTATTGCCATTTGTCAAGTCATATGAAACTCATACATTAAGCCCATCAGTTCCTCGTGGGAGACGAGTAGAACATCGCGTGCTTCACATCAAATTCATTATTATTCATGTGTGTATCATTGAGTTTATATTGTTTGTAGTGTGTTATTCATATCATCATGTTTATGCAATTCATTCATCAGGCCCTCAGTTCCTCGTGAGAGACGAGTTGAGCATCGCGTGCCTCTAATTGTTCCATTATTGTTCATGTGTGTTTTCATTTAACATATTATGATTGTTGATCAAGTTACATCTAATTTTACTCATGTTTGGTTGTGCACATATTTTATAATCAATTTAAATAAATTGTTCAAATGTTTTCCATAGGATTCACTCGCCAACATTATGTTGATCCAAAAACCTTTTTTACACATGATACAGGTGAACAGGTTGAAGCAAGGAAAACATAGGATATGCCTTAGAAGAGAACAAAGAAGTTTAGATTGTAGTTAGATCATGTTGTAGCAATCATTGTAAATTTCCATTTAAATTGTATTAATGAATATGAAACGTTTAATAAATGTCATGAGCTTTGATGATAGCCCAATCATGCCCCGATCACCTTATCCGCTGCGGGTCGGGGTGTGACAGATTGGTATCAGAGCCATGACTATAGGGATATAGGATAGGTTATTAGACCCTTAGAGCCTATACTATAGTCTGCCTAAATTTTAAATTGATTAGGTGGTTACATACAAACTTGTGATATTTATTTGTTTCATATTTGTTTACATTTCAGTCAAACATACATGCTCATATACATATTCATTATACATATATACATATTCATTATACATATATCGATGTTCATGTATTCAATTTATTTTCATACTCTCATTATCCAAAGATTTTGTGCAATTTTCAATTCTCATCAAAGTAAGTTCTGCGACGGGCATGTAGTAACTGGAAGGGTACAAGTACCGGTAGTCGGAACGTCCTGTCTAGGCTGGCATTCGTATAAATCCAATATAACGGACCAGTTTGCCTACCTGGGGACCAACGATGAGAGTACGAAGGACCTATTAGGCCAAAGCATGCCACACCAAACGTCGTTCGAACTAACCCTACTTTGAGGTGTCACCGTGTCTACACCTGGACACATTCCGAACATCACACGTTGTATACATATTTCTCGATTTTCACCGGGTTTTTGTGTACGCAACCAGGCAGAAACCGTGCGAACCATATGAAAAACCGGTATTCATGGGGGCCCACATGATTACACAAGGTAAAGTATGGCGGCATGACGGGCCTAACAGCGAGCAAAGCCCAAGACATCCTATGGATGTAGTATTTTTGTATAATTATTTTATGAATGTTCATCCCTAATGCGACCCATGATCTCAAAAGCATCCAACTCATACCCTTGTCATGTATTCATTGTAGATGTCTTCTAACCTCGCCCGTAGGAAGACGAGAGCAAGAAAAGCCCGCGATCGCATGGCTGCCTTAATCGCTCAACAAATGGCTGCCGTAATACCCAACATTGTAATCCAAGTTCAACAAGCACTTACCAATAATCCTGTCAATCAAGCAAACCAAAACATTTTCAACTTTTCCCCAAATACCACTAAATGTACCTACAAGCATTTCAAATCATGCGACCCTCCGAAATACAAAGGTACTGAAGGCGTCACCGCTCTCCTCCATTGGTTTGAAGAAATGGAGAATACTTTTCTAAATGGCGATTGCCCTGATGATCGCAAAGTGCGTTATGCTACCGGTCGACTATATGGGATAGCACTTACTTGGTGGAACACAGAGAAGGCCAAACGAGGTGTTGAAGATGCTATGTCCTTAACTTGGAACGAATTGAAGGAAATCATGACCAGACGATTTTGCCCAAGGAGCGAAATCAAGAAGCTAGAAGATGAATTTTATTCATTGAAGCAAATAGAAGGAGACCACATCACCTACAACAAAAGATTCCTCGAATTACATCAAATGGTTCCCAACATGTTTACTCCCCTCTACCGTTTGATAGAGCACTACATTCGTGGCCTTCCGCCACAAATTCAAGACCCTGTTATAAGTACCAAGCCTGCAACTTTGGAAGCAGCAATGGAGCTAGCAACAGAGCTCACCGAGAACCGAATCCGAAACAGAGACTTCTAGGAGGAGAAGAAGAAGGATAAAGAATCGACTGAAACCTCCGACTCCACTCAAACCGAATCCCCTTCTCAACCCAATCCTAAGAGAAGAAGAGTCGGGCGACTTTTCGCTGCTACTCAACGAAACCAACCCGTTTTTCATGCCATACCCATCCGAGCTATCCCAATCACCCAAGTGGCACCCAACTCAGCTTACCCAAATAAGAAACCATATCTTGGACCTCACCCTCGATGCAACCACTGTTTTTATCACCATCCCCTTACTTTACCTTGCCGGCTATGTACAACTTGTGGACGCTATGGTCATTTGAGCAATGTTTGTCGCACCTTTCAAGACCAAACCTTTTCCCCTACTCAAAACATGGCCCAAACTTATCACCAACCTCAATATCCCATGTTCCCATATGCTCGAGCTTGCTTCAATTGTGGCGACCCTACCCACCTTAGAAACACATGCCCTCAATTGGTTAACGTTATCAACACTCAAGCCCAATCAAACCCAGTTAACCAAGTAAACCAAGAAAACCCAACCACTATGCCACCAGCAAGAGGAAGAGTCTTCAATATCAACGCCAATCCTGTCGAAGATAATGACGACCCAAACGAAGATACTCAGCTAGTCCTCTTCGCCGAAGATCCAGATTCAACTCCTATTGTTTAGTCTTATGTTTTTCTTTATCACATGTGTAGACTGTTAGAGAAATTATTGGATATTATATATTATATATATTGTTTTTCAGTATATGCTTTTGCCGAGGCCGTAGCTCCCCATCCATCGAGGTTGAGTTTGATCCCCATTTTATTATGGGTTGATCAGGGCGTGCCCGCACGATCGGCTCCGTTTGTTGAGCCTTGATCGGTTACGTAATTTTACATTTCAATACATGCAATACGTTCGGCTCCGTTTGATTGAGCCTTGAGCGCACATTTCAATTTACATTTCCAGTTCATGCAATACGTTCGGCTCCGTTTGATTGAGCCTTGAGCGCACATTTCAATTTACATTTCCAGTTCATGCAATACGTTCGGCTCCGTTTGATTAAGCCTTGAGCGCACATTTCAATTTACATTTCCAGTTCATGCAATACGTTCGGCTCCGTTTGATTGAGCCTTGAGCGCACAGACAATTTCATTATCAGTATCTTGTGGTTGTGGTGTTTGTAGTAGAGTCGCATCGAACTAACCATAACTTGCGGATAAAGTCAACGAAAATTTGACAAGGATATGGTGGATAC
Source organism: Scalesia atractyloides (assembly GCA_947069175.1). Taxonomy (NCBI): domain Eukaryota; kingdom Viridiplantae; phylum Streptophyta; class Magnoliopsida; order Asterales; family Asteraceae; genus Scalesia; species Scalesia atractyloides. Next base: position 85,801,529 of record CAMTDV010000116.1, on the reverse strand, counting down.
GCCGATGGTACTTCCTATATATAAGTATTCTTGTCAAATGATCGGAGGCATTATCAGGCAGTTATGAGAGGTTCCATGCATAGGCTGATTGTGTGATGGTTGTTTAGATTAAGTTGTTCAATTTCAGTACATTCAATACGTTCGGCTCCGTTTGATTGAGCCTTGAGCGCACATACAATTTCATTCAATACGTTCGGCTCCGTTTGATTGAGCCTTGAGCGCACAGACAATTTCATTATCAGTATCTTGTGGTTGTGGTGTTTGTAATAGAGTCGCATCGAACTAACCATAACTTGCGGATAAAGTCAATGAAAATTTGACAAGGATATGGTGGATACGCCGATGGTACTTCCTATATATAAGTATTCTTGTCAAAGGATCAGAGGCATTAACGGATGGTTATGAGAAGTTCTATGTAGGATTTATTAGTTTCTTGGTAACCAATCATAACTTGTGGATAAAACTAATGAAAATTTGGCAAGAATATGGTGGATACGCCGCTGGTACTTCCTATATATAAGTATTCTTGCCAAAGGATCAGAGGCATTATCAGGCGGTTATGAGAAGTTCCATGTAGGATTTAGTATTGCCTTGGTTGGAATTTGTGTTACATTTACATCATCATGTTATTTAAAGAGATTGGATTGTGTTCCATTTCTACATAAACTAACCTCGCAATCATAATAAACAAGAGAGGAACTTCCATCATTCAAACATATATGCTATCAGAATGTGGATTCAAATATTTGCTGTTGTGTTTATTCATGTTCAAATATTTGCTGATGTGTTTATTCATGTTCAAATATTTGCTGATGTGTTTATTCATGTTCAAATATTTGCTGATGTGTTTATTCATGTTCAAATAATTGCTGATGTGTTTATTCATGTTCGGATATTAGCTGTTGTGTTCACTTATGTTCAAATATCAGTTGTTGAGTTTTTATTTATGTTCCATATAGGTTGTAGTGTTAGAAGTTTTGCCTTAGGATATAACCATACTTTCCCAAACGTATCTTAACTCATATGCATGATATCATTTTAGCAAATCATTTCTGCTTATCAACACTTATACAGTAGGCAACAAAAAGCGATTCCTGAATAGGGTACCAAACCCTTACAAGGAACGTTACCGCCTCGAACAAAAACTTAAGCCTTTATTTTGCTAAGCATACAACTGTCAAACAAAACATCATCACCCTTTTAGTCAAAATATATCATTATTTAAATTTCGGGACGAAATTTCTAAAAAGCAGGGGATACTGTAACATCCGTCAAAAACGGATTTACCAAACCCGCTCCGTTTATCAACCGAACAGTCAGTCAAAATTTTCGTTGCGAATTAAATGCCAAAAATATTTTTAAACGATCCGTAATCAATTATTATACAGGAATATATATTTAGTTTTTGAAAAACTGTCAAAAATCGCAAAATAAAAATGATTTGCATCTGCCGGGTTTCGAACCCGGGTCTGTACCGAATCAGATGTGACTTATCTCTCAACACACAAACCACTGCGCCGCTTGTTCTGTTTGTTATATATTGCAATCATTTAATTGATATAATAACGTTACGAATTCAAAATCGGCGCCCAAACGATTCATTCGTCGGAATTCCGGTAAAATCGCGAGTCTTAACTACAAATTTACGTTATAACGTAAACCATTAACCAGATATCGGTTATAACCGATGTTTGAAGTCCGCGACCAAATTCATAACCGCCGGAAAACTTAAACCGATGAATACAGTCCGAAATCAGACCAAATACATTTCGATTTTCCCCTATAAATTGACCCACAACCCACGACAAACACTTTCGCTAAAAAATCACACCTTTTCTCGGCGTAATTCCACTCGCCGGAATAAACCTGTTCGTCGCCGGAAAACCGAGTTTTAATCTCTGAGCGTTACTGAATCCCCTAAACCTTTACCGAAGTCACCCTTACCTTTTTCCAAGCTTTCCGGAGACTAGCTGCTACAAAGAACACGTCGCCGGAGTTGAATTCAGTCGCCGGAGTTTCTGCCGGAAAACAGAGAGTTCAGTCGGTATATTCTCCGCTCAGTTTCTTTTCCTTTTCACTTTTATCTTACCTTAATCGACGGTAAAACACTAATGAAACTCGAATACAAACTCGAACCAGTCAGACCTTAAATCTGGTTAACACCTGACGAAGAAGATGATGTATTCGTTAACATATAAGTATAATATAAATCAAGAAATTAATCGGGTTAGACACACAGTCCAGCGGTGGACTGTGTGCACATAAAACGTTAAACATGCAAAGGTCTCGAGTTCGAATCCCGTCTCACACACGCTGCCTTAATAAAAACCATTTTTTGTTTACTGAACCGGAGTCGCCTTAGATATATGTTAAGTATATTAATAACCGGAATAATAACCAAGTTAGACACACAGTCCAGCGGTGGACTGTGTGTTTATTTATATCACAGGTCACGAGTTCGAGTCCGGTCTTCAGCACCGACTCGGACAATTATCTCCTCTTTTTAATTAAGGCAGAAAAGGAAATAAATAATTAGTATTTAAGTATAATAAAAATCGAATGATATAACATGTTGAACACACAGTCCAGCGGTGGACTGTGTGTTGGATTAAACCACAGGTCCCGGGTTCGAGACCTGTGGAGTGCAAGACCGGTCCGCTTAAACTGTTTTTAAAATAAAAAGGATTTCTGTTTAATTCTAATTAAAGTATATATGTAATTAAAATCGGATATATAACGGGTTAGACACGTAGCTCAGTTGGTAGAGCTGCGTGCACGCGTACGGGAGGTCTCGGGTTCGAGCCTCACCCAACGCACAACAATATGCCTCGAACCGGTCAACGCCGGTCAAAGTCAACCGGTCAAAGTCACTGTAGCAGAAAAAAATAAAATATTTTTTTATTATTTTTATTTAATTATTTTAATTAAAAATCAATTATAAATACTTAAAAATAACATTTTTAAGATTAGAAAATAGCCTCAAACTCACAAAAATTCACCCAACAATCCTACTAAAATAGTTTAAAAATCCGTTTACTTACCAAACCATAATGCGATTTATCTAGGTTAAATCTCACTCGTGGTTAAAACCACTTCGCGTGCATTCAACGTCATCAACCGAACGCACCCACTGTGAGTGAATCTTACAATTCCCCCTTTTAAATTACACGTTTTGGGGTGTGTCATGTGTTATGAAATTAATTAATTTATTTATTTAAACTTGTGCCATACCACATCATGACTTAAACTTAGATTGTTTATTGTTGTGATTTACTTATTGCCATTTGTCAAGTCATATGAAACTCATACATTAAGCCCATCAGTTCCTCGTGGGAGACGAGTAGAACATCGCGTGCTTCACATCAAATTCATTATTATTCATGTGTGTATCATTGAGTTTATATTGTTTGTAGTGTGTTATTCATATCATCATGTTTATGCAATTCATTCATCAGGCCCTCAGTTCCTCGTGAGAGACGAGTTGAGCATCGCGTGCCTCTAATTGTTCCATTATTGTTCATGTGTGTTTTCATTTAACATATTATGATTGTTGATCAAGTTACATCTAATTTTACTCATGTTTGGTTATGCACATATTTCATAATCAATTTAAATAAATTGTTCAAATGTTTTCCATAGGATTCACTCGCCAACATTATGTTGATCCAAAAACCTTTTTTACACATGATACAGGTGAACAGGTTGAAGCAAGGAAAACATAGGATATGCCTTAGAAGAGAACAAAGAAGTTTAGATTGTAGTTAGATCATGTTGTAGCAATCATTGTAAATTTCCATTTAAATTGTATTAATGAATATGAAACGTTTAATACATGTCATGAGCTTTGATGATAACCCAATCATGCCCCGATCACCTTATCCGCTGCGGGTCGGGGTGTGACATTCCCTGGGTTAGTTGTTTGCTAACCGGCTGTGTCGTTTCTTTTATTTAGTATGCCTTTCACAAAAAATAAGTCACATTACAGCATTACAATATTCAAGCTTAAAAATAAACATAAACAAATGAAATAAATGATGGGCCAAATTACCAATAAATTTTAATGAATATAAATAAACAAACAAAAATGAACGAAAGCAAATGTTAAAGAACTAAAATTAAGGAACACATGGGACAAGTGTTTCATCATGTTCGTTCTTTAACTAAATAAACAAAAAAATGTGTTTGGTTTTGTTTGTTAAATATGTGAACTTTTCGCTGAAGGTTTACTGAACATGTGGTTCTTTTGCAAAGATATACAAATAAATTTTGTCTTTATCTGGTAATCTAATTATCCAAGTTTGTGTCTTATAATAGCAGACATAGCGTCGAGTGATAGGTACTTTTTCGATACTTACATTTTGGGGAAAATAACCCTATAATAAAAGGTTTCATATTGATGTAGTAAATCTTAAACACCTTATGATTTATTTAGTTGTTTTTTATAAATTCAAAATATCATTGATGTGTGTCTGACACACTACGTAGTTAGTTCTCGAGGGGAGTAAAAAATTTGATGATTTGCCCAAAGGTTGGTATTAGAGCATCTATATCGCTGATGACGTGGATGCATTCAAGATACCAAACCAACCCCACAAGCAAGTCCAAGAAGCTAGGTTTCTTTCCCAAGGAATTGGCCCGGATTGGTTACAGTGGTTCCTTCCCTCATGACCGTTAAGGTTAAATAGGGGAAAAATATTTGCCTAAGATTTTAAACCCCATGCTCATTCAAACCATTTCACTCTCAACTCACCCTACATACACACTCTCATTTCAAACCATTTTACTCTCAACTTAACCCACTCATTCTCATCTCAAATCATTTCACTCTCAATTTCATCTCAAATATGGGTAGAGGATATCCATTTTTGATTGAATATGAACGCCTTATAAATCCGCTGCCTCACATTGATGAATCAATGAGAAGGACTGATGAGTGGAACTGGGCATTCATGCAGGCCTTTAGCCAACTACTTGTGAGCGTCGAGTTCGTCCCCAATTCAGAGGACGAGTGCATCACTGACCCCAGAGAGGACTACACTCCTAATTCAAAGGATGTGTAAGATACTGACCTTGAAGAGCATATAAGGAACTATGATCGATTGGAAGACGAATTGTCAACTAATTTGGATTGCTCTTTTGATTCAATCGATCTTTAAATATGTTTAATATTATGAGTTTTTTTTGTTATTTTATAATTTTTGTTGCATCTTTTTCTATTTTTATTTTATGTAGATTTTATTATATAATGTATGTTTAAATTTTATGTAGGTTTTTACTATCATCCGATGTTTATTTTGACGTGACTTGTGGAGGTGGAGTTTTGTAGATTTTAGCGTTGTGTATACTCTAAGTTTGTTATCAACATACTATTATATTGTAAACGTTGTAAAAATAAGCCATCACATATACAGATTCGAGTCGCTATTTTAGTATATAATAATTCAGGTAAGTAACATGCATGGATCTACGAGATTAACATTACAGTCTTAAATTTTTATCTATCTACTTCAAAATCTCAAATAAGATCAATGAAAGTGGTAGCATATATAAAACCATACAAATATAACTAGACAAGTATTGAAAAAATGTTACCACCATAGTTTTATTACTCAAAATTATTCTTGGTCACGTCAGATTATTGTGGAACAAGAATGAGCACAATTTCTTACATCATACCTATGATACTCACTAGCAGATATAACATGTATTTTATAAATAACTATATATAAAGAAAATATGATTTGTGAATCTGGTAAATGACGTGAGGTCGTTGTCACTTGCAAATTTAATCCCAAAACTGCTATTAGCTAGCGGTTAGTGGATATCGAACACAAGGAATTGTGGAACTATTGTTATCAAAGGGTTGAACTATTATAACTAATTACCTAATTTGCAAGAATTTAATTTCAGATTTCGAATGATGGATTTTAGACTTAACTACTAGCGATTCAAAAATTGGTTATTAATAAGGGAATGATCATCTTGGGTTTCCGGTTCAAAACGCATGTGTTCAATTCTACTAGAAAGAGCCACATAGACATGACTCGTGTTTAATTAACTATTTGTGATAAAAGGGAACAAAGTACTCGGATTATAATGCGAGGTCGTTACCCGATGACCAATTGATTAATACCCAACCCGTAAACCTTCCCGTGATATCTCGATTGTCAACGACACCAAGAACGTACGAAACAAGCAATGAGTAAAATATCAATCAACAATTTACAAACAATCAATCAACACTATAACCACCATAATATAGCAATTATTCTAGAAAAGATAAATTGAAACACAATTGTTCAACAAACCTTCCACAAAAGATGATCACCACGAATTCTAGCCTTTCATGTTCTTGCAATTCATCATCACTCCACTTAGATTGTTCATATGAATCAAATCACCCAAAACAATGTTGTAGATATGTTTAGAAACAATAATAAGACCCTAAAATCGCCTCGCAAGCTCTGCTATTCGTTCCCAATGATTGGCATGTGAAAAGACACTTAAAAAACGAGTTAAAATGGGCAGTTACACTTTTCTCGTTGCTGACCACCGTAAGCTACGGTGGTCACCATAAGCTACGGTGCTGACCCCCGTAAGCTACGGCGGTCATCATAAGCTACGGTGGTCAGAATTTCCTTACGGCCCCAAGAGACTGGCTTACGGTGCATAGAAGGATCAGACAATACCGTAAGCTACGGTGCCCACCGTAGCTTATGGTGGTCAACAATTTTTCCATTTTTGTTCTTTTATCAACTTTCCATGTCTTCATCTTCTCTTGGTCAAGTGCAAGCTTCCATTAAAGCACGTTAAAATCACTTGTTTATGCTCTTCGGTACCTGCAAAGCCATATACACCGTAATTATTAAATCATAATAATTAACCTAATTAAGTGCGGAATATTGATTGTTTTAAAGCACTTGAGGATTGTCCAATGGACCACCCGTCACATCCCTACACTTAACCATTGCTTGTCCCAAGCAACACATTAAAAACATTTTCGAGCTTAAAAGTGATTGCAATATAAACCAAACACAAACATATCATCCAACTGTCAATTTACCATCATACCACATAACACATCCCTCACATTAACTCTCCTCTCGGGGACCAAAAATGTACTAGCAAGATTATGCTAGATCACTCAATGCAAGTATGTAAATGTGCGACAATAAGCTTGGATAATAATCAAGTCTTTACCTACAAATTGCCTAACATGCTTATGAATCAGAAGGACTTTTGGGTTGTAACAAAGCTATGTGTAAGGGTGAGAATTGGTGGGAAATATTCATGTAGCTCGTTTAATCGACCCGATTTATTATTAAAATCAACATAAATAACTAACTCCATTTGTACAACTAACTTCTTCTTCTCTTTTTTTTTCATTTTCATTTTCTTCTTCCTTTTTCTTTTTCTTTTCTTCTCTTTTTTAGCAAGACAATATTGCATAAAGATAGAAACTATCGCATTACAACTATTGAAAGACAAATACAATCATAACAATATCAAACTATCTAAACCGGGTCGATTAAAAGGTAGAATTTTGTAGGAAATAGGCTTGGGAGACAATTGAATGGTTAAAAGCTCAAATTGGGCTTCTAATGTCCAAACCCCCGTCCCGCTCACTACCAAGCTCATACATGTAACTTATGAGGTCCAACCCCCCAAACCTACACTCAACACACATCCAAACGAGGCTACCTAAATGCCCTTATCATCTTCACACGCATGCTACACTTAGGTTTTGACAAGCATATATTATCCAAGTTCTATTAACACAAATCACACACTGCCACTCAACCAAAGAATTAATTTTTAGAAAGCATTAATGTGGCTCAAAAACTCACCAAGAAAGGATAAAAAGGGATAACGATGTGTCATGCAGATTAAGGTAACATATTCGAATTTGAGAATTGTTTGGCTTGGTTTAAAAATTTTCAAAATCCCAAAAATTTCCCCCATCCCCACACTTGAGATACATTGACCCCAATGTATGATTAAGGTAACATATTCGAATTTGAGAATTGTTTGGCTTGGTTTAAAAATTTTCAAAATCCCAAAAATTTCCCCATCCCCACACTTGAGATACATTGACCCCAATGTATGGTTTTGAAAAAACGATCACTAAAGCTACCTCAACTTCACCTACAGCTCAACTCTCACATCCCAAATTTCTTTTTGTTTTTTTTTTTATTTTATGAAACATGTAAACACCACCAATATACCACCAACCCATAACATGAATATCAAACACAATACGCCACCCTTCCACCCAACCATAAACAAAACCAAATAATGTCTACAATAATATACAAGGAAAGAACACCACCTGACGTACTCAAGGTGGTTCAAATGAACCATTGCTTCCCCATTTCTCTCCATATTTCATCCAATTTCTTGGAAAGTTTGCAGTTTCACGCCAATTGAGGTCAAACTCAGCCTCAACACCCCATCTAATCCCACCATCGGGTGGTTTTCCTTTGCCCGCTTTCCTGATTACACTAGCCTTCTTTCTTGCCTGATTTTCACCATTCTTCAACTCAGACCTGTACACATCAACACCACTTGCAATTGACCTGACTGTGCTAACACTTGAAACATGTTCGTTAGTAGCAACTGTGTGACTCAAGTCATTAACAAGATCGTAATGAATTGTTTTTAAAAACATATTAAAGTACAACTTACGATTCTCGTAATTCATGGTGACCATTCCGTTTCTGCAATCGATTTGAGCGTTTGTCGTATACAAGAACAGACGACCCAACACTACCTGCGGCTGCTCATACGTCTTCAATGGTGCGTAGTCGATCACCATAAAATCCGCCGAGTAGTAAAACTCGCCCAATTGTATCACTAAGTCTTTCACAACCCCTTGGGGTTGCCTCCAAGTCGCATCCGCGAACACTGCCATGCTATCAATCTCTTGTAACGGACCAAAGTCGTACTGGTCATACAGGCTACCCGGGAGAACGTTCATCCCTGCTCCGTAATCCAACAAGGCATTGTGTATCTTAAACTTCCCAACTTGAATCGGGATAACCGGTTCCCCCGCATCACTTCCACCTCCTTCGACACTTGTTTCATTCAAACCTGCACTCACATGAACAACAGAAGCAGTTAAACATATATCATTTTTAGGAACGAAACTTACCCCGTTGATCGGTATGTTCTTTGTGTTCTTCGGGTTAATTTGCGTATCACTGGGAAGCTTCCCAGTCTGTTACTTCAAAGCTGCTACTTCATTTGCCAGCTGCCCCATCTGTGTGGTTAGTGATTGGATGGCTTTGTCCCGAATCTTATCCTTTTGTGCCCGAGCGACATCCAATTGATTCCTCCTTTGCATATCTTGTTGCATCATCTGGAGCATATCCATAACTTCATTGCCACTTGATGAAGTTTGACCTTGATTGTATTGCTGGCATGGGACGAAATTTTGTTGAGCTCTTGGAAATTTGGATTTGCTTGATTCGCCGGTTCCCGTAGGGGAAATTTGGAGGATTTCGTAACCCGGGGTGGTACGTGTTGGAATTCATGTTATAATTATGACCACCCCCTTGAATAGCATGCACCTCCTCGACTTGATTTGCACTTACTCCCACCAAGCATACCTCCGCTGCATGACCAACTTCATTACAGTTAGTACAAACATTATATACCTGGTTTGATGCTTGTGCTTCTCCATCCTCCACCGCGTACACTTGAGGCCTTGTGATTACATGTCTGGCTCGCCTTGACGATTGTGCTTTCCTTTTTGATGTGACCGCCATTTGTTTTAGAAATGCCCAATCGTCTTGTTCAAAATTCGGACCGAATGTACCATTCGTGATAGACATTAAATCACGAGCATCCTCCGAGATCAAACCTTCATGAAATGCATTCAACAACTCCTACAATGCTATGCCATGATGAGGACAGTTCTTCAACATCATGTTGAATCTTTCAAATGTCTCATGAAACATTTCACTCGGCTGTTGTTGGAAACTCCTTATATTCCGCATTGCTTCATTTGTCTTTTGGGCCGAAAAGAATTCCTCGAGAAATCGTTGTTGCATATCGGCCCAAGTATAGATAGATGCGGACGGTAAAGTATGAAACCACCTCTTCGCTTTGTCTTCCAACGAGAATTGAAACAACACCAACTTAACATCATCCGATGAGAATCCTTGCCCCCCAATAGTGTTGCAAATGGAATCATAAGTCTCCAAATGGAAGTACGGTTCCTCCGTTGCTAGACCCTTATACTTCGGCAAGCTTTGCAATGCAATCGTCCTAACTTCAAATGTCCTCCCATCCGGGCGTTGAGGTATCACTACCAGAGAAGGATTATTGGTAATAACCGGACGAAAATGCGCTTCAACCCCCCACACTACTTCTCGATGAGGACGACGCGGAGCACCCAATGGTACTCTTGGTCGGCCCATTGGACCGTGTCTTAGCCCTTGAGCTACAAAGTGTTGTTGAGGTGGAGGTTGATGCATCGGTCTTTGAAATTGCGGTTGTTGATGTTGAACTTGGACTTGTTGTAGAGACATCGGTTGTTGGAACGGTGGCCCTTGAGGACGAACTTGTTGCACCCCCGTAGGTTGCCTTTGTGGATAACCCATTCCCCCTTGCGGTCCCAAGTTACCTCCCTCACCCCATAATATTAACCTTTATCTTCATACCCTCTGACTTCTTCTTCATAACCATCATCATACCCGTCTCCTCCTACACCCGATGTTTGCACAAACTGTGAAGAAGGATTATGGGAACCCGGTTGGTTTGGTGGTTGAAATGTAGGTGAAGTATGGATAATGGTGGAGCTAGGTAAAGGTTGATTTGGTAAAGGGTATTGGGTGGATGAGGATTGACCGGGTGTGGGAAAGAAAGATGAGAATGGTGGTACTAGTGATGCGGCGCTAGATGGATCAACTTCATGTGTCGAAGTTGGGTGAGTGGTGGAATTTGGTGGAGGTGTAGATGGTGAGGTTTGGTTTGTGGTGGTAGGTAAATTTTCCATGGCGTGGAGTGGTGAAATAGGTGTTGATGGTGTTGTTGGGGAACCACTGATTTTATTCTCCCTTAACAAAACCCTGTTGTGTCGTAAAGTCCGTTCAATTTCCGGATCAAATACCAATGGCGATAGCTTGTTGGATCCTCTAGTATGCATACACCTGTGAGAACCTGCACACTAACACAACTAGCGTAAACCTGGAAAAATAACAAACTACACTAACACACAATAACACACGTTGCGCACAAATCCCCGGCAACGGCGCCAAAATTTGACGTGAGGTCGTTGTCACACGCAAATTTAATCCCAAAACTGCTATTAGCTAGCGGTAAGTGGGTATCGAACACAAGGAATTGTGGAACTAGTGTTATAAAGGGTTGAACTATTATAACTAATTACCTAATTTGCAAGAATTTAATTTCAGATTTCGAATGATGGATTTTAGACTTAACTACTAGCGATTCAAAAATTGGTTATTAATAAGGGAATGATCATCTTGGGTTTCCGGTTCAAAACGCATGTGTTCAATATTATTAGAAAGAGGCACATAGACATGACTCGTGTTTGATTAACTATTTGTGATAAAAGGGAACAAAGTACTCGGATTATAATGCGAGGTCGTTACCCGATGACCAATTGATTGATACCCAGCCCATAAACCTTCCCGTGATATCTCGATTGTCAACGACACCAAGAATGTACGAAACAAGCAATGAGTAAAATATCAATCAACAATTTACAAACAATCAATCAACACCATAACCACCATAATATAGCAATTATTCTAGAAAACATAAATTGAAACACAATTGTTCAACAAACCTTCCACAAAAGATGATCACCACGAATTTTAGCCTCTCATGTTCTTGCAATTCATCATCACTCCACTTAGATTGTTCATATGAATCAAATCACCCAAAACAATGTTGTAGAAATGTTTAGAAACAATAATAAGACCCTAAAATCGCCTCTCAAGCTCTGCTGTTCGTTCCCAATGATTGGCATGTGAAAAGACACTTAAAAAACGAGTTAAAATGGGCAGTTACACTTTTCTCGTTGCTGACCACCGTAAGCTACGGTGGTCACCATAAGCTACGTTGGTCAGAATTTCCTTACGGCCCCAAGAGACTGGCTTACGGTGCATAGAAGGATCAGACAATACCGTAAGCTACGGTGCCCACCGTAGCTTACGGTTGTCAGCAGTTTTTTCCATTTTTATTTTTTGATCAACTTTCCATGTCTTCATCTTCTCTTGGTCAAGTGCAAGCTTCCATCAAAGCACGTTAAAATCACTTGTTTATGTTATTCGGTACCAGCAAAGCCATATACACCGTAGTTATCAAATCATATTAATTAACCTAATTAAGTGCGAAATATTGATTGTTTTAAAGCACTTGAGGGTGTTGTTTTAAAGCACTTGAGGGTTGTCCAATGGACCACCCGTCAGTAAACGATCAAACGATCTTAGGACTCAAACTGCTAGTATTCAACATTCAGGTTCGGCCACTCAAACAAAGAGAAGGCTAACATCTAGGGGCGGACCTACCTTAGGGGAAGGGGTAGCGGCGATAGTGTAAATTTTGGAAAAATTTGACATTTTTTTGACGTTTTTCGATTCCGTTAACCTTTTTATAAAACGTTACCCCTACGAATATTTTCTGGATTCGTCACTGCTAACATCCTTAAAAAATGTCGCTCACAACAAGAGCACCCTACATATACTCTATGGATCAAGCACTCTAGCTTTCATGATCAATCTCGAGAACCCCAATTAAGCAATAATAATAATAACCAAAGATGAGACAATCAAATTGAGACGCAACCACAAGGAATGCGCAACTTTGTGTGAATAAAAGCTAGAAAAGACTATCACTCATAGGAGCCGAAAAGGAAACTAAAGCCTACACCAACCTGTTATATTCTTTAGACAATGGAAAATTCCAAAAGCCACCATAGCATTGCTTGTAATCATGTTCTCAATAATAAAAACGTCGTTTGGATATCATAGTTAAATCAAAGTTCACCAACACTTTTTGTTAAGGTCCATTCTTGCCTATATATCCTTCGAATCAGAATTGTGATTCATAGTCAAAACAACAACATCAAACCAAAACTTAATCAGAATAAGAAATAGATAATATACCACATAATGTGTAGGGCAATCGTTCACAAAATAAACTAAAATAACAATTTTATTAATCAAATTCAAAATACATTACATAACCAAAAACTGAAGTAGACAGAATAAACTACACAACAATACTAAATTGAAAAGCACATTACAAAGAAAATAAAAAAAACAAAGGTGACTAAGGCACGTGAAGGTCATGCTTTCCTTAAAACACCCAGGTGAACGCGTCTGTTTCCCAGGGTACAACAGCCAGAGCAGATTGTACTGCCGGAGATAGTAAACCACCTGAAAAATACCTGAAACAAGAGTTCTCAGGGATGCAAAGTTAGAAAAATCTGAGTAAGTAGAATGTGAGCTATGAACCATACGAAAATTCTATATATCTCCTGAACAAAGCACCAGACTTTGTATATAATATGTTTGGAATTCCAAAAGTCATAAATGAATATAGAATTCAATAAAAAATTAAGTCCCTTTCTGAGAACTTAATTCACTTGGCCAGTAGGAATGTAAGTCACATCTAAAAAAAATGTAAAGGAGGCTCCAAGCGGCTCGCGGTGATGCTAGCGTGCGCCATCAAAGCGCCGCCTTGCCCATCGCCCCCAATCATGGGCCCGGGTACGTGCGCGTGTCGGGTGCTTTGCACCCTCTTGGGTGCGACTGGGTGTGACTTGTCATATAGGAATACATTTGTGTTGAGAATTATAGATATAAATCAACAAAAGATTTATCTCTCTACCAATGTGGGACAAACACAACTTCCCACACATTAAAGTTTTAACACACAATTAAAGTTTATGATTTCTCATTATTTTGCTTTAATCACTAAATTATTTATCAAGATTTCCAACTAGGGATTTATACAAATTCTAAAACATACACATAAAGAAAACATATCGTGCGTGTTTCTTTTTACACATTTATTTTTTATTTTATAAAACATGCTTATCTAAAAGTAAAAAAAATCAAATGCATTACGTTCCCTTTTCCCTTTTTCTTTCTTTTATTTTCTTGATACGGTAAAATAATTACAAGCATGCGTATTGTTCATACACATGGGGTTTGATGCATTTTATATATTATTTCTATAATAATTAAATGTAATCCCTTTTGCATTGTGCAAAAAGAGATATATGTTAAGTGTTTATCCTTCTTTTCTTGATAAGCGTCTAATACTTGGTTGAGATCAATTTATTATTGTTATAAAGAAATATATCATATAGCCAAGTTTTTTTTTTTTTTTTTTTTGCTATTAACTAAAAAGATCACTCTTTAAGTGTCTAGATGTTTAATATACACTTGAAAATTTGATGTTCAACACCAACTTTTTGAAGATGGTCAAATATCTACAACTCTAGGATGTGTGCAAGACCTTTTGATTTGAACTTTTCCCATTTTCGAAACTTCAAAATGCTAGAGAAAAGAGACAAATCATATGTTACAAAAAATGTTTGGTCAAATGTGTTTCCTCAACCTTCCAACAACCAATATGCAAAGTGATCTCCGTTGAAGTTCCCTAAAATAAAGCAACTCACTTTACCCAACAAAAGACAAATGCCATATGCCACCATAAAAGCCAATTTTAGTTTCTTTCTTCTTTGGCTTCATCAACCCTTTATACATGATATGGGTTTTTAACAACTATTATAACTTTTATATAAATTACAAAATACTTTACATATTTGAGGAATATTATAAGTTTAGTCAAATATTATGTTATTTATGCACGAAAAAAGGTAATGACATTCTTTTGTGATTAAGAACTTGTTAAGAAATAGTCACGGGGTAACAACAATGCTCTCTTATATGGTGAGAGCACGTAAAGCATGACTTACGCTAGCTATGTGGTTTTCTAAGGGTTAAATTTAAGTAATGGCATTATAGTTGACATCATGGTTGTAAAAGTCCCGCCTAGGCTTCGATCACTCCCCGAGTACTCGCTACAAGGTAGGCTGCCGAGTCCCGAGTACTGTTCGCCGATGCTAGTTACTCAATCTGCGCCTAGGTCGAGTACTCCCGAATCCGACTAGGGAGCGCCTAGCGACTTTTGCAACCATGGTTAACATGCATGTGAAGGAAACATTCAATCAAGGGTTGTATATGTACAAGATTTATGATCCTTCCGAGTGAGTGTCTCCGCTTTTTGACGTCACTTTCAGAAAATAAAAATGATTATAACAATATATACTTAAGTCCATTCGTAATGGGCTAACGTTCACGTATACCTGGACAATTTGGAGGCGTTATCAGCGCGATACACCACTCCATCTCCGGCGTTAAAAGGCATGAAAACTTCAGGGCATTAGGTGGATATCTCTGCAACTCATAAACCTCCAACCTCCCCTACCCAATGATCATATGCCAACTCAAAAGCGTTTTTTTTTTATAATTATTTTTATATTATTTGATTCCACTAATATTTAAATGGGTGATAGATAGTTAAACTATTACACACGAACAATAAATAAAATAAAAAATTAGTAAGATCTCATAAGTACGTGATAGCGATATAACAGTCACACTTATTGATATGACAATTTAAAAATTAAACAAGACTTGATCTAAATGTACTTCCCCAATTACTAATTATACCCTTAGTGGTGAAAGTAAAAATATCAGTCTCACATGAACTCCACCTGTAAGTACGTAAGAAAAAAATATATTAAATAATAAAAATGGTGTATTTAGTATCACCCTAAAACAATTACATATAGTCTTGTAATGTTCACAATCAAGTAAAAACGAAATAAAATACAATACTACAATTTTCAATAAAATAGGAAAAACTAAACTGAGGAGGGATGAGGGAACACTGATCACAACCGTCCAACTCAAAGCAGACAATTTAATCTTTGACTTTCAGTCACTGGCATTAACCATTTCCAACGTGTCTCCTTTCGCACCAAATCTATATAATTCATTAAACATATAGTAAAAAAAAACTTTAATTCACATATCTCTATATTGTATACATCTCTGTCGAATATCTTCTAAATGTGAACAAATTGACAAACGTAACCCAATCTTAGCTTTTAACAAGGAGTGGAATACATTGAACGTCAACGTTCTATCCAACTTTTTCTTAAATATATTTAAGACAAAACAAAAACTATATTGTTGATGTAATAATACATATTGTTTCTCAGAGGTGATGTAATAATAAAAAAATGATAGTCTTACTTCCAACTAGCTTCTCTCATAATCTCTTAAAAGCCACGTGTCTAGCGCAAGGTATAATTTACATGATCTCAGTGGTTAGTTGGATGTTGTCGGGGTTTCATGAGTTTTCGATGATATGTTTTTTGTTACAAAACCAAAGTGTTATGGAACTTTAGTGTAGATATAGTGTTTACGACTTGATTTGGTTTTATGGGTCTTTTACGTTGGTTCTAATATTAATATAATTTTTTTAAGAAAATGCTTTATGCACAAACATTTGTTTGAGAAGAACGTATACGATTAAAGCATCTATAATGGGAAGTCTAAATACGGCAGTCACTTCATCATTTGTTTTTTTGCCAATAACGTCTTGTCGCTTTTTTTCCTCTCTTCTCCCTCCCAAATAATCCATCCTACGCCCTTATCAGTCGTCCAAATTTCAAAACCAATAAACAATTGGCCCCGTTAACTACATGGTTAATAATCCAATTATATCTCTTTTTATATATTAATCACACAATATTATCATCCAAAAATGTTTATAAATTATAAATAATCGTATTATAAAACTTAAAACAACATAAGTGTAACAATTTGTTTTAACTTAACACCTTATAAAAAGGATTTTTAGAAAAAAACCACTGTGAGACGATTACCAATTTACCCAAAAGGGGCCGTGTTACGTACATGGTTAATAGTTCAATCATATCTCTTCTCATACATTAATCACACAATATTATCATCCAAAAATGTTTATAAATTTAAAGTAATTATATTATAAAACTTAAAAGTTAAAACAACATAAGTGTAACAATTTGTTTTAACTTTAACACCTTATAACAGTTAAAACAACATAAGTATAACAATTTGTTTTAACTTTAACACCTTATAACAGTTAAAACAACATAAGTGTAACAAATCGTTTTAACTTAACATCTTATAAAAGGGATTTAGAAAAAAAAACCCGTGAGACAATTACCAATTTACCCAAAAGGAGCACATCTAAGGCTACTTATGTGGTTGATGGCCTTCCTGGAGGACGATCCGCCACGTAAGATGGGTGTGAGGACGGGCCTAAAGGGGATGGACCTAGGAAATAGAGGATGAGGCTAAATATATATATATACATATATATATATATATATATATACATATATATATACATATATATATATATATATATATATATATATATATATGTATGTATAGGTGTGTGTAGAGAAGAAGAGAGACAGGACCGTCCCCAACGTCTCGTAGCAGACGTCGTCAACGCCACCAGACCACTAGAAATAATGTTACGGGGCGTCGTCAGGCCAGACCAGGCCTGGACAACCCCACACCGAGTATCCTAATCTTCACAAAAAAAAAATGCAGCTTTGTGAATGTCTATCTGTATGAAAGATTACACAAAAAAACAAGCAGAAAAAACATTTGAATTAAATAAAGGGATCAAATCCTCAAAACTCTCCCATCCCTTTCCTAAATTCAAAGCAATATTATTATTAAAAACCACACACACTACTAAACAAAAACCTTATTTTCCTCCACTTACTTGTATTTCCCAAATATAATAACCTTAAACTGTACTATATAATGCACCAACACGTACGCTGTATCTTTTCAGTTCAGAAGCAGCAGCTGATCACACACAAAAAGACCCAACGTTTCAGAAATCTAAATATGGATGAGGGAATGTCAGGTTTTGGTCTCAAACCTACCCGCAGTAGCTCTACTGGTGCCGGTAGTAAGTGTGGTCGGTGGAACCCTACTAATGAACAAGTCAAAGTGTTGACTGACTTGTTTAGATCCGGTTTAAGAACTCCTAGTACCGATCAGATTCAAAAGATATCTTCTCAGTTGAGCTTTTATGGTAAGATTGAGAGCAAGAATGTTTTTTACTGGTTTCAGAACCATAAAGCTAGAGAGAGACAAAAACGTCGTCGTGTTTATGTTGAAAATGATCAGAATGATGTTACACATGTTACAAAACAACGTAAGTGGTTTTATGTTATGTTATGTTACGTTATGATTTTTTTAAATAATGTTTGATGTGACGAACATGGTTTATTTAATTTGTCTTCTTTTTTTTTGTGTGTTAATGTGTATAGATTTGGTTGAGGTGTCGGAATCTGGAAGGGTGATAGAAACGTTGCAGCTTTTTCCTGTGAACCCTCTTGTGTTCTCTGACCATTCGGAGAAGGCAAGAGTGTACACGAATGATCATGAATGCAAAGAGAATACGTCGCCGTATGCAACTGTTTATACGTGTGGGACGGAAATGGAGCATAATTATCAACAACGATATCCGTCGTTGGATCTACGTCTAAGTTTCATGTGAATTGACTCAAGAACAAAGTGATCGTTTTATCATGGATATTAGTTCTTGAACAAACATTAACGTTGTTGATCAAGTGTTTTGTTTGAATGATGATGTAGTTGTTTGTAAGTTGTAATATCTTCGTGTCGATCGTTTGTTTACAACGAGAAACAAGCACTAGTACGTGATCAAGAACATCTACAATCATATTCCTATGTACAATGATTCGACTACCAAATGCTAATTTACTTTGTTATGGAAGATTTGACTTTGCAAGATATATTATTTTCTCTATATCTCATGCTTCTATAATTATATATTTGTTGGCTGATTCTTAAGTTATATTGTTTATTAGATTATGATAACCGAAGTGCTAGTAGCCTAGTGCTATCAAAATGTATACTTATGGTGTACTATCATGTTCCTCCCTAGCTGGTTGAGGGTTCTAGCATCATATAACACAAAAAATAATTTGAGTAGAAGCAGAGGGTGTATGAGTTAGCCGTTCTAAAAGAAAATTATAACAAGAAACGTAGATTGTTATCAGGATGATTAAGTTTCAACCAAGCCGATTTGGGTTGCATTGGTGGGCTCATAAAAATTTTCAACCCAATGTGACTATGTGAGCTTGTTCATTGGTTCGCTCTAGTAAAGTAGCCCAAATAAGTAAGGCCGTATTTTATGAGATGTACACAAATGAAAAAGCCCAACATCCAATCTATTGCTTGGGTCTTGACTAGAGGTGCATAAACCGAGTTTTTTTAATACCCGGGTTTGGGTATATACCCAGTTACGGGTATGACCGGGTTTTGACTTTTCGGGTATTGACCATACTCGGGCTGGGTTCGAGTTCGGGTCCAGGAATTGGCCAAAAAATCTATACCCTGTGTACCCGGGTTCTAGTCCGGGTAGTGTTTGGGTATTGGTCGGGTATGGTTCGGGTTCGGATATAGATCGGGTTTTTCGATTCATTTTTTTGTCGTAAAACATTGAAATATAATGGAAACCTTTATTTATACATATTGTATGTCTTGAAATGTGGCCAAAAAAGCCTCACACAAGCTCTAAATGTTCAAAAAAACTGTTGTACACAACGAGTCCAGGTATTACGAAAACCCAGGTCCGGGTATTACAAAAACCCGGTTACGGCCATTACGAAAAAACCCGGTTTCGGGTCCAGGTATTACGAAAAAACCCGGGTTCGGGTAACATAAAATGCATACCCGTTCCCTACCCTACGGCTAGGTTCAGGTTTAGAAAACCCAGTTTTTCTAATACCCAAGTTCGGGTTTTTTTTTTTTCGGTTTGGAGTTTTCTGTGCACCTCGAGTATTAACTCTTGATCCTTATTTGGAAACGGAGTGTATGCGTGTTGTTTATATCAAGAATAGACCCTAATTTACATTTTTTTGTTATAACTTATACGTAGGAGACATATATATAAGAAAGAAGAGTGCATAATCTCACAAATTACTTCTGAATATAAGTTATACGTAAAAACTATAGTTTTCAAAATATACCCGGAAATCTCTTTGATTCTCTCGCTTTTAATCATGCTACTCTTTCTATCACTATCTTAATACATAGATGGTTTCAACATTCCTACAACACTGCAGCCTCCATATCCTTTCTCACATAAACCAACGGTGTATTCTAAGTAATTTTACACCAGTGGCGGATCCAGCCCTGTTTTGTGGGTTCATATGAACCCACTCGGTTTGGAAAAAACGGAAAAAACTAGTGAGAACTTTGTATTATTTGAAAAAAAAATAGTAAGAATCTATCAAAACGAACCCACCAAAAGAAGTTTTTGGATCCGCCACCCATTTTCTTACATTATTGAATTTCAAAAGGTACCCAATTTGAATTTAAAAAGACTAAAGCAAGATTTGGAAATAGTCTGGTTTCATTCACTTATGTTTTGGTTTAGTGAACTTAATATGACTAAATACATCTAGGCAGCATCAGTTAACTTAAATATCTGTCTGGAGATGTAGAAAGTTGTTTGCTAATCATTTATATACGAGCTAAACTTTCACCTCAGATAAAAAGATTCAAGTCCAACTCAAGTTAAGGTTGACTAGGTTGAGCCTATTAAACAACCCTAACAATCATAGTGTTGTTGGGTTAATCGGGTTTATTCACGGGTTAACGGATTAATGGGTTTCATCAATAATTTGCATGTTAAAAGATTTGGTCAGGAGTTTGACCGAGTTTATTGGAAGCTATTCGAAGTGGGCATTTGATTTATGCTAAAGAAATGGGACGTGGGCTTGTTTATTATTTATGGCACATGCTTATATTTATTTTGTTTAATATATATAGGATAGGTGTTAGTAAGTTTGTTTTGTACCCTCCATTTTTCTTTTGCATATTTGTGTATATTGTGAGAGTGTTGAGTGGGCCTGAACCAACAAGTGTAACAAAGCTCAAGGCCCATATATGATGAAAGCCCATTACTAAACATCATCTTGCTGATTTTCTTCAAATTGAATTAAATCCTAGAACCATTAGTAAATGATACCTCAGGAAGTCCTAACAGTTGAAATGATTAAAAAAATTACAATAGGAAACCCGATAGGGCTATTTGATCGACCTCTTCTTCCTCAAAATCTGATCTACAGCCATGAGTTTCAATCTAATGTTGTATCTACCAAAGTATAAGGAAACAACACTTCACTGTGGACTTCCGTTGAACACGTTATAAGCATTCAAATAACCATTAACGGTTGTGATCTGCCAACCCATCAACCCGACAAGATTGACACGCCTAGTTGCGGTTGATCGCATACGTGCACAATATTGTAAAAGAAAAATGCAATCTTCGAAACATGAAATTGAGGAATCAGTGGCTAAGCAAAGTAAATAAACAAAACAACATAATGCCAGTTAGAAATCAATAGCAAACAACAAAAAAAATAAGTGTGATGTTAGTTTATAGGAGTAAAAAAGGTAACTAGATTTAAAACTGGTTCAAACCCACAGTTTTCAAAAGAAAAAAACAGACATGATTAAAATGAGTTGTCTCATAGTTGAATTCCTGAAGGACATGATTTAAAAAACCCCAGTCCAAAACGCCTAACGCCGCCACCATCACTCAACCAGTCGTTGACGACACAACCAGATCGCCATCCTTGTAGCGTCCATATGTACAGCTTCTACATTCTCCTTGAACTCCTGAAACACAATCATAATCATTAGCATGCACAACTAATCATACAACAGAAATTTATGCTACCATCAATAATAATAATAATAATAATACAACATTACCTTATTGGTTGCCTGACTGACCAAAGATGATGAAGCTTATAGGGCCAGTACGGCAGGGCGGACCTACCTTATTGGTAGGGGTAGCCTCCGCTACCCCTTGACGCACCGACGGTAGTGTAAATTTTGAAAAATTTGACAGTTTTTTGATTTCGTTATCCCTTTTCTATAAAACGTCACCCATACGAAGATTTTCTGGATCCGCCACTACAGTACGGTACAGGTTTTCCATCAGAACCGATTGGCAAATCCAAGGGATTATATATTCGCTGGTAGTCTTCATCATCACTCTCAAAGACGGATGCTTCCTCCTGAAAATTAAAAAACAATAGATATCTTTTAGTATACTTTATCTTATACATCGTTATTATTATTATTATTATCTTATATACGAATAAAGCAAACTTACATCCTCCCATTCAGCATCTATTTCTTCGTCATATAACTGAGCCTGTTTCTTCTCAGCATTTTCTTTTGCTTGCATTATTTCCTACACGAAATCACGTCAGTTTCATCATAAACGATTCAAGAAAAACAGAAACATAAACATGGTTTTTGTTTGACAAAATTACCTCTAACGAAATATCAGAAAGCATCTCTATGTAGAGCTCCATGAGGGCAATCTGTTTGGCATCATCATTTTGATGATGAGTACCTCTGGTTTTTAATCTCAGTGCGCGCAATGCGTACCATGCAAGCAAGAAAAGAAAAAGAAGCCCGTTATGCTCTTACCTCCAGCAACTTCTCAGGACCAAGTGCAACCGGTTCAACGACTGTACTATAGCAGTCTAGATCAATTGATGTAACTTGTTCGGATGCATATCCGTTTTCTTGATGCTCGTCCTTCCATCCGTCTACTCTGCCAATGGCCCATTGCTCTTCAAACTCTGTGGTCGCCTGCAATGCGATTTTAGTCCCTGATTTTTGTCATTTTCATCGACCACCATCACCGCCTCCCACCACCCACCTCATCACAACCTTCTATCATCGCCACCACGTGCCTGCACCGTCACCACCCACCCACCCCACTACCGGGCACTTTTCTTGCCACCCACGTCATCAACCAACACCACCACCGTCATCGTAAAACCAACAACCACCGCCATCATCTTCACTGTAACCGGCACAACACCATCCCCATACCATCGTACCTGCAAAAAGGGAAAGAAAAATGTGGTTTGACCAAAATTCATCTAAGTTAACTAATTTTTTTAATGAAGTTAGTGGGTTGGATGAAAATGGCAAAAAATGACAAAAGTCACAAACTAAAAAAAATTAAACTATTTGGACTAAAATGACAAGAAAAAAACTATTTGGGCTAAAGTGACAATTTTGGTCAAACCTCACAGACTAAAATGACAATTTACTCTTTATTAACAACACCGAAGATTGAAAACGAGGCGGTTGTTATTATCTCTTATGTACAAAAAATAAAACTCTACTGTAGACTATTTACTTAAGTTCAAATCGACAACCACATTGACTTGATCGTTCAATTTTGGCACTCACGGACGAAAATTGTAGTTTACTTGAAAACAAATATACAAAACAAAGGTTTGAAAAATATTTTACAAGACGAAATCTACCAAAAAATTGTTCTTAGGTCTTGAGAATTCAATACATGTTAATGTTGGACTTTACCTTTGAGGATTGACATAAGTATTCATTTTAAAAACATGCCAACAATGTAAGAAAACACATCGGAGAGAATTTGTGAACATGTTTTAAAAACTCAAAAAAGAGCCCAAATTTTGAAAAGTGATACTAAACTGCCTACAACTTCATGAAGGATTAACCATGCACATGCCATAGGCCCATAACTAGACTATCATTTTGTGAAAAGTTGTTCTCACTTTTCTTAAGCAAACATTCGAACAATATTTTCACAAGTCACCTTTTCACACTAAAATCTAGAATTCCAAGTAACCTTTAGATGATTTTCAAAAGGGGCGGACCTAGAGTGATAGAAAGGGTAACCTACGTTGCCTCTTGACGCTCTGACGGTAGTGTAAATTTTGGAAAAATTTAACGTTTTTTTTCGATTTTGTTACCCCTTTTCATTTAAAACGTTACCCCTATGTGGATTTTCTAGATCCACCACTGATTTTCAACAGTTTACACATTATATACATTAGAGAAGAAGTGTGACAATACTTTTTTGCAACACTCTATCCAAATAGTTATGTTATATTTTAGAGGTAACCCACATATTTTCTAGATTCAGCACTGATTTTCAATAGTTATGTTTATTTTGTAATATTTGGTAAGTTAGATTTATGGACTCAAGTAAAAATATTAGGTGTGGATTTATGTGCTCACACAAGCGAAGACATGTTCGTATATTGTAGTTTATTACATTGAAGAAGCTATTTGAATACATTGTTAAAACCCATTGATTATGACATGATATATACACTAGACTAAAATAAATTTTATAAACATGACTTTAAAGGGAAAAACAAAATTATAAGTTGGCCTAAGGACGAAAAAAAAAGCAAAACATAAACTGTAGAGCTTATCAGGAGATACTTTATCTATTATCAGTTAATAAAGAAATATTAGTTTAAACAATTTATCAGTTAACAAGGTTAGAACCCCGTGTATTACACGGGTTGAATAAATATACTAAGTAATAAAAAAAGTTACATCTTTAAAAACCCTGCATTACACGGATTGGATAAACACATATATTACACGGCTTAAATTCATATAATATAATTGGTTAACATACACAGTCATCAATATACGTTTTTGAATTTTTTTTATGTACTTTATACTTTTTATAACATTTTACATTGTTTTATTATTTAGAAACTTGTGTGTTACATAAGTTATAACATTTTAATATATTTGGTTTTTATTTATTTATCAAGCATCTTAGAAAGCTTATACATGAAATATTAAGTAGTTATTATTAATAGAAAAAATAATATAAAATAATTATATAGCAATAATCATTGTATTAATAAATTGAGTAAAATGAATAGTAGGCTTTTACGTACCTAAGTTGTATGTGAAAGCAATTAAAACTACGTTGTTTTCATTAAACGTAATTAATAAGTTACATTAAATATTCTTATTTCAATTATTACTTAGAATTTGTGTATTGAATAAGTTATAACATTTTAATTTGGTTTGTATATACATATTAAATAGCTTAGAAAGTTAATCAATGAAATATTAAGTATAACAGAAGAATAAAACAAAAGAATTATATAGCAATAATCATTGTATTAATAAATTGAGGAAAATGAATATTAGGCTCTTACATACCTAAGTTGTATGCGAAACCAATCAAAATTACGTCGTTTTAATTAAACGTAAGCAATAAATTATATTAAATATTCGTATTTCAAATCCAGTTTATTTCAGTAGAATGTAAATTATATATCCTAATCTATTCACACACCTCTGCTGCCTATTTGGACATCCCTGGGCCCTAGACGGGTCGTATAGCACTGATTTTGAGGAGTCAGCAAGTACCTGGCAGGGCGCATAAATTTTAGTCTTTAGACGGGACGTCTGGACCTAGACGACCCGTCTAGAAGGTTGTGTTTTTTTTTTGTTGGAAAAGGGGTGTTTTGGTGGGTAGATTGGTTGTTGTTGGAGTTTGAAAAAATAGTGTTTTGGTGGGGTAAATTGGTTGTTGTTGGAGGTTGATTTTTTTAGGTGTAATTTTAGGTTTTTAAAAAGTTTTGTTTGTTGTATAAAAAGTGAGTTATGTTTTTCAATCGTTTATATATTTAATTGTTTTTACATTATATTTTTTTTTAAAATATAATACTAAAATTTAATACTGTTTTCAACATTTTAAGATGAATGCAACAAGTGTATGTTGTTTCCGTATTACATTTCAATGTCGATTTAACACAAACAATCATCAAGTAATCGAATAACTGAAAATAAAGTTAAATATAACATATATAACATAAATTTGTACAACCAAAACAATAATTATCTGTACAGCTGAAAAGTAAATACAAAATATCTATGCATACGAGTCAGCATCGGAGTCGGCATCGGGATCAGGATCTGGTTGCTGCTGCTGATGTGGTGCTTGAGGTGGTGGGAGCGGTATGGCAGGTAACCCCTCTCTCTAGTCTATCATGTGCCTCCCGAACCAGCCAGCCATCCATAACCCTATCGACGTCGGCTCGTAAGCGCGGGTATGCCGCACTCCCGGGGCATGACCTGAAAGGACGTGCTGCGGAAACTAAGGCGCCTCGTGAGGTGGTGGTGGCGGTGGCGGTGCCGGTCCGTCAACATCAACCGGAGGGTCCTGGACTACCGCTGCCTCATCTGCCGGCGGATGGACTGGAGCGAAGTGATCGGGCAGCGGCTCCGGAATCCATGGCTCACCTTCGCGGGTTTTAAACCGCTCGCCTAATACGCCGAACCTCTTCACCAGCCTCATCCCTCGCAAGGTCAGAAAACCCATCCGCGTAGACGGTATGGCCGGCTGCAAGTGCGGGTCCGAATCCAGCACAAGACACAACGACCGGGCAATGATGGTGACGTACGCCACGCCGTACAAAAAGCCGCGCTTCTGCCGGTGGTGGGCGGAGGCGAAGTACTGGGCGAGACTGTGCGCAAGTGCGCACGACCTCTTATACAAAAGACAATAGAAAAAAAATAAGTCGGTGCTCGTACACCACGCACGGCTTTGTCCGCGAGCGGTAATAGACGTAGCGAGCATCCGATGTAGATACCTGCACATTATATTAGCGAAACACGGAAATTAATTCATAACAACAATAATCAAACAATTAACGTAATAAACATACGTACCTGTACAACGGGTCGGCAACGTGAGAAATTCTCCCATTCGCCCTGACATGCTCCCAAGTGTCAGGGCCTGCGACCACCTCCCAAAAGCCCAAAAGAGTGGCTCTATCCACCACCACAAGCCTCTCCGTATATACATCCGTAGCAATCTCCTACAGCAGGTATATGCCGCTATGAACGACAAACTCTGCAAGCATCATCGAATGCCACACACCGACCAGCCTAAATGAAACCTCCGGCGAAGGGGGAAGACCCTGTGGCTGGGGAGGCAGCTGGTCGACCCGTGGAGGGTGGAACGTGAAGGTCGATAGGAACTCGACGAGCAGCTCCCTGTAAGTCAGCGTGCCGGCCAGGTCAAACAGTCGGTGCCACGGAGAATCTACGGGAATGAAGAATCGAAGTCTGGGTGTCTCACCAATCGCCTCGATCGCGTACCAGTCGACCGCCGAGTGCGATCCGACCTGCATCCGGCGTAGCTTGCCGCAAAATCGGGCGGCCTCGGTGTCGGGCGGGAACTCAAGGTAGGGGTGGCCGTGGAGCGGATCCACCGACGCTGTCGGGGCCCGTCGCGGACCATGCGGATGTGGGTCCCCGTGTATCGGATCTCCAATCTCGTTCATAACTAATCTGCGATTGTATAATACAGTTTAACACGAATAAAACAATAAATTATAAAAGAAAAAAAATATTTTCAAGGTCGTATACTGGGGTCGTCAAGGGCTAGACGCCCCGTCTTGTTCATCAGAAATCCCAAATACTTCAACATCACAGCGCATAAACCCTAAAAACTTTCAAATTCAGAAACAACCTACGTTTTAAATACATAATACATTAAAGTTTATTGAAGTATAGTTGAAAATACCCATCGGAGAAGCTTGATTTCGCAAAAATACGGCCGGAATACGGTAGAATATGGCAGGACACGAATGTGTGTGTGTGGTTGAGTGTGTTTTGTGTTGGTGTCATCTGTCTCTGATCGTCTAGGCATCCAGACATATACGAGGCCTAGACGGGTCGTCTAGGCCTAGACGACCCGTATGAAATAAACGATAAATTACCATTTTACCCCTGAATTGCCGCCGTCTAGGCCTAATTCATGGGGCAAAATGGTAATTAACCAGCTGAGAGTTTTACAGCTCAGCATGGTTAATTACCATTTTGCCCCTGAACTAGGCCTAGACGGGCAGTAGTTCAGGGGTAAAATGGTAATTTACATCTTAAATTTAAAATTCAAAATTTTTCAGGGATAAAGATCCCGCCTACACTGTACGTTGCGTCTAGGTCTAGACGACCCGTCTAGGCCCTGATATTATGCCCATTTTGTCCCTGATTTTGGCCTAGACGACCAAGAAACCAGGGGTAGAATGGTAATTTACAATTTAAACTTTAAATTCAGAATTTACCAAACTATACATTACGTCTAGGTCTAGACGACCCGTCTAGGTCTAGACGACCCGTCTAGGTCTAGACGACCCGTCTAGGCCTTGATAATATGACCATTATGCCCCTGAGCTTAGCCTAGACGGCCAACAAATTGGGGGTAGAATGGTCTTCTTGCTAGACCAAGACGGGGCGTCTAGGTCTAGACGACCCGTATATATGCATTTAATTTTTTTGGTATAACTAATAGTATTTTATTTACTTAATTTGAACTTTGATATAAGCCGACATTCTACCAGTACACTAAAGGCACAACAAATAAACCATACAAAGCCTATCTAAAAACCAACAAACTCCGGGTATTGACAAACAGACGACAATTATACTCTCCGAGCTCGCACGTCCCACCGGCAGTATCGACAGTTCGTCATCTGCCGGTGCCGACGGTGGGACGTGAGAACTCGGATAGTATAATTGCTGTTGTTTGTCAATACCCAGAGTTTGTTGGTTTTTAGATGGGCTTTGTATGGTTTTTTAAACCGTACAAAGCCTATCTAAAAACCAACAAACTTCGGGTATTGACCAACAACAGCAATTATACTCTCCGAGCTCTCACGTCCCACCGTCGCCACCGGCAGTATCGACATTTCGTCGTCTGCCGGTGCCGACGGTTGGACGTGAGAGCTCGGCGAGTATAATTGCTGTTGTTTGTCAATACCCGTAGTTTGTTGGTTTTTAGATGGGCTTTGTATCTAAAAACCAACAAACTCGGGTGTTGACAAACAGACGGTAATTGTAGTATCCAAGCTCTCATGTCCAACCGTCGCCACGGGCAGTATTGACATTTCGTCATCTGCCGGTGCCGACGGTTGGACGTGAGAGCTCGGAGAGTATAATTACCGTCTGTTTGTCTACCCGGAGTTTGTTGTTTTTAGATACAAAGCTTTGTATGGTTTAATTGTTGTGCCTTGGGTGTACTGAAGGAATGTCGGCTTATATCAAATTTCAAATTAAGTAAATAAAATCCTATTAGTTATACCAAAAGTTTTTTTATTGTATTAAAAAAATCTTTGTATTATTTATACAAATAAATCATATTAAACATAAAAAAAATCGAGCCATTGTTCTTGCTTTGTTGACCGTGGTTGACCAAGACTGATCATCAGACGATGACTGAGACTCGTTAGGTGCTGTAGAAACACCTGAAATAAGTTCAACAACATATCACTAGACACAACCTCCTCTTGCTCGTTAGAATTGGGAACACCGCTCTCCCCTAACAACGATATCACCATTAGTAAATAATTAAAACAACTAGTTTAACTTAATAACTGTTACCGTATTGACTTCAGGCACCCATGACCCATCCCAGTTTAATGACATTTCACCACCTTTGAATGATATCAGATGAAGTAATACAAGCCAAAGTTCATGACAGAAAATTCCGACGACGAATTGAAAGTTTTATGCGATATCAAATGCTCTGCATGAGTCTATTTAACAAAGAAATAGACGCCCCGTCTAACGCCTAGGCGGAGCGTATCACTTTACTACTTTACCGATATGCATTGAATGATATCAGATGAAGTAATATAAGCCAAAGAAGAAGACGGAGAGAAATCCGACGACGAATTGAAAAATTTCTGCGACACAAATGCTCCGCATGGCTCTATTTAAGAAGGATATATACGCCCCATCTAGGCCTAGACGGGGCGTATTACTTTGCAACTTGACTTACATGCATGCAGAGCACAACCTTCAAGACATCTCGTCTAGCCTAGACGCCCCTTCTTGGCCTGGTCGTCTTCGACATCCGTCTATTGCTAGACGACCCGTCTAAAGGGTGTCTAAATAGGCAAATGGGTGTGTGAATATGTAGACCCAATTATATATTGATATATGTTAAGTATATTTGACTTTTTCTTTGATGCTGTTAATATATTTGTGTGATTGATTTTTCTAATCATGAAATAGAAAGAAAGAATAATAATAAAAATTACAAGAAGACCCACGTATAAGAAGAGAAATAATTCAACTTTGATCAGTATACCTTCCGTCTTGTTTATCACCTTCGTCTCTTTCCCTAAACAAAATCCTCAGAAACAAGTTTACTCATTCAAGGTTTATCCCATTAATGGTAAGTCAATGTGGCCAAGGTCTCAACTGCCAACAACAATCACACCACCTTATTCCTATAAGTCCTAAGGGCATAAAGAGAAACAAGGTGATGCTGGAACTAGCAAAGGGCAGAAAAGAATTGTGGGGACAAGTCGGAAGTAGCAAGTAAAAGTATGTGGCAAGTGTAGGGGAATAGGTCACAACATCAAAACCTGTAATGGATAAAAGAAGGTGTAGGAGATTGGGTTTTCCTTTTGGTATTATGTCTATGTCCATGGTTTTAGCTTTATGTAGAACATGTAGTTAGTTTTTTCGGTTGTTTATGTCCATGGAACATATCTATGTTTATGAATTTGGTATATAACTGACAATTATGTATTAGGAGCCTTAGGTAGCCATTTTGGTAGGATATGTTATGTGTTTTGCTCATTTTGGTATATTGGTCAATTGTTACTGCATTTTGTGCATATTGGTTGCATTATGGCTGCATTTTGCTTGAACTATGGTTGCATTGCATATTAGTTGTATATTGGTAAATAAGTTGCTGCATGTTTTGATATTGGTCAATTGTTGCATATTAATTACTTATTAGTCAATTGTTGCATTATGGGAGCATATTAGCTTGCATTTAGGTCAATTAGTTGTTGAATATTATAGGACATTTAGATGTTGAATTTCGTTGCATATTATTGGACATTTACATGTATAGGACATTTACATGATGAATTAGGTTGCATATTATTGGACATTTACATATTGCAATTAACACCATTGACTAAACAATAGTCAAACATTTCCATTCATTACAAACCAAGGTACATACATTTTCTATTGAACCATACATAGTCTACTACACAAAGTTCACGCCACATAGAAGACAAACAAGATCCAACTGAAAATCAGGTAATTCTTCTAAGTTCTTGCTTTGTCTTCAAGAATTCTTCTTTGTTCTTCACTCATCTTTAACTTCTTCATACTCAATCTTGCTCTTCAAAAAATCGGGTAAGATGTCCACACAACTTTGACACATTTTTGATGGTTGAATCCACATTAAAAAAAACCCACGTTTTTTTGTTCCAAAACACTAAAAAACTTTAATTTTTAGATAAGGGTGATTTTAAGAAAAAATTAATCACTTACCTTATCATAGCGTTCATAGAACTTTTGGCCTTGATTTTTAGATGTTTTCTTATGTTTGACTCGCAACTTTCTTTCCACACCCACAAACCACCATGATTTTTTGCAATCTGAAAACCTTATTTTTTTACACTCGGGGATGACTGTCACACTGTAACATCCGTCAAAAAACGGGTTTCCAAACCCGCTTCGTTTATTAATCGAATATCAAGTTATAAAATTTCGTTGCGTATTTATGATTTATTTTAATTTTAAACAATACATAATTAATAAACAATTTAGAATTTAAAAACTATAATTGATAAAAAGTGAAAATAAAATAAATAAAAAAGAAAGAAGGCTGTCGGGTTTCGAACCCGGGTCAGCCGGATGAAACCTCAAAGACTGAACTAACACATATCCCACCACTCCGCCACTTGTGTTATTTGTTGATACATGGAAACAATTAATACTTATAATAAAACTCGAAATTGAATTCAGTCAACAGCGCGCCCATTTCGCAGTCGCCGGAAAATCCGACGATTTCGCCAATTATCGACGGTTTCTTTTGACTTAGCGTATGTATTAACATCGACATCGGTTATAACCGATGTCTAATCCCGCGACATCAGTCATAACCACCGGAGAAAGGCTGACCCACGAATCAAGACTGAAATCAGACCCAATTCATTGTGATTCTTCCCTATAAATACAAACCCAAGTCTCTGGAAATCATTTCGCTCAAAATCGCACCATTTCTCGAATCAATTTCACTCGCCGGAGATTTTCTGCAATCATCGGACTTTCGCCGGAAAACCGAGACTTTCATCAAAACGGTAAATACCTCGACTCTTTCGGTATCAATCCATTGTTAGACTATTACTAACTTCAATCCATCAACCAGAATCAATCCCAGACGACGTAGCCGGAATATTCTGCTCTCGCCGGAAAACCTTTGGAATTTCCAAAATCACGCTGTGAATCGGTATAATCATTCAAACCTTCTGTTAATCCTTGATTAGTAACTCAATTTCACAACTAATCGATCAAAACTGTTAATTGATCCGAACAGACGGAGTTCACAAAACAGAGCCGACGATCCTTGCCGGAGTTCTGAGAAAGACATCTGTTTCGGTACATTCATTTCCAAAACTCTCTCTATCCATCTCATTTCAATCACTTATAAATTTCGTTAATCGAATCAAACAAGAACAGTTGAATAATAGTTGTCTGTGTCTTTGAACGAAGAATATGAAGTCGAACTTATGTATAAGTATAATTAAAATAAGATATTAAACCGGGTTAGACACACAGTCCAGCGGTGGACTGTGTGCAAACGATTAACACACGTCTCGAGTTCGATCCTTGACACAACCTCACTCTCTGAAATAAAAATGTTCTTTTTAAACGGAACCGGATCAACTCGCTGTAAGATGTTAAGTTTAATAAAAATCAGTATATTAACCAGGTTAGACACACAGTCCAGCGGTGGACTGTGCAACCCTAAACCACGGGTCCCGGGTTCGAGACCTGTTGTATGCACCGGTCCGATATAATTAAATCCTTTTTAAAAATAAATGATTTCTGGTTAAATTAAATAGTGTATAAATATAATTAAAAACAGAAATATATTCGGGTTAGACACGTAGCTCAGTTGGTATAGCTGCGTGCACGCGTACGGGAGGTCTCGGGTTCGAGCCTCACCCAGCGCATACATACACACGTCCGAACCGGTCAACAGTCAACAGTCACAGTTAACGGTCAATGGTCAACCCAAAAAGTCAACAATTTTTTTATATTTTTATTTATTTATTTAATTTAAACATCAATTAAAAATACTTAAAAATAATATTTTTAAAGTTAGAAAATGACCTTAAACTCACAAAAATAAATCTAAAAACCTTATTAAAATTGTTAATAAAATCCACTTATTACCGTACCTTTCCGTTGTTATTTAGGTTAGTTATTCCTCATCGATCAACACTCTAAACTCGTGCGCATTCAACATCATCTAACGAACGCACCCATTGTGAGTGAATCTCTACCAATTCCCCGTTTTAATCACATTTTGGGGTGTATCATGTGTCGCTTATTATTTATTACATTTAAACACTTGTGCATCCATCATATCCATGATCAAATGTGTATTCAATATGTATCAACTGTTTGTGTGGTTAATGTTTAGATTAAATTTATCATTTTCAGTACATACATCATCATAGGCCGCCGCTCCCCATTACCTATGAGCGTGAGCCGTTCCCCATTACCTATGAGCGTGAACGAGGAGTTGCCAACATACGATCGGCTCCGTTTGATTGAGCCTTGATCGCACATATATCATCAAATGCCGTCCGTTCCCCATTACCTCTGAGCGTGAACGTGACGTTGCCAACATATACATTATCATTCATGTCATATATTCATGCAAGGTGGTTTGTTGTTTGTTATTGTTATGTTATTTTACGTTTGCTCACATATGATTATTGCACAATTTTTCCATATTAAATACAACAAGAAATCTATAATAAATGTTTTCTAACAAGGTTCACTCGCCAACTTTTGTTGACCCAAAATCCCCCATTTTACACATGATACAGGTGATCCAGTTGAAGCAAGAAACATATAGGACGGATTAGAAGAATAAATCAGTTTAGAACTTTGGATTGTTTTACTTTGTTTCATTTCCTTGTATTTGTATGAATTTGGTTTGAACATTAAGTTGTAATTTGAATTTAATAAATATGAAACATTTAGTAAACATCATGAGCTTTGGTGATAACCCAATTATGCCCCGACTCTTATTCCGCTGCGGGTCGGGGTGTGACAGATTGGTATCAGAGCCATGACTATAGGGATATAGGATAGG
Source organism: Scalesia atractyloides (assembly GCA_947069175.1). Lineage (NCBI taxonomy): Eukaryota > Viridiplantae > Streptophyta > Magnoliopsida > Asterales > Asteraceae > Scalesia > Scalesia atractyloides. Next base: position 85,767,395 of record CAMTDV010000116.1, on the reverse strand, counting down.
TTATTAGACCCTTAGAGCCTATACTATAGTTGATTAGAATTTCTAAATTGTTTGTGTGTTACATGCAAAATTCATGATGTTTATATGCTTTATGTTTATTGTTACATTCAATGTTATGCAAGCATGTTCATAAGTACATATTATTATACAATGCTCATCATGAATCATATCCTCATAACATACCATATCCATGAGAGCACACACCTCACAATTCATATGATTTTTACAACGATTTTTGTATTTTCAAATCACATCAAAGTGACTTCTCATGACGGGCATATAGTAACTGAAAGGGTACGAGTACCGGTAGTCGGAACGTCCTGTCTAGGCTTGGCATTCGTATAAATCCAAAATAAAGGACCAGTTTGCCTACCTGGGGACTAACGATGAGAGTACGAAGGACCTATTAGGCCAAAGCATGCTATACCAAACGTCGTGTGAACTAACCCTACTTTGAGTTGTCATTGTGTCTATACCTGGACACCCTCCGACCATACATCTCGCGAACATATTTCATGGTTTTCCTTCGGGTGACGCGAGTGTTAAACCGCCAAAACCAATGTGAATCCTACTAAGCCAATAGTCATGGGGGCCCACATGACTATACAGGCGATGGTATGGGGGACATTGGAGGCCCAAACATGAGCAAACCAAAGACATCCTATGGATGTAGTTGCATTATTGATGATTATGTTATTTTATTACTTTTAACGACACATGACACCTAATCACTTCTTAAACTCACAATCTTCCTATATATGTTCCTGTATATGTCGGCTAGGCAGCTACGAGGAGGTCGAAAGTCAGGAAGGTCAAACGAACGTTTGGCCACCCAAATTGCAAAACAAATGGCCGCGGTGCTTCCTGACATCGTTATTCAAGTCCAACAAGCTCTCTCCGTGAATCCCATCAACCCTACCAACCAAGAAGACCAGAACGTCGACAACCCTTCCTCCAAGAAGTGCTCCTACAAACACTTCAAGTCTTGCGATCCCCCAAAGTATGAAGGGACCGAAGGTGTCACTGCTCTCCTCCACTGGTTTGAGGAAATGGAGAACACTTTCCTCAACTGCGATTGTCCCGAGGATCGCAAGGTACGTTACACAACCGGGAGACTATTTGGGGTAGCCCTGACCTGGTGGAACACCGAGAAGGGTAAGAGAGGAGTTGAAGATGCTATAGCCTTAACGTTGGAAGAGTTAAGGGAAATAATGACAAGACGCTTCTGCCCAAGAAGCGAAATCAAGAAGTTGGAAGATGAATTCCACTCGCTAAAGCAAAAGGAAGGAGATCATACTTCCTACAACAAAAGATTTCTTGAGCTGAATCAGATGGTTCCTAACTTGTTCACCCCAGTATACCGCTTGGTTGAACACTACATTCGAGGCCTCCCCTCGAAAATTCAAGACTCGGTTCTAAGCACTTCACCTGCAACACTGGAAGCTGCAATGGAACTAGCTACCGAACTTACCGAGAATCGCATCCGAAACGGTAAATTCAAGGAGGAGAAAAAGAAAGCCCCCATAGAGGCTCAAACTTCAAACCATACTGGCTCCTCTTCGAAGTTTACTGGTAAAAGGAAGCGAAACACCAGAAACTTTGCTGTCACCCAAACAAACCCCCCAATCACTGTTGCACCCATCACCCAAGTTGCCCCCTCATCTACACCATACAAAAGGCCATACTCCGGCCCCTACCCAAAATGCACCCGTTGCCAATACCATCACTCTCCCAAACACTCCTGTCAATATTGCACCAGCTGTGGTCGTGCAGGTCACACCATCCAAACTTGCTGCACACTTCAGCGAATGAACCGCAACCAACCCTCAACCCAAACCCACCATCAGATCATGGGTCAAGCCCAACAACCCTTACTATTACCACCTACACAACATACGGCCCAAACCTACTACCAACCCAACTACCCCATGATGCAACCCATGCGGGCTTGTTACAACTGTGGAGACCCAAACCACTTTTGAAACACTTGTCCACGCTTGGTGAACATCATACATGCTCAAGCTCAAGCAAATCCGGTGAATCAAGCTAACCAAGCTCCTCCACCTGCTAGAGGAAGAGCTTTCAACATCAACGCCAATCAAGCTAGGGCCAACAACAACGTGGTTAACGGTACGTTTCTCATCAATGGTAGTTATGCATCCATGTTATTTGATACTGGGGTGGATAAGAGTTTTGTGTCCTTAGAATTTGAACCCATCCTCAACCAAACTCGTGATAAACTCATGGAATCCATAACGGTGGAAGTTGCTGACGGAAAACCGGTTTCATTAAACTCTATTATACGGAATTGTACTCTCACTCTAAACGATCACGATTTTCCAGTTGACCTCATTCCTATGAAGTTGGGAAGTTTCGACATTATAATCGGTATGGACTGGCTCAGCCAACATCATGCTGAAGTAGTATGCCGCGAGAAGTTCATTCGCATTCCTCTCGCAGACGGTCAAACCATACGAATCTTTGGAGAAACCCCTTCGAAAGGACTCAAATTGATGTCCTGCCTTCAAGCCCGAAAGTACCTCCGCAAGAACTATGTCGCATTCTTAACTCACGTTGTCAAGAAGGGAAACAAGGAGAAGAAACTCGAAGATATACCCGTAGTGAAAGAATTCCCACAAGTCTTTCCCGACGACATCTCAGGACTTCCTCCCATGAGAGAAGTCGAATTCCGCATTGATCTTGTACCTGGCGCTACACCCATCGCAAAATCTCCTTATAGGTTAGCCCCATCCGAAATGCAAGAGCTGGCCAGTCAGCTGCAAGAACTGACTAACAAAGGATTCATACGCCCTAGCTCATCGCCTTGGGGTGCACCTGTTCTGTTTGTGAAGAAAAAAGATGGAACGTTTCGTATGTGTATCCACTACAGAGAACTCAACAAGTTAACGGTCAAGAACCGCTATCCATTACCTCGCATCGATGATCTACTAGACCAACTTCAGGGTGCCACCTGTTTTTCAAAGATCGACCTTCGTTCTGGCTATCATCAACTCAGAGTACATGAAGAAGACGTCCCAAAGACCGCCTTCTGAACTCGTTATGGTCACTACGAATTCATGGTCATGCCATTTGGATTAACCAACGCCCCAGCTGTATTCATGGATCTAATGAATAGGGTATACAAACCCTATCTCGACCGCTTTGTCATAGTCTTTATCGACGACATCCTCATCTACTCAAATTCTAAGTCTGATCATGAACGACACCTTCGACTCATCCTCACACTCTTAAGAACCGAAAAGCTCTACGCTAAATTCTCCAAATGCGAATTCTGGTTAAGAGAAGTATAATTCCTTGGACATGTCGTCAATGACAAGGGAATACATGTCGACCCCTCAAAGATCAAAGCAGTACAGGAATGGCAAGCGCCACGTACCCCTACTGAAGTAAGATCATTTCTTGGTTTGGCGGGTTACTATCGCCGTTTCATTGCAAATTTCTCCCGTATTGCTGTACCACTCACGGCTTTGACACATAAAGGAAAACCCTTCATATGGGGACCTAAACAAGAAGAAGCCTTTCAAACCCTTAAGCAAAAGCTTTATGACGCACCTATCCTCACACTCCCCGAAGGTTGCGATGACTTTGTAGTATATTGCGACGCATCAGGGCAAGGACTAGGTGTGTATTAATGCAAAGGGAAAAAGTGATAGCTTATGCTTCTAGGCAACTCAAAGTGCATGAGAAGAACTATACTACCCACGACCTGGAACTTGGAGCCGTTGTGTTCGCTCTTAAGATATGGAGACATTACCTCTACGGTACCAAGTGTGAAATATACACTGACCACATGAGCCTCTAACATATCTTTAACCAAAAAGAGTTGAATATGAGGCAACGAAGATGGGTCGAACTTCTTAATGACTACGATTGTGAAATTCGGTATCATCCTGGCAAGGCAAATGTGGTGGCCGATGCACTCAGTCGAAAGGGTATGCGAACTCCATTCGTCTTCTATGTTCGCAAATCATAGCCGACATCAAAGATCAAATCCGAGAAGCTCAACATGTTTCTATAACAGAAAACGACATACGCAATGAGCTATCTTGTGGAGCAGAACTTAAACTCGAAACAAAATCTGACGGTATTCTGTATTATCTAGATCGCATATGGATTCCCGATCACAATAACCTTCGTGACTTCCTTATGAAAGAGGCGCACAAAACACGATACTCTGTACACCCAGGAGCCGACAAGATGTATCAAGACCTTTACACCTACTGGTGGCCTGGCATGAAAAAGGATATTGCTGTTTTTGTTTCCAAGTGCCTTACATGTTCTAAAGTAAAAGCTGAACATCAAAGACCTTCAGGACTTCTAACCCAACCTGAAATACATGTATGGAAGTGGGAAAATATAACCATGGACTTCATTACCGGGTTACCTCGCACCTCCAGTGGGTATGACACTATATGGGTAATCATTGATCGTCTCACAAAATCAGCTCACTTCATTCCGATTCGCGAGGACTTCAAGAACGAGAAGTTAGCTCGTATCTACATCAGCGAAATCGTAAGCCGTCATGGTGTACCTTTAAGCATCATTTCAGGCCGTGATGGTCGTTTCACTTCACGAACATGGCGAGCCGTACAACCGCTTTGGGTACACGATTAGACCTCAGTACCGCTTTTCATCCTCAAACTGATGGACAATCTGAACGCACTATCCAAACTCTTGAAGACATGCTTCGAGCATGTGTCATAAACTTCAAAGGGAATTGGGACGCTCATCTACCATTAGTTGAATTTTCGTACAACAACAGCTATCATTCAAGTATCGGCATGGCACCTTTCGAAGCTTTATATGGTCGTAAGTGCCGATCACCAATATGTTGGCACGAAATTGGAAAAGCTCAAATCACCGGTCGAGAATTAATCCAAGAAATAACAGACAAGATCCATCAAATTCGAAACAATCTTCTAGCAGCACAAAGTCGTCAAAAGAGTTATGCAGACAAACGACGAAAGCCCTTGGAGTTTAACATTGGTGACCAAGTACTTTTAAAAGTATCACCGTGGAAGGGTGTGGTTCGTTTTGGCCAAAAAGGCAAGCTAGCACCACGCTACGTAGGACCTTTCAAGATACTCGAAAGGGTAGGACCTGTAGCATACAAGCTTGACCTACCAGAAGAACTCAACATAATTCATCCCATATTCCACGTATCGAACTTGAAGAAATGCCTCGCCGATGAAAATCTCCATATTCCTTTAGAAGACATTCAAGTCGATGAATCTATGCATTTCATTGAAAAACCAGTAGAAATTATGGACTTCGGAGAGAAACGTTTAAGACGAAGCCGTATTCCAAACGTCAGGGTACGCTGGGAGTCAAAATGAGGACCTGAGTTTACTTGGGAACGTGAAGACTCAATGGGCGAGAAATACACACATCTTTTTCCTGTTACCACTACTACTTAAATTTCGGGACGAAATTTTTAAAAATAGGGGATACTGTAACATCCGTAAAAAAACGTGTTTCCAAACCCGCTTCGTTTATTAATCGAATATCAAGTTATAAAATTTCGTTGCGTATTTATGATTTATTTTAATTTTAAACAATACATAATTAATAAACAATTTATAATTTAAAAACTATAATTGATAAAAAGTGAAAATAAAATAAATAAAAAAGAAAGAAGGCTGTCGGGTTTCGAACCCGGGTCAGCCGGATGAAACCTCAAAGACTGAACTAACACATATCCCACCACTCCGCCACTTGTGTTATTTGTTGATACATGGAAACAATTAATACTTATAATAAAACTCGAAATGGAATTCAGTTAACAGCGCGCCCATTTCGCAGTCGCCGGAAAATCCGACGATTTCGCCAATTATCGACGGTTTCTTTTGACTTAGCGTATGTATTAACATCGACATCGGTTATAACCGATGTCTAATCTCGCGACATCAGTCATAACCGCCGGAGAAAGGTTGACCCACGAATCAAGACTGAAATCAGACCCAATTCATTGTGATTCTTCCCTATAAATACAAACCCAAGTCTCTGGAAATCATTTCGCTCAAAATCGCACCATTTCTCGAATCAATTTCACTCGCCGGAGATTTTCTGCAATCATCGGACTTTCGCCGGAAAACCGAGACTTTCATCAAAACGGTAAATACCTCGACTCTTTCGGTATCAATCCATTGTTAGACTATTACTAACTTCAATCCATCAACCAGAATCAATCCCAGACGACGTAGCCGGAATATTCTGCTCTCGCCGGAAAACCTCTGGAATTTCCAAAATCACGCTGTGAATCGGTATAATCATTCAAACCTTCTGTTAATCCTTGATTAGTAACTCAATTTCACAACTAATCGATCAAAACTGTTAATTGATCCGAACAGACGGAGTTCACAAAACAGAGCCGACGATCCTTGCCGGAGTTCTGAGAAAGACATCTGTTTCGGTACATTCATTTCCAAAACTCTCTCTATCCATCTCATTTCAATCACTTATAAATTTCGTTAATCGAATCAAACAAGAACAGTTGAATAATAGTTGTCTGTGTCTTTGAACGAAGAAGATGAAGTCGAACTTATGTATAAGTATAATTAAAACAAGATATTAAACCGGGTTAGACACACAGTCCAGCGGTGGACTGTGTGCAAACGATTAACACACGTCTCGAGTTCGATCCTTGACACAACCTCACTCTCTGAAATAAAAATGTTCTTTTTAAACCGAACCGGATCAACTCGCTGTAAGATGTTAAGTTTAATAAAAATCAGTATATTAACCAGGTTAGACACACAGTCCAGCGGTGGACTGTCTGCAACACTAAACCACGGGTCCCGGGTTCGAGACCTGTTGTGTGCACCGGTCCGATAAAATTAAATCCTTTTTAAAATAAATGATTTCTGGTTAAATTAAATAGTGTATAAATATAATTAAAAACAGAAATATTTCGGGTTAGACACGTAGCTCAGTTGGTAGAGCTGCGTGCACGCGTACGGGAGGTCTCGGGTTCGAGCCTCACCTAGCGCATACATACACACGTCCGAACCGGTCAACAATCAACAGTCACAGTCAACGGTCAATGGTCAATGGTCAACCCAAAAAGTCAACAATTTTTTTATATTTTTATTTATTTATTTAATTTAAAAATCAATTAAAAATACTTAAAAATAATATTTTTAAAGTTAGAAAATGACCTTAAACTCACAAAAATAAATCTATAAACCTTATTAAAATTGTTAATAAAATCCACTTATTTATCGTACCTTTCCGTTGTTATTTAGGTTAGTTATTCCTCGTCGATCAACACTCTAAACTCGTGCGCATTCAACATCATCAAACGAACGCACCCAATGTGAGTGAATCTCTACTAATTCACCGTTTTAATCACATTTTGGGGTGTATCATGTGTCGCTTATTATTTATTACATTTAAACACTTGTGCATCCATCATATCCATGATCAAATGTGTATTCAATATGTATCAACTGTTTGTGTGGTTAATGTTTAGATTAAATTTATCATTTTCAGTACATACATCATCATAGGCCACCGCTCCCCATTACCTATGAGCGTGAGCCGTTCCCCATTACCTATGAGCGTGAACGAGGAGTTGCCAACATACGATCGGCTCCATTTGATTGAGCCTTGATCGCACATATATCATCATAGGTCGTCCGTTCCCCATTACCTATGAGCGTGAACGTGACGTTGCCAACATATACATTATCATTCATGTCATATATTCATGCAAGGTGGTTTTTTGTTTGTTATTGTATGTTTATTTACGTTTGCCCACATATGATTATTGCACAAATTTTTCCATATTAAATACAACAAGAAATCTATAATAAATGTTTTCTAACAAGGTTCACTCGCCAACTTTTGTTGACCCAAAATCCCCCATTTTTACACATGATACAGGTAATCCAGTTGAAGCAAGAAACATATAGGACGGATTAGAAGAATAAATCAGTTTAGAACTTTGGATTGTTTTACTTTGTTTCATTTCCTTATATTTGTATGAATTTGGTTTGAACATTAAGTTGTAATTTGAATTTAATAAATATGAAACATTTAGTAAACATCATAAGCTTTGGTGATAACCTAATTATGCCCCGACTCTTATTCCGCTACGGGTCGAGGTGTGACACACACCCTGACCCGCAGTGGAAATGGTAGTCGGGGCATGATTGGGTTTTCATCAAAGCTCATGACATTTACTATAAAGTTTCATATTTATTATTTCTTTTTAAAGAATAAATTACAATAAACATATAAGTACAACATGTTCAAATACATTTTTCATGACTTCTTTATTTTTCTTCTAAGGCAATTTCCTATGTGTTCCTTGCTTCAACATGTCCACCTGTATCATGTGTAAAAATAAGGTTTTGGGTCAAGAAAAGTTGGCGAGTAAATCTTATGAAAACATTTGAACGAATTTGTTATATTGGTTATAAAAAGTTGCATAACCACATATGAGTATACGTATATGTAAGTTTAATCACAATACACATGATATCAATTAATGCACACGCACACACCAAATGATGAACAATGAGATCAAGGCTCAATCAAACGGAGCCGGTCTAATGAGGCACGCGATGCTCAACTCGTCTCCAACGAGGAACTGATGGGCCTAATGAATGATTTGCACGCAACTTGACAAAATGTAAACACACATCACAACAAACAACATTTACATCACACGTTTAGATCATATAATGATAATAGCACAAGTTTGGATAGACGAAATAAATAAGGCGACACATGATACACCCCAAAACATGAATAAAAAGGGGAATTTGTAAGAATTCACTCACAGTGGGTGCGTTTCCTTGATCGAAGACGAACGCGCACGAATTTGGGATTAAACAGACGAAGGAAAACTAACCTAAAATAATAACGCGATAAATAGATAAATTAATATTTTTAATTTTTGCTTTTTATTAGATTTTTAGGTTATTGGAGTAATTGATACAAATTTTTAAAAGCTTAAAAACCATATTTTGAAGTATTTTTAACTAATTTTCAAAGAAAATAAAAAGGATTTTTAATTAAAAAAATTACCCTTTTTCTAAGGGTTGACTGGTCAACGGCCGGTTCAACCGGTTTAAATTATTGGCAGCGTGTAAGGTTCGAACTCGTGACCTCCCGTATACGTGCACTCAGCTCTACCAACTGAGCTACGTGTCTAACCCGTAAGATTCTCTGATTTTATTATATTTATACACTATTTAGATTATTCATAAATCATTTATTTTAAAAAGAATTTAAAATCCTTTCTTTGAACCAGTGTGTACCGGTCTCGAACCTTTGCCCTCGGCGTTGATTTGCACCCAGCCCAACCAGTTGGGCTGGGTGTCTAACCCGTATATAACTCGTTTTTAATTAAATAAAACCCTTATCTCAGCTTCATCTTCTTCACTTAATCAGTACCCAGAACTGGAACTCGACTGATATCAGTTCTGGTTGTTTTGTAATCAGAATGAATTGAACATGAACATTGAAAGGTGTTAAGGATTCATACCAAAAACAGGGGCCCGGTTTTCCGGTGACTAACTCCGACGGTTTCAGCAAAGATTCCGGTGACCAAGTTTGAACAGAAACTTCCGAGGAGAAAGAGTGATAAATGAGCGAGTGTGTGAGTTCCGTTTGAGAGGAGATGTTGATTTGAATTTATAGAGTGCCATGAACGGTGATGATCTTCGGTTTCAATCGTGATTTTAAAACCAATAATTGTAAATCCGTTTTGATTCAATTGACTATGATTTCGGTTATAACCGATAATTCGAAAAAAAACGGATGTTGATGATTACTTGTCGATTACAGACTTGGTGCTTTTGAATTTGCAGGTTTTAAGGATTTTGTTTGAGTATAAGATTTATTGGATTCGAAATTACACATAAGGTGTATGTGTCCTAGTGGTGTTTTGTGTGCGAAAACATGTGGGAGACCCGGGTTCGAACCCCGGTTTCTCCTATTAAGTTTTGTGTTATATATTTTTTTTAAAGTTTACTTTAATTAACTAATTATTATTATTATTATTATTATTATTATTATTATTATTATTTTCGTCTTAATTATTCATTGATTATAATTAACAAATTAAATAATACAACTAAATAAATATGTGACGAAATTCGAATAAATATTTAATTTTTAAACGGAGCGGGTTTTGAAACCCGTTTTACGACGAATGTTACAATGACGATGCAAAATGTATTTAAATTTGTATTACCAATAATGGCCCTACCATAAATTAACCTAATTGAGGAATTTGACTTAGTTAGATTAAAAGGATACATAGTGCTATACAACATACGTTTTTTAGACATAAAGTGTAATTAAATTTTTAAAGGGTACATTTCATAATTTTTTTAAAATACAGAAAATATAAAAAGTGTTGTAATTTACTCTTACAAAAAACAAACAAAGTTTTACTACTTAAAATCGTGTGATACGACATTCAAACCTACAAGGTTATAAGATATTCAAGACATGTAGCACGACCAGGGCGGACTTACCTTAGGGAAAGGGGTAGCCTCCACTACCCCTTGACGCTCCGATGAGTAGTGTAAATTTTGGAAAAATTTAATGTTTTTTTTTAATTTCGTTACCTTTTTTTATAAAACGTTACCCCTAAGAAAACTTTATAGATCCACCACTGAGCATGATATTCTAACCATAAGATAATATGATTATCATTAATTAGAGATTTTATCTTAGAAACAGATAACAACAAAATCTTCACAAACAAAACAACATTGACATTTAACACCACTGTCCTGAAACACACTGCATGAACTCCGGGTCCAATTCCAGCTCCGCCATTGTCTCCGGCGACAACACCACCTCCAAATCCACACTACCACCACCCGCCCTCCCTGGAAACGCCGAAATCTTCCCATCAAACTTATTCGCACGTCCACTTCTCACTGCAACCGGTTTTCCCCACCCGAAATCATTATCAAACATCGGAAACCTCGGCGAACTCCCCATCGTCAGCATGGCTCCGTCAAAATTCCCCAACGGAAAACACCGCGGATCCTGCTCCCAACTGCGCACAAAACGACGCACCATCATGTCGTCGTGTGACAACACGTTTCGGTTCAGCTGCTCCGCACACCACCGTAGATCATGCGACAGTACATCCCCAGCGGTTGCATACGTCGGAACACTCTGAATCGCGTTCCCGAAGTAAAACGTTTCCAGCTTTGGTTCCAACCTCTGCCGGCAATTCACCGCCATCCTAAACGTTGTCGTTTTGGAGGCTGGAAACTTTCTGGCTCGTGTCACCGCCCGCCATAGCAACGCGCATAGCGATTGAAACGAAGAAATCTCGGGTACGGGTTCCGGTTTTGTAACGATAGCGTTACACAACCAGTTACCGATTACCGTTGTCATATTTTTGTCTGAATGTTTAATAGGATCGTTACTATGCTTCCCCAAGACCTCAGCAACGTTACTATTAATATTTAACTTTTTCGGGTTATTAGTAGCCTCTTTTAGTTTCAAAATCGATTCTCGGCTGAAGCTAAAAATCCTCTCGGCCAGTGGGGCGAATTGGTCAAACGTCGCTTTCAACCCACCCGCGGGGATTTTTAGTACTTCAGCCGAGATTAAAACCGAGTCGCGTATAAAAGAGGGTTGTTTTGTCACAAAAGTTCCTCTACAAACCTCAGCAAACGTATTAATAAAATTCCATAACGAAGTTCCATCAACAACTGCGTGATTCACCGAAAACCCGATAAACACACCATTGGCAAGCTCGGTTACTTGAACCGCTAAAAGCGGATTAAAATGGCCGTTGTAGCTAACCGTTTTTTCAAAGGCGAAAAGCCCTTTGACGCAATCTGGAACACGAATTGGGGAAATGATGTCGGTTACATTAACATGAGTTGCATTGGCGTGAATGAAGTGTGCACCCGCGTCATTGCATGTGATATAGACGTAGCCGTTGGAGTCGGTAACAAGGCGGCCCGCGAGAGGTGGGAAAAGAGCGAGGGCGTTGGAAAGGGCGGTTTGGAGGCGAATGAGAAGGTCGGAAAAGGCGAAAGGCGGTCGGAGAAAGAGGTTGCCTTTCTGGATGTAGTGGCAAGAGAGCATGGGGAGATCGGAGGTGGAGAGTTTGAGGTCTGGGAGGGTTGATGTGGTGGCTGGATAGATGGTTGATTTGGAGATGATTGTTGGTTCACTAGGCATGATTGTTGAATGTAGAGTGTGAATATGTGATGGGAGTGTGAGGATATTGTAAGGGTGTGAAAGGGTATAAATAGGTGAGATGGGTTCATGAACTTGATGGTGATGCTTGGCTGCCATTCACAAGGTTGATTCTGTTTGGTTTGGGGTTGACTATAATAACTAGCACAAAACCAAAATCCTACTGGCTGTCACCTGTTTTTACAAAAAAAAAAAAAAAAAAAAGTTATCATTCAACATTGCAAATTAATGCAAATTCCACAATGTAATAACATTATTGTTTTAGAACTTGTGAATTTGTTATAAAGTTTTGGATATATTTAACTCTATTATATAAATATGTTTTGGATATATTTAACTTTGTTCAGGGGCGGACCTACCTTATTGGTAGGGGTAGCCTCCGCTACTCCTTGGCGTTTCGGCGGTAGTGTAAATTTAAAAAAAAATTGATGTTTTTTCGATTTCGTTACCTCTTTCTTTTAAAACGTTACCCTAGTAAAATTTTCTAGATCCGGCACTCACTCTATTATATAAATATGCTATGTGCAAATGGATATGTATTTATGAACTCTTTTTAATTAGAAAAACAATTTTAATCGATAGAAGTTTAATATGGTTGGAGTAGGAAAAGAGGAGAGTATTTATCATGGTTGATTTTATGTTTATTTGTGTCAAAACTCTATGTAAATTGATAAAAGTGACTATTTTTATAAAATTCATGCGTACATATGTATCATCGGATCGTTAAGTGATGACTCGACGTGAGTTTCAACCAGATTTTGAGCCGAGTACCAAGAAAATTCTTCAAGGACAAAATCTATAAAATGGAAAACATTGTTAGCCTCACTTGGAGTTTTTCTGGTAATCATCGACCAACGTGAGAATAAATATTTGTTCATCGGTGAAATATGATAAAGTAAAAGAGTTAACGGAGGATGCAAGTTGACCTTCCTTGTGAGATATGACTAGTATATAACTATTTATAATAAGATTAGTTACGTGCACTTTCATCAGGGAGTAATTCCCTTTAGGGTATAGCTCCGTGATGTTGACATCTCGCCTCCTATTGATAGACACACTATCTTGTAACTCGTGGTGCTTTCGTTGGTAGACACGTATGAGTGTGCTCACGTAAACATGGATCGGGCTTTATAGCACTTGGTGATGTGGGCCAACCCTTTTACTTGTCGGTCCAGCCCCATCTCTCACCAAGTCTAAAATCCAAAATCATTATCAAGATTTCTATGAATTATATTGTTTTATAAGATAACTTGATAATATATGTGTAATAGTGTGTTTTATTTATTTTATACAATCAAACCTAATCATATAAATCTTTTTTTGAATATAAAATATACCCGAGATGGATATAAATATCTCCTTGAATAAATGGAAGATTTGTTATTTGGGTATGTGTTTTAGCAAAGTCAAATATTTGATTTGGCTTGAATCTCTTTTTTCAGTGATCCAATGTTACAAGAAGGTTGATGATTATAAAAATGAACAGAAATAGATTTGTTGCGAACAAGGAAGGCAAGAAAGTGCGGCGGTCACCTACGGCACGCACCCCCTAATCATACCACTTTTACTAACAAAAAGCCTTTAGATATCTTATTACAATCATCACAATATATTATAATAATAATATATTCCTTATCTGTTAATATTCTCTCGTGGGAGAATAAATTTCTTTTGAAAGATGCAGGTTTAACTTTTCTTTGCTGTAGAGTGAGACATTGCTGTATTGGTGGGTAATGATAGAAGACTCAGAGAAATCTAGGTTCGATCCTTGAGTCAAACCGGTTTTACTGGTAATTTCAACGTCGTGCCTATGGACACGTGGGTTGCCAGGTTTTCCCCAAAATTGATGATGGACTCGGGTTACCCTTGAAGTACTTCGTTTAATCCAATGAGTGCCCCGAAAGTGTTCGAGATTGATTCCGTTGGCCGTTAATAAAAATATATCACTTACGTTTTAACCAGGGTTACCTCCTGAAAGGAAGAATATTCTTTTTATAAAAAAGAACAAATATGTTCTCTGATAATATCTATGTAACTTACCTGTATAATTATACATTAAAATCGTAAATTCATTTTAATTTTGCAAGACAATTCTCTAGTATACAAAACATGACTCATGAGTTGGAAATAGTTTCGCATACACGCTTCATTTCCGCGATTGGTGTCTTCAAACAAAGAAACAAAGTATGTTATCATTTTGTTCGCGACTACATTACCTTCCTACTTAGGAAAGTAGGGAGTTAAGGATTACTTCAACAATAAAATGCACCGATTTAACTTTCTAGTTCATAAGACTAGACGGTATGGGGACGTCCCCTGCATAATTGAATGATATACGTAAATAACATCAAAATACGTACACCAAATGTAGATGATTTGTGTTTCCTCAAGAATGCATCACTAAATCATATTAAACCATTATTGAAACCTAAATTTGTAAGTAATCCACTTTGAACCATCATAAAACGCTATAAAGTTCTCAAAAAGTCGAGAGACGAGAACAATTTAGGAAATAAAATGTCATCTTAGATGTGAGAACTAAGAAGTGAGTTATCACAATCATATGTGTTACTTTTGTAGCTTTGTTTTAGTTTAATCATAAATGTGTTATTCCGATGGGAAATGTGTTAACGAAGGATTACTAATTAATAAAAAATATATTAGAAAAAGAAATCGTGGAAGATATGGTTTGGGTCTCAAGTCCGGATCTGGATCTTCATTGGATCGCTCATTTGGGGCGTGTCATTGTCAATTTGTCACCCCAATTTGAACCACCATATCCAACCCGTTCCCCATAAACTCAAACAGAAAACATGTGAATTTATGTTGACAAAAAGTTTCAACTAATAATCAAATTATTTTATTATGGATATTTTTACTTGTATAAATTATTTTCCTTGATTAGTTTATAAATGGTTACAATATGATAATCTTAATTATTATACTATTCACTTTCTTTTAATTTTTACTATTTTTTTTCTTAAGGACAATGTTAGTTAAATATCAAAGTCATATACTGCGTTTATATAAGTAAAACTTATGTGTTAATATAAAAAAAAAAAGTTTAGTTAGATCAGATGTCTGAAAATAAAGCTTTCATTTTATTATAATTTCAAAAGATGGCATTTGAAAAAAAAACGTCACCATGCTCACCTTAAAACTTCTCTAAAAACCTCAATTAAAAATACAACAAAATATATGTAAAATGTTAGAACTTTAAAAGGTATACTTTTTATTTATAATATTACATAAAATATATAAATATTACGACTTTCTTTTATCATAATTAAAGTTAATAAAAGATTTAGTGTAAATATATCTCAACAATATTTTATTTTTAAACCAAAATAATGATAGATATTTCTCATATATAAACTCTATATACTATATGCAATTAGGATTCATGTTTAAAATATCTAATCTATGATTATAAAATAGTTAACTGTGATATATACATCAGTCCTGGGCCGCATGCCACGGGATTCGACAGAATTTGTCAATTGAGCAAGTTTTAAAAAATATTAAACAATAGAATAAAGATAATCATTTGATATATTATAAATAAACAATTGAATTATCTATTTTATGCGGAATCAACTTCTAAATTACAAGCATGTGTGATTCTTTTTTTTATATATATAGATTCATCATTGGATATTGAAGTATCTGAATAAAATACAGATACCAAATCTTAGTACATGACTAAACAAAACCCTGAAGTTTTAAAAATGATTGGTTAACATATAAAAAAGCAATTTACGACAAGTGTATGTTGGTTGTAATTCCAAAAATACCGAAAAAAGTCGGTTTAGTATGATTCGTAATGTTATTAACATAAAAAGGTAAATTTATTATGGTTTTAAATATAATCAACTAATAACCGTCTTTTTCCGAATCCTCGACGACCATGCACATACACAGCTTATACGTTTGTCGTAAAATAAGTAACCACCTAAATCTTAATTGGCTAATTATTTTATTATTTATATAATAATGATAATTGTTTCGTTGCTTATATTCCAACTTAATCATTTTGCAAATTCAACTCTCATTTTTCATAGAGAGATATGTTTATTAGGTAGTTAGTTTCTAATATTCACTACTAGTTTGAAAATGGTTAGTCTAGTTTGTTGATTATTACGTAGAGCAGACTTATAAAAAATCAAAATTTAAACCGATTTCACTTCAAACTATGATATATAATTCAGTTTTCGAGTTTATGAACCGGGTAAGCGTTATAGATGAATTATGAATTATGTTTTCGAATCACACAAGTAATAATATTTGAAATGTATAGACAATGTCCAATGATTTGGGGCTAGCAATTTGAAATCGAGAACGAGGGTTGGCAAGGAGTAAAGGAGCCGAATTTTCTAGGGTTAGGCGGATCAAGTGATATTAGGATACGACCTTGTATTGTATTTATTATATGGTGATGGAAATTTAGAATGCTTTTCTAATAACGACAATCATACCCAGTATCTCTTATAAATAGCTAACTAAACTTCTAAACCTGCATAACGAATATTCTAGAACCTTTTATCAAGGAGAAAATTAACCAACGTTGATTAACTAAAATACATCAACTAAGACAAGAACAACATAGACTAGCTTATAAGAATATTTATTTTTTAACACTATTTTATAAAACTAAATACCACTTAACCTTACACTCGTAAGGATTTGAATTTACACCATTTTTATAGGACACGGCAAACACCATACCATATTGATTATGGATACGTCATTAAACAACATTTTCTCATTTTTTTAAACTAATAAAGCATTGGTTTATTAATAGTATTTATTTAAGTAAAACTCATCACTTATTTAAGTAAAACTCTCATTCATCAATAACAACCATTTAAATATACTTTTTCTCTTAAAATAATTAAAATTGTTGCTTAAAGAGAAAAGGGTAAGCGATAACTTCATATAACTATTACGAAAACACATATCACAAAATAAACTATTACTTTTTCAATACTAAAAAATAAAAATAAAAGAAAATAATATAAATGCGATGCTTATTAATTTTGTTACGTTGAAGCTCAAAAGGAAAAACCTATAAACACAACTAATGCTGAAATATCCTACAAATGAAATAGTTTATTTTATGATCCATGCATATTTAGGTTATACTTATAAGAAAACACCCTATTAACTTCTTACGTTGAAACTATTAATTTCTAACCGAAACATTGGAGGGGATGCACCCCACGGTTCCCACTAAGTTGCGCAAGTGTTTATACACAGTCTATCTATGCATGTGTATGTAAGAAAATTGTGATTCACTGATAAAAAAAGTTTTTTTTCGTAATAAACATGTGTATGTAAGAAAAATGCGATCCGTTGACAAAAAATGATTTTTATCGTAATAATTTAGTGTGTTATAGTTAAAAAAACAACATAAACCAAATGACACATGTCAATGATGATGAAGAGGACCATAATAAGGGCCAAATAATTAAAGTTGAGCCAAAGTTGTCTTGGGAGTAATGATGATGAAGAGGACCATAATAAGAGCCATGCACGTTTGATTCCTTGCAAGTCTCTTAGCCTCAGGATATGAGATGATACTTTATGAGATCCCATCAAACGCCGGGTTCCATCAAGGCTCAATCAACCACTACAAGAGATGCCAATTCGTCGAAACATAATGTCCATTGATCTACCCATGTTTCAGTCTTGGTGTCTTGACCCCAGCGGCTCAAGTCAAGTCTCACATCAACCAGTTTTATACCATCCGTACTTTCATTAGCTAATCAAATGATATGCAGTGGCGGATTCAGAAACTTTTTTCAATGAGTTTGTTTTGGTAGATTCTCACTAACTTTTTTCAAATCATACAAGGTTTTCACTATTTTTCCCATTTTTTCCCAATCCGAGTGGGTCCATGTGAACCCACAAAACAGGACTGGATCCGCCACTGATGATATGGATATAAATTACTACTTAATGATGATCACTCCTTGATCCGGTCAATTTGCAACAAGGGGTGTATTAAGGAGCTATACCGGAGATGTTTTCTTGACATCAGCTTCCACCTCAGCCTTGCGGGCTCTCGTCCCGCTCTTTACCACCTCCATTCCCTCCATCTTTTGGTAAATTTGTTTGATGTGCTATTGTGCTACATAGTCTTTAATATGTCTTTATGTTCTATATAAGTATTTGATGCTCAAGTAATATCAATTCACCAAACATTTTCAAAGAATATCATTGACAAAAAAACTTATGAGATATTTAATTGATGAATAATGTAAGAAAGACGCTAAATCAAACCAAAAATGTCAGCCTATTAAATAGTAAGATGTCAAAGCTATAAAGTATAAAGTCCAATTAGTGTTCCTCAAGGGACATCCAGATAGTAAAGTGGTGTGCTTGTTAACTAAGTAGTTAACTTGTGGGTACAAAAATTAGGAAGTACGGATGTGGTGATGTTAGGAGTAGAATATGTATATAGTAAAGAGCGTGTTATCGGGAAACAAAATTTCTTGTATTTCATGACTAACCAAGTAATCATCGAGTCTATTATTATAGTTTTCTATTGCTTGTATACAATTTCACTCTTTCATTTTGGATTTATTCGAAAATATCTTATTAAACATAAAGCTTGTGTTTAGTCTTCATTTTGATGTGACGCACAATATTCGATGCATTGAACTTACATAAAACACGGGGATAATTCAATTTTTAAGTAAATATATTTCATCCGTAACGAACGTACGTATAAAAAATCATTTTATTTCATTAGCATATTTAAGTGTCCATCCATTTTATAATTTACTATAGCACTAATCATATACATCTACTATTAACATCCAATCCCTAGCTCATACTAACTAAAATATTGATCATTTTACCATTAGGAGCTCACAAATTTGTTTTTCATTGTCGAAGTAAAAACATCAATAGAAGATCAGTCATCATGGGTTGTTTAAGTTAGAAGTTCTCACATCCTTCACAACTAATATATGTCCAAAACGTGTTTATGGTATTTGAGTAGGAGCATTAAGTATAGCTCAATATCTAAGGTGTTGTATGCGTCGTCTAAGGTGACATAAAGCATGAAATACAAACACTAAAGGGCATTGCGGAACGCAGTTTTCATGATCTTTTCAGCAAAGTTTCAGTAGTGTAAACTGTAAAGATAAAAGGCCAATGGTATTGAGACCATGATATGGCAATTGAATTTAAAGTGAAAAATGTTAGAAAATTCAGTGATCGGTGTGTGCTTTCAAATTCATTTATGTTGTGAGATGGAATAGATGGGTTCCCAAAAAAGTAAATATTATAGTTTGGAGATTATTACTTAGTCCTTAATCGTCTTCCCACTAGAGAGAACTTATGCAACAAAGGGTTGGACGTTGCAAATGTTATGTGTATTTACTGCTCTCAATATGTTGAATATGTGGATCATGTTTTTGGAGAGTGTTATGTTGCTTCGAGGTCGATTGGTGCATGGCTTTATTCGGAGTTTTATAACAGATGTTATTCTAAAACTCATATGCGAAAAAATGTAATGAGAGACGCCATATCACAATATGTTAGTAAAAAAATCTAAAAAAGCATATGAAAAAGTACGATATTTAAATGCTAAGCATAATTAAATATACCTGAATGTGGATATAAGAAGCGATTAAATTTGTTCTTTGGTGTGATAATTTTAATTGTTCAAAATAAAAGTTAGTTCTTTTGAAATTATCACATTTCTAAAAGAAATTAATACCATGAAGAAAATGATTACAATTAAAAAACAGTGTAGATGGACAGATTCATTCACGAAACCATGCCAAACAAATCACAAATATATAAAAGTAATCCATTATAATTATAAAATATTATTATCCTATCAAGATGAATAGTAGTCATGAAAAAGCAAGCCTTTTTAATTTATTTAAATGATTGGGTTGCACTACTTTTTATCTTTTAGTGTATAAATTGTAAACATAACATGAGTTTAATATGTCTAACGTGAGTTTAATGTTACAAAACGAGGTTTGGATACATCGCATAAAAACGAATTTGTGTCTTTTATATGCGTTATGACATGCAATTGATAAATGGAAAGTAACAACTCTCTTTGTTAATTTTTTTTATTGTCATGTAGGTCGTCTATGATATTAAATATCTTGTATTATTACGTTTGTACTCTAAAAACCAGCATGCATCTACTTGTGGGGGTGATGGATAAACAACATTGTGACATCAAGACATCATCCATGATGGTGAGATTGTGGGTTGTGGATTAGCGCCACCGTCTAACCATTGAAGGGCGTCAACGAAGCTCCCGCCACTCCAATTATCGGGGGTTAAAGATATGTTTGTGGGGCCATAACCTCTTCAACGAATCAGATTTTTTTTTTTTTTTAAATTAACTTAAGTTTTAGTTATTCTGCGACACCTTAGTTATTGGGTATTTACTTATTGCTTAAATCCATACGTGGCGGTGATATGGCGTTAGTTTAGTTATTCCACAACACATAGCATGAGACAAGAGCACGACGTCTCGCATGTTTTGCACAAAGGTGTACATGTTATACATTTCAAGACGCATTGATTAATCCTAAGATATTATTATTTCCCTGATGGATGAATTGTATGATTGTCTGAAATGTCTCAAACTTGGGAGGTTTCATTTGTTGGATTTACTCTAAACATTTCATTCTAAACGCAATGGAACATTTAAGTCTTTACACTCCTGATCATGGTTGCAAAAGTCGTTAGGGCTCCCTAGTCGGTCAACTGGGGAGTTGAGAGTACTTGGCCTAGGTGGGGAGTGCTTAGGGAATACTCGGACATGTTAAATTATAAAGAAATTAGCTTCCGGAAATCGAATATATGTCAAATAACATAATTTTACTAATATTTATAACAGAATATGTGAAAATGATATCCATTTTTTAATATGATAGCCTTAGAGACATTGTTTTACAACCATACTCCTGATTAATCAAATTCGTTGTCTTAGAATGTAACATCCGTCAAAAACGGATTTACCAAACCCGCTCCGTTTATCAACCGAACAGTCAGTTAAAATTTTCGTTGCGAATTAAATGACCAAAATAATTTTAAACGATACATAATCAATTATTATACGGGAATATATAATTAGTTTTTGAAAAACTGTCAAAAATCGCAAAATAAAAATAAAATGTCTCTGCCGGGTTTCGAACCCGGGTCAGTACCGGTCCAGCAAACACACTTAACACGCGCACTTGAACCACTGCGCCACGGATGCTTTTTGTTAAATATTGGAATCATTTAATTGATATCGTGTCCTTCAGAATTCAAAACCGGCGCCCAAAGTTCAGTCGTCGGAAATCCCGGCAATCTCGCGAGTATTTAACGACGACTTCCGTTATAACGTAAATCATTAACGCCATATCGGTTATAACCGATGTTTGAGTCCGCGACCAAAGTTATAACCGCCGGAGAAATTCAAACCAATGAATCCAGTTGGAAATCGGGCCAAATACATCTCGGTTTCTCCCTATAAATTCACCCTCAACCCACCGCAAACTTTTTCGCTCAAAACCACACCTTTACCGGACGTAATTCCACTCGCCGGAATTATTCTGTTCGTCGCCGGAAAACCGGTTTCCTCATTTCTGAGCCTTACTAAACCATTTGAACTTATACCGAAGTCACCCACACATTTTGTAAGCTTTCTGGAGACTCTCTGCTGCAAGACACTCGTCGCCGGAAGGAATTGCTGTCGCCGGAGTTCTGCCGGAAAACAGAGGAAAACTAGTCGGTATACCTCACGCTTATTTTCCTTTCTTTTTTCTTCTATCTTATCGGTAATTAACCTAAAACGCTAAGGAAACCGATTAAAACATTTAACCAGTCAGTTATCGATTCTGGTTAAAAATCAGACGAAGAAGATGAAGTGCGGTAAACGTATAAGTATAATTAAAATCAAGATATTACTCGGGTTAGACACACAGTCCAGCGGTGGACTGTGTGCACATTAAACACAGAAAGGTCTCGAGTTCGAATCCTGTTCCACACACGCTGCCTTAATAAAAATGATTTTTTTGTTAAACCGAACCGGAGTCACACAGGTGTATGTTAAGTATATTAATAACCGGAATAATAACCAAGTTAGACACACAGTCCAGCGGTGGACTGTGTGTATGTTTAATCACAGGACACGAGTTCGAGTCCGGTCTACTGCATCGATTCGGACCATTATTCAAACTTTTTAAATACGGCATAATTGAAAATGCTTAATTTGTATTTAAGTAAAATAAAAATCAGATTAGTTAACATGTCAAACACACAGTCCAGCGGTGGACTGTGTGTTAGTATAAGCCACAGGTCCCGGGTTCGAGACCTGTGGAGCGCACCGTTTCTTTGATTTAAAAGTGTTTTTAAAAATAAAGGATTTTCGGTTTAGCATAATTAATATATATATAATTAAAAACAGATATATAACGGGTTAGACACGTAGCTCAGTTGGTAGAGCTGCGTGCACGCGTACGGGAGGTCTCGGGTTCGAGCCTCACCCAGCGCACTTATATACACGATTCGAACCGGTCAACGGTCAGTCAACGGTCAACGGTCAGGTCAACGGTCAGAAAAAAATCAAATTTTTTTATTATTTTTATTTAATTATTTTAATTAAAAATACTTAAAAATAACATTTTTAAGGTTAGAAAATGGCCTCAAACTCACAAAAATACACCCAACAATCCTACTAAAATAGATTAATAAAATCCGTTTACTTACCAAACCATAATGCGATTTATCTAGGTTAATCTCACTCGTGGTTAAAACCACTTCGTGTGCATTCAACATCATCAACCGAACGCACACACTGTGAGTGAATTTTACAACTCCCCCTTTTAAATTACACGTTTTGGAGTGTGTCATGTGTCTTAAAAATAATTAACTCGTTTATTTAAACTTGTGTCATACCATATCGTGATCTAAATTTAGATTGTTTATATTGTTGTGTTTACTCATTTCATTTTGGCAAATTATATGGAATTCATTCATTAAGCCCATCAGTTCCTCGTGAGAGACGAGTTGAACAACGCGTGCCTCAAAACCAATTCATTATTGTTCATGTGTGTATCATTGAGTTTATATTGTTTGTAGTTGTGTCATTTATATTATCATGTTATGCAATTCATTCATTAGGCCCATCAGTTCCTCGTGAGAGACGAGTTGAGCAACGCGTGCCTCTAAATGTTCCATTATTGTTCATGTGTATTTTATTTAATATCCTATGATTGTCGAATAAGTTTACATCTATTTTTACTCATGTTTGGTTGTGCACATATTTCATAATCAATTTAAATAAACTTGTTCAAACGTTTTCCATAGGATTCACTCGCCAACATTATGTTGATCCAAAAACCCTTTTACACATGATACAGGTGAACAGGTTGAAGCAAGGAAAACATAGGAAATGCCTTAGAAGAGAACAAAGAAGCTTAGATTGATAGTTAGAACATGTTGTATCATTTATTGTAAATTTCCATTAAATTGTATTAATGAATATGAAACGCATAATAAATGTCATGAGCTTTGATGATAACCCAATCATGCCCCGATCACCTTTTCCGCTGCGGGTCGGGGTGTGACATAGAACACAGTGAAAACTTGTTTGATGTTAGCTGCATTTTGCCAAATCGTCTAGGCTAGAATCAACGTCACACGACCTATATCATAGTTAACACGCGAAAACTCATCACTTTCTCAGTAGTTGCTAACCGTGTCATTGGGGAATACTCGGACATGTTAAATTATAAAGAAATTAGCTTCCGGAAATTGAATATATGTCAAATAACATATTTTTACTAATATTTATAACAGAATACGTGAAAATGATATCCATTCTTTAATATGATAGCCTTGGAGACATTGTTTTACAACCATACTCCTGATTAATCAAATTCGTTGTCTTAGAACACAGTGAAAACTTGTTTGATGTTAGCTGCATTTTGCCAAATCGTCTAGGCTAGAATCAACGTCACACGACCTATATCATAGTTAACACGCGAAAACTCATCACTTTCTCAGTAGTTGCTAACCGTGTCATTGGGATAGTGTCACTAGTGACTATCACCCGGCAGAATCAACATAACACTCTCCAAAAACATGATGTACATATTCAACATATTATTGAGAGCAGTAAATACACATAACATTTGCAATATCCAACCCTTTGTTGCATAAGTTCTCTCTGGTGGGAAAGACGATTAAGTAATAATCTCCAAATCATAATATTTACTTTTTTGGGAATCCATCAGAGTCAACCAATTAAAAAAACATTAATATATTTTTGTCAAAAAAAGAAAAACTAAAACGATCGTATGACTGTAGTTTTACACTGTAGACAGAATCATGATTTGACATGAAATAAAAAACAAAAACGATGGTAAAAATGTAGATATAAACTAAGGACGGAATCTAAATTAGCTAGGAGGGAAAAAAACAAAACAAATAGCAAAACTGTAAATTTAAACGGAGTAAAATCATAATTTAGTTAGACCAATAAAAAACTGTAAGACAGGAAAACACTATTCCTTACAATATAATTTGTTATTATAGGTAATTTTTCAAAAATTTCACCTCTAGTCCTATTTTTCACTTGACGTAACACCTTTGGTTGGTCAGCGAACATCAAAGATTATAGATGTAATCTTTCAAAAGTTGAAAGTAAAACTTTAGTATGATTTTCTGGTATAATAATATGATATAATATAATATTTAAAGGATCCACATACATCACATCATTAATAAATTTACAAACTTAAATCGTTTTGTGAGATGTAACTGAGTAGCCGGGTTCAAAGTATTTATCACTTTTGGTGTCACACTATAATTGGGTTCCTAAGCCATCTAGATATCTGATACTATCTATATTATATTATAATGCATGTGAAAAAGACTACAACAAAATTTAAGTAATTACAACATTGTATGTTTATAGTATAACAACTTAATGAAGTTACTAAAGGGGTAAAATGGTCTTTCTATATGAATATTAAATTGATCTAGGGCTTTAATAAAATTAATTCAAACATTGGGTATGTATTGCGAAGTACTTGCAATTTGAGGGTTCACAAGGGCAATTTTTGGTATTTAATAACATAATTTATTTAATAACCAGTTTATTATGGTTATAGGCTATTTAACAGAACACTTTGTATTTTACAATTTCATTATTACATAACATAATTTATTTAATAGGCAATTTATTAAGGTTTTAAGCTTTCTTTACAACATATCTTGTTTTATTGATAATTCGACTATCCTTATCAAATATCATTAGCTTAAGTCATGTATACTTTTTACTCTCGACAATACCGCATATATTTAGCTACTGCTACCGTCTTTTTTTCGTTCGGCGTGTTAAATTTTACCTAAAATTCTTGCAAAAAATATTTTTTTAGCGTAAAATATTATATTTTTAAGAGTCCGACCCTCTACAATTTGGATTTTGAGAGCCCAGCCCCGGCCGAGTTTTCGTTCAAGCTTCGCCACTGTATTTAGCTATGTGTAAAAATGGTTCTTTTAGAAACTCATTCTCTCACTGTCTCAACTATTAAATACGTTTAAATAGTGGGGCGATTAAATAAAATTTTGATATATATAATTTATATCAATTTATTTTGGTTATTTATACAGTTTATGTGTATAATGATAATGTATTATAAATTTAACAACGTGAGATTTATGATGATAATGTATTATAAAACAAATATATAATATATGTAAACAACAAATATAATATATTATAAATGTCTTTGTTGTTCGGATATCCATATTAAACCGTGTTTGATTAACAACAAATATAACATATTATATGTATTCGTTGTTCGGATAATATAGATAAAATTTAAACCTTAATTAAATAAGCGAATCCTTGATATTAAAACAAAATTTAAGTAAAAAAGATTGAGGTTATGAAGAAAATGACATATGACATTATTTGAAATCTTTTATTATAATTTAGATTATCGTAAAGTATAGTTTCAATCCCCGCTCATAGGTTCAGTCCCTATTTAAAAAATCAACACTTCAGTCCCTGATTTTATCAATTTGATTCAATTAAACCTCTCCACCAAACAGTCGTCAGTCAACCATTAGTTGACTTGGGCATTATAGTCTTTTTACTTCCATAATGAAGGGCAATATGGTAATTTCGCAATTTTGAAATCCTTATAACATATACCATCCCTAATCAAATCCTCATTTGCACAATAATGCCATTCCTTCTTCTCCAGTAAGCCTTGCTACATGCAGATCCGATTGAAGCTTCAGGACAATAATGTCCAAAAATGTGCTGTTGGCTTTGCTAAAAAACTAAACTAAAAAATGTCAGTGCACTCGTTGTAGCAAATAAATAGAAAAATTAAAAAATATGTTCCAAACGATATTGACGTGTTCGTTAAAAATAAACTAAAAAAAAGTGAAGAAAAAATAGGTGCAAAGTTAAAAAAAACATAAACAACGTATTAACATAAGCTCACTATTCTATCTTTTCAATACTTACCCAAATGTGACATGTCTAGAAATATTAAAATAGTTGTTGTAGCTATCTAGAAATATGTTTTTTCAACAGCTAATTTTTTTATGTATACAACATTTTGTAACTTATATAAGGAATATAGAGCTAATTACATTTTTGTTCTATATGATTTATTCAAAAATACAAAAATAATTAGCGTCATCTTAACCATAAATTTTTAAAATAAAATATAATAAAAGAGTTACTTTCTGAACAGTCTTTTAACTCATGTCATGAACCTCACTTAACTATATTTATTTTTTACTTTTACAACTAAAGAAAATAAAAAATATTACGAACATCTCTGTCGGTTAATATAAAAAATAACCCCAAATTTGAAAGGAAACTCAGAAAGGCTGGGTACTTTTAGTTACTAACGGTAATTGTATATTTGGCAAAAGTAGCTGGTGACTGAAAGCTGGTAGCTGTATTTGATAGTTGGTTGCTATAGCTTTTTAGATATATATTTAGGTGTTTGGCAAAGTAACTAGAGCTTTTAATAAATGATCAAAATGAACATAACTAAAAGGTTTATTATTTTTAGAGGTTAAAATTGTCATTTTTTCCTAAAAGTTTGTAGCTCCTTCTAAACGCTACTAGTAGAAGCGTTCAACCAAAAACTTTAAACTCCTTCAACCAAACAAGACTTTTTTATTGAGTATGAGTTTTTTTAGAGTTTAAACTAGAAGCTGCTAAAATTTTTCATGCCGAACACACACTAAATTTACAAGGACCATTTTTATACTTTCAAAGAAACTACGGTGACAACACAAGTGTAATTTACTCAAAATGTAATATGATGTGTTATAAATACGATATTCAAACTTTGTTTTTACGATATTTAAAACAACACAATGATACTTTTGCCACTTGTACCATTCTAACTATAGACTTGATTTTTCAAACCGTTGTTTTATGCTAAGGCTATAGGGCGTGAGGGTATAGTCGGGTTATCAATTGTCACGTAGAACCATTAATGAATTACTGCATCACCCCTTTGTCTTATCCACCAGGATTCTTATGGATTAGACTATGGGCCTCCTTTCCTTATTGAATATGTTCTTTTTTTTTCACAAAAATAAATTAAAATAAGAGAATGGTGGTTTGGGTCATGACCACACCATTAGGGTAGTGGTTTTAAATGATGGATTAAAACTGAGTGACATGACACTGATATGAAGGGTCATGGTGATCATTAGGATCATAACCAGACCCTATAGCCTAAATGAACATCTCTATGTTGTTCATACGACCCCTAACATTTTACATAAAGAACTATACTTCCTTTTTCCAACAACAGTTATTCATATATACATTCATCGGTGACATTGAATTGATTTTGAGATAGCTGACATTGAACTAACTTTTAGGTTGATTTATCATTTATTCATATTGAATCATTAAAATTTATCCATAGTATGGTTGCAAATAAAATATAAACGATAGTACAATCTCGTCTATAGAAGCACATGACATGTGTCATTGTCAAATACAATATTAAGATTTTTATGGAATAGAAGTACCGATACATACTTGTGTGTATGCATGTGCATATAATACTATTTATATTATTAGCACTATTTGACTTCTTGATGTTGGCTTTAATTAAAGGGTCTTATTGTTGGCATATTTGGAATTCTTAAATTTACACTATCAATACGGGTCGTATAACTCGTATTCTAAAAGAATCAATTTCCAAGGTCAGTCAGAGGGTGACAATATCTTCACATGCGAGACCTATATGACCCGTATCAATACGAGGTTTCACTCAGCCCAAACAGGAAGTCTTCATATGCAAATCATATATGGGCCGTATAGACCTATACGATCAGTATCAAGTACGAGATTAGCTTTCTGTCACTCAACAGTGACAGAAAGTGATGGATGTGAATATTACGTCAGCCTCATACAGGTTGTATAAGCCTATACAACCCGTATATTTGTAAGTGGATTAATTATTTATATAACATGGAATTAGATTATATATTTGGCCGAGAATATTAATCATTGTTTATACATATTTGTAAAAGGAGATAAATAGTCTTCACATATAGATTTAAGTTAATTATAGAAAACCATGCACATCTAAACCTTATAAGGTATGCAAGCCATACACACATAGAGTAAATCTTGCCTCTTAAATCTTCTTTTTACAACAAAGTTTGTTCCTGCTTTATTACATCAATAATCCTAAATTATTCTCCATTGTTCAGGTTTTGGATCTGAGAGATTCACTCTAAAAGGCATATGCCTTTAGTCCTTTACCAAGTGAGCTAGCCCCACGTTAGCAAGACACCTTATATCTAATACATTCTATTGATGAGAGAATCAAAGAAATTGTTTTTTTTTTATCAAAAGCGAAAGTAAGTCCAGTGTTTACATCAAGGTTAGTGGGAGCATAATAGACCAACGTCCACCATAGGACTAAAACCCTCAACCACTTGAGGAGAAACACCTAATCACGCATCTTGACACTGCTTGGCTACATACCCGTTGGTAGTTGATACTTATGTGGAGAGGAATTTATAACAGCATTTGCTCCGAAAGAGAGATGTTCGTATCATGTCGGTCGGGTTATATTTGCGTTTATGAGAGACATTTATGATAATGATCTCTCCTTACGTAAATGATACCATCGTCTGGTCGCGTAACGACCTCAATAAGATGGATGATATGTCTACGACATAGGACTACTCAAATAATGAAC
The DNA here is from genome assembly GCA_947069175.1 of Scalesia atractyloides. Classification (NCBI taxonomy): domain Eukaryota; kingdom Viridiplantae; phylum Streptophyta; class Magnoliopsida; order Asterales; family Asteraceae; genus Scalesia; species Scalesia atractyloides. The sequence goes on along the minus strand of CAMTDV010000116.1, from coordinate 85,737,954 downwards.
CCATTAAGAGAATGAGTAACCCAAAGCCAACACTTTTGTTTCGCTTTTACCTTTTCATGTTATTATAAGATGCTAAAAGATAATGTTTGTGATATACAAAGTAAAAGAAAATATGATGTTCAAATCGGTCTCATATAAATTAGGGGTGCTAATTCATGATGCAAACCAAACACAAAATCTAGTTAAACCGGTTTGGTAATCTTGAGATTGGTCCTGGTTATCTTGAGTTTGGGCCGTAACCATTTTCTGGTCAGATGAATTGTTCAATCCATTTTCATCCTTCCTGCTTATGGTGTGCACATAATTTTAACGTTGTTTTACTAATTTCATGAAAATAACGTTAAAAGTGACGGACGGTAAATCATGCATCATGTGGTGGCGTTGACAGCCGAAAGACAAAAGGGTACATGTGCTAATAGGCCTTTGTCCTGATTGTGAAGTGTTATGTGCCTTATGTCCAAGGCTTGATGCAAAGCTACTATCGAGCCGGGGGGTCTCACTGGAAGCAGTCTCTCTATTTCTACAGGGTAGAGGTAAAATTGTCTACGTCTTACCCTCCTCACACCCTACCTTAGTTTTGCTATTGGTGGGATTTACCGAGTATGATGATGATGGGGTTTTGAAAGGCTCAAGGCGCTTTTATAGAACTAAAGTTGTGTTCCCGGGTTTAATAAACAAAAGAAAAGAAGAGATAAAGAATTGAAGAGAGAAAAGCAAATATTTAATCAACTATCGTGTTTCCGAGTTCGGAGGAAACAAAAGAAAAATTAAGATTTTATGCATATGATAAGAAAAGTTAAGATTTTCGGCATTAAAAACAATTTCCTTCCAAATCTAACCAATTAAAAATCAAAGAAATAAAGCTAATTTTCCTTTCATTTCTTTTCATTTCCTTATCTAAAAAAACTGAAACTTTCATCCTTTCAAATCTTTTCTTTTCATTCGTTAAATGAAATAAAAGGTCCCGAAAGATTAGTAGCCCAAATGAAGGAGCAAGCTTCATGGACTGAGCACAACATTTTCTATCTTTCAAATGTTTTAAACATAAAAAGTGGACTGAGCACAACATTTTCTATCTTTTAATTGTTTTAAACATAAAAAAAATACTTTGCTTACATACCCTATACAAGACCAGACCATTTTGGCCAGACACAAGTAATCTAGCCGGTTTATTTTCATTTTTTATGCAACCGTAGTTAGCGCTTAGGCTTGGAACTTACATCAAAACTGATTGAACCAAATCATGAACACTCGTACCCCTAAGATCAGGGGTGGACCTAGAGTGATAGAAGGGGTAACCTACTTTGCCCTTTAACGCTCTGACAGTAATGTAAATTTTGAAAAAGTTTAACGTTTTTTCGATTTCGTTACCCCTTTTCATTGAAACGTTACCCCTATGCGGATTTTTCTAGATTCGCCACTGCCTAAGATGATTCACCTTGGTCTTAGTCCTCCGATTTCTTGCTTTGCTTCATCCATATACGGTTACACACCATTCACATTTCTTGAACCATTAAACATTGTTATATTTGTTGGTGTTGCATTTTAATATATCCTAGAGTTTGATAGGAGGCATTTTGCGAACTAGGGGTTTGGTTTGAGTGAATCACCGAGGGTCTAGTCGAAGTTTCACCATTTGTGAGCGGTATCAAGCAGATTTATAATCTAGTTTCTTTTCTTTGATAGATGTGTTCTATGTTGCTGTGTTATTGCTACAATCCTGCATATTATTTTCTTTTTGATCAAGTTACAATTTTTCCCTACAGCTACTGTTCGATCGATTTTAGAACCGGTTGCTTTAGAAATGTATGTTGATGATTGGTGATAGGATCTTTGTTAATAACTTAACTGCTGCTAGTTTGTTCAAATGCTCCTTTTGGATCTTGTTTCGACTTGATCATATGAACCTGCTGCTGCTGGATTTTTTGTTTTGGCTGCTGTTCATCTTCGGTTGGTTTCTATCATCGATCTTCATGAATTATGATGTTATCAAACTTTATTCTCAATTCATTTAAAATTTTGATAATTCGGTAATTTAATTACTTTGTATTTAAACCGACCAGTTTTTGACCGGAACCGTTTTGGCCTAAACCGAATCAAACCGTTTTGACATTGGCCCGTTCAAAGCCGAACCTGGTATGACCCGTTATCCGACCCACCTGTTTCGCCAGCCCTAACTTAGATCATGTTTGAGCTAACGGTGCAGAAATGTGTGTTTGGGTCCAACATCTTTACACAATAAGTAAATTGTGTCTTGTCCAGTTCGGGTTAAATTTATCCTATTTGGTCGACTCGCACCTCAAACATGACCACAACCTAAATCGACGCTGATAGTTATTATAAAGTACATGAAAACGACCAGCAAACGTCTTATCACCAACATACATCTTTTATCACTTCTAAATAAATTTACTTTGGAAGCAAATATTTAATTCATCTTCTGGTCTAAATGGGAAATAGTGTAAGGCAAAGGTTTCGAAAACTTGAAAGTAACCTTCAAACAGGATAGAAATATGTCTGTACAACATTCGAATGAAATTAACGAAAAGCGGTGCATTCTTTTATTTAGTCACATTCACATGTGAAAACGATAGAAATCGTCACACTGTCATTTACACCAAGTCTAATTCTTCACCACCAACATCATCCTTGCCCTATGAAACTAATCATCCACACCACTAACTTCCTATAAGTCAGCATAATAATTTCAATTCTTATCCGCTTTCTTAATCCAGCTTTACCTAAAGAAAAATATTGCATCCTCCTATAAGTCATCAAGCAGTTAAAACTACAACCTTGTATCTTGATGCACCAATCTCTCTTACAAGGATCCTAGATGATGTGCAAGCAACTCACTTTGCAGTCAAACTACACTAAAGCTGAACCCGCAAATAGATGTTACGAAGTAAATTTATTAACAACTTATAAGTTAAGTTAATCCATAACAAAACCAACACATAATACACACAACAACCATCATGGTAGCCTTAAGTATTACCTCATTAATAACCATCAACAACTTTTCAGGTTAGACCCGCGAACACGACCGTTTAGCACGTTCAAGTCCCGTCTAGAACAATAGTGTAGTGTATACGGTGGCGGGCCCACGATTTGTGGGTGGGCCCCCCTATTGTGTAGATGGGTGTGTGAGTTTGCTGATCTAAAAAAATAAAGAATTAGCAAGGGTGTTTGTCAAGGCATCACCATTTTGTGAATAACCGGTTACACGCAGATTTATAATTGTATTTCATTTCTGTGATAGATGTATTCTGTGTTCGCGTTGCCGTGTTCTTGCTACAATCCTGCAGTTTATTTTCCTTTTGATCAAGTTGCAACTTTTTCCTACTGCTGTTTAAACGACGGCGGTGTTGATGATTGAGATATTTGTTAATATCGCATCCTCCTATAAGTCATCAAGCAGTTAAAACCATAGTTGTTAAAAGCCTTCGCCTCTTGCGCCTACTCCATTTTTCAGGCGAGGCGGGTCAGTTGCACTGTGAATCGAGGAAATTGCGCTTTAATTCTCCAGCTGATGGTTCAGGCGCACATTCCGGCAAGATTCCTAGATTCCAGAGAGTTTACGGCCAAATTCTCTAAATTCCGGCAAGATTCTAGCCAGATTTCTTCTTTTATCTAAGGATAACTACTTTTCTACACTAATATTTTAGAACTTTTTGTACTAAATAGATGATATAAAGTGTTATATGATAGATCTTGGTTTTTTGATTTGAAGAATAGTATTCTTTTTCTAATACATAATATATATTAATTTTTTTGTTATGCGCTTTATTTTTCTCAGTCCATTGCTTTTTTAATGCTTTGCGCCTAGCGCCTTTAATAACTAAGGTTAAAGCTACAACCTTGAAACTTAATGCACCAATCTCTTTTACAAGGATCCTAGATGATGTACAAGTAACTCATTTGCAGTCACACTCACTCACACTACACTAAAGCAGAACCCGCAAACAGATACTATAAAGCAAATTTACCGGTTTATAAACAACTTATATATAACTTCATTAATCCATAACAAAACCAACACATAATATACAAAACAACCATCATGGTAACTTAAGCATTACCTCTCTAACCATCAAGAGTACCCGAAAAGCCCAAAACCGGAAACCACAACAACTCGAGTTTATAAATCACTAATCCACACGACGATAATCGCTATAATCACCGAGTTCCCTCGCACCAAACTCGTTTCCGCCTCTCCCGACATGTTTTTCCTCTTCATAACTCACCCGTTCATCAATCGAAAGCCCTGATAACCCCCCTGACAATGCTCCCACACCCGTTTTCGGCTTCGACTAGTCTTGAGCATTATTATCCACCGGCGCACTAGGCCCACCGTAGCCGGACGACCGCTCAGCATACGCCCGTGGAGTCTGTGGAACCACCGGCACCGGCGGCTGAGAATAGTAGCCGCCACCACCGCCGCCGCCGACGCTCTGGTAATAACCGGAATATGGATCGGAGTACGCTCCGTAGTGGTAAGTATGTGTCGGCTGCGGCGGCGGCGGTGGTGGTGGTGAGGGAGCTGCCGGAGGTGGTGGCGGAGGGAGAGACTGAGACGGTGAAGTGTTGTACACCGACGGTGGATATCTGCCGTAATTAGAATGAGGGGCAGTAGCGTAATAATAAGCGGGTTGAGGGGTATTTTGGTAATCTGGTAAAACACGTTCACGAATAGCGAGTTTTAACCGGATCTTTCCGTCGGGTCGACCAGATTGACGGCGGAGATCAAAGGATCTGACAACGGTGGAGTCATCGGGGTTTGGTAAGTCGTTGATGGGGATACGTAAGGATCCGACCAAGGGTTTGAGGGTGTCGGAGGGTTTGGAGTGGAAGATCTCGAGGGTGAGGAGTGGGGAGGGGGATGGTGGGACCGGGATGAGGAAGCGTTCGTTCCAGATGGGTTTGGTGGAGTTGGAGTCGTCGGATTTGGTGGCGAGGCGGCGATCGGGGTCCAGCCAGAAGATGACGTAAGGGGTGAGATCTCCGTTCCGCCAGTTGACGTTTTTCAGGTGTTTGGCGGAGACGATGGTGATTTCGAGGTCGAGTGGGCGACGAGGTGGGCGGTGGGAGGTGGTGGTTGCCATGGTGGTGGGGGAAGAGATGTATGGATGGTTTGGATTTATGAAATGGGATAAGTTTGAAGGGGGCAGGTGAGAAAGAGTAACAAATGGTGGGCCCTATTGGAAATCATTTATCATTTATTCTAAGGCTATTATATAAAACATGAAATCTTTTTATATGTCCACCAATCACGCAACATTTGGCTACCCCTTGCCGTTCCGACGTTAGTGTACATTTTGAAAAAAATTGATTTTTTTTATGTTTTTCGATTTCGTTACTCTTTTTTTGTAAAACGTTACCCCTACGAATATTTTCTAGATCCGCCGCTGTTAGATACTCAACTAAGCCTTCTTTAGATCATTGACTTATAAACTAGATATAGTTTTATCGTTCGCACAAAATAAGGAAGTGAATTTGTTTTTCATGTATTCATTTGTAGAAATATATTGGTCGGCACATCATGCAGTGAAACACGAAACACAAAGAAATGAAATAAAGAGGATAAAAAATACAGGTTTAAACTTATTTCAAAACACTTTCCTTTAATTTCATATACATTTGTGGATTATTACTATTTGATACAGATAGACAACATGATTTTGATGTACAATTGGTTATCTTTATAATTGAAGAGGTTACGACTTCAACGGCGAAACCAACAAGCCACGGCACTCCGATCCTTTCATATCACCGTAACTCATCCTCGGCTCATGTCTCATCTTGGGTTCATGTCTCGCAATATCTGCCGAAGTTTGAAATCCAACCGCTAATAACCGTCGAAGTAGCAGTTATCAATTATCCCCTAAAATTCGTTGTTGTGCTATTCTTGGACAAGATTTGTTTATACGAGTTCCACCAAAACGCATACTGTTGTTCCAATTCTCCAAAAATCAGAGTTGTATCCGATTGAATTATTCGGTAGAACCACCGAAATAATTTGATCTGAGAGTGAATACACGCCTCTCTGATCATCCGGTCTCTAAAAATTCCCCAACACAATATATGTCTCTTCATTTATACATATATTATTATATTTGAGATCATATTGGTAAACAATAATCTTAAGCTTTATGAAGTACTCAACTTCTTGAATAAAATCATCAAAACATAGGACTGGGGAGGAGTTGGTTAATCCTGCATAGTTCTGATAAAAACTTTAGGGTTGGAGTTCATAATATATCAGCCATTATCATCTATAATTATGTGATTGGTGTTAGGGATATGGCTTCTAAATCATCCATCATATCTTTAGCTTTGTTCAAATTTTGGTATCCTTTATAGGTTTCTCCATTTGAAGTGGTACACATTAGGTAGGGTACACGTTCATTATTATAAGTATGTATTTTGAGCTTTCATTGTTTGACTTAGATTTAGAGAATAATAATTAATGGGGTTTTGCAAAATCTGTTATATGAATGGTCGCCTACTTTCGTACATATGTTTGATTTTCATATCTTGAAGATGTTTCTTTTGTTTTGCGGATTCAGTTGCATTCAGATTCTCTGTTGCTTTTGCGGGTGATTACTGGTGCTATTCATGTTATCCATTCGATGTTTGCGACGTGTCTGCGCCGCAACGCGCACGGATCTACTTACCAGTTATCATTAATAACTAAAGCAGTGAAACAATATGTAAAGTTGTTACCGATGAATGAATATATAACAAAAGGTGAGGTTTAGTACTTTAGTGACCTTCTTTCCCAAGGATAACTAGACACAAGTAACTTGATGGTCAAAAACAAAGATCTAAATGGGAATATTTTTTTCAATAGGTAAAGTCTTTTATAATAAAAGCCGTCCTTGTCATAGTGACAAGGACCAGGCCTTAAAAATATAGTGATAAAGACTAACAAATAAAACAAAATAAATGGGATATTCGTTTTGCCAAAGTAGTCAATGACCAAATTAAATCTAAAACGATATAGAATATTATCTAAATAGACAATGATGACCTTGACTTTTTTTTAATACACTTTATCTTTTTTTTAACAGCTTTTTTCCACCAGCCCAGCAAGATACTAGGCAAATAGCATACAACACAACAAAAACAAAGAGCAGATACAAGAAAAAACAACTACTATTCAAAACTAGACCATTTCACCCATTCTAGCGCCTTCAACTTCGATCGTTGGTGCACACATTATTATCATCTCAATTTTATGTGTTATGGTGCCTTGTTTCTAGAAATGACAAACTGAACTTCAGTAGGGACTCACATTTCGTTATCATCATAAGTCCCCGTACAAGCCCCGTTATACTGTTATATTCCAATTTTGAGCGCGTGTAATCTTTGCAGCTCATATCATCTGCAGCAAGTAAAAGGATGTGATTTGGTTTACCTATCCTTCAGTGGTAAGTTTTTCAATTACAATTCGAACCTTTGGATGATAAGTGAAAACAGAAAGGACGAATCCACAATGTTGCAGCGTTTTTATTTTGTGTTTTTTTCTTTCTGTTGTCGGAGCGTACCAAAATATGTGTTATATTTGGATTATCACTGTTATTAAGTTTGGAATGAAGCAACTCCTGTTTGGTACTGCCAAACACGTCTTTGTGTGATCGAGATCTAACTTCTTTTTTTCCAACTAACTCTGTTAAATATTCGGCTTCTTCGTCGTTTATTGTAGTCCTTCACATGGATTTTCTTTGTATAGTATCTTAGCAAGTTAGGCATGAAACAACTTCTGTTTGGTAGGGCTATATACTCCTGTTTGTGATAAAGTTCACCTTTTTTTTCAACTAACTCTATTAAACATACCTCATCTTCATCTACTATTGTTAAGCTCCACATGTAGTTTCTTTGTATAGTCTTTTAGCAAGTTAGGAATGTAACAAGTCGTGTTCGGTAGTGCCACATACTTCTCTGTGTGATTGAGACCAACTTTCGTATTTCAACTAGCTCTCATAAATATTCGGCTTCTTCCTCTGTCATCGTGATACTCCACGTGGAGTTTCTATGTGATTCTTCATCTATCAAAGGCCAAAGATATAGATTGTAACTATAACGATGAGGAAACTAATCGCTACATGAAAGTGTAACTATAAAGCATGGACCAGAATAATACTACTTCTTTTTAACATTCTCATGACTTTAATACTTTGTTCGTAACTTTTTTTTTTAAAAACCAAAATAATTAGTAGCGGCAGTTAAGCAGTTTATAATACAATGCAATATAAAAGGCTATATGAAGAAAATTGGTTTATTTCTCCATTTTTCTAAAGGGGTCAGTTTATCACAGCACTAGCTAGATGATATCTTCAAAGTTACCCAGATTCTCTGCAAGTGCAGATCCTAGCCAACAGTGGAGTCCACCAAAAGCGTTATGAAACTCGCTCTCGCTCTCTCTCGTGTGTGTATCTTCTACATGGTTGTTTTGTAGGTTCACTAAGGATAGAGTATTGGTGAAGTGTGTTCTGGGAAGATACTAAAGACCTTGTAAATTACTATTCCAAAGAACATAAGAAAGGCAAGTGAATTTAAGCTTCACAAAATCAAGAACGTTAACAAAGATACTTTACTTTAATGAATTTAAACACATAAATATGAATTTCTTGCTTGGAGTATAATATGTGAATCCACCTTTATGTTTCTTTAAGGTAGCTTTACTTGTCTCTTTTATTATGACAGGTTTTTTCATAGATTTACATTTTTAAAATATGAAAGAAATGTAAAACCCTATCTTACTTTACTGAATTTTTATTAAAGGCTTCGTATTTAAAAATGTAATTGCGAATACACGTCACTCAAATTTTCAAGTTTATTAAAAGTTTTTCAACATATTTAAACAATTTGACTTGTTATCATTGATTAGTTTTGTTATAATCAAAACCAAGTGCGGAAGCTTCGTCTTTGATCGTGTTCGGTTCTTCATATAGCTTGATGCTCCTCCGGTGCTCCCAAACATCACCTATATTTCATAATTTATGAAATAGTTATAAATAGATTATAACATAACCGAATAAACCCGAAGGCTTAAAACAATAAAAGCAAAAACTTTGTTTCAGACTCCCACCGTAAGCTACGGCTGGCCACCGTAGCTTACGGTCAAGCTTTACGGTCCAGACCTTCTGTCTTACGGTCCATGCTTTCATTTCCATTACAGCAGCTGTCTATCGTAAGCTACAGTAGACCACCGTAGCTTACGGTGGCTTGCTGCAAATTTTCTCTTATTTGCCGTTTTAGTTACGACAATTTCCGTAACTCACTCAATTTTCATTAGTTTTACTCGAAACTTGTTTCTAAAAGTCCGTAAATTATTTATCTACATATTTAGCTTGAAAACCCGGATTCTTAATTCTTATGAATTACGCATCCACTCTTGGTTTATGCGCATAGTCATTTTGACCCATTTAGAGATTTAAGCACATAAACTTAAATCTCACTTCCTCTTATCTTGTTTCTCATTTTAATACTAAAATATCTATTTATCTTCCACCACAACTATACTTGTGGTGGATTGGTTATAGAAAATGTTTTATTTTCAATTTCTACCCTTCGGTTGACATTTTACGAAAAAGACCCAAGATGAGGCATTAAGACCAAAACGGCTTATGCCATTTGCTATTACAATACCGCAAGGGTGAACCTTCTTATAAAACTCATCATCATTTTTTTAACAACCCTCAATGTCATTTACTAGTTTTATCATCCGAGGGCATTTAGGTCAACTTAGACCCCTCTTTTACGACGAAGGACTTTCATCGCATGATTTGACCAAATAACACATTTAAATCGTAATCATATTTAAAATCATTAGATTCCTATGAATCTGATGTCTACCATTTAGATTATGAGATTTACCTTACTTTAGGTAATCCGATATTAATTTATGACTCGCTTATCTCTCATCGGACCTTAATTCCTAAATGAGAGTTTGACCCATTACACATACCTGGCTCGAGTCATAGCATTGACCCGTTTAAATACCTTACACTACTAATCATTAATTAATAGCAACGTGAACCAAACGCCATTTCCCTGTGAACACAAAACTTGACAAGCGTTCATTAGATATTATTGTCAAATGGCGATGACCACACCATTTAACCCATTTGGTCTAAATGACCATTTTATCATTATGAGATGGTATTTATTTACCATCTCACCATTTATCCGTTTCAGTTTACACCCCATGATCATATCACTTAAATTTTTCTCATTTCGTTCCATCCTTTATGGCATACGCCATAGGGTGTCTATTTCAAAAATTAAATGCTTATTGTCAACTCGTGTCTAAATTGTCATTTTACTCTTTTTATTCCTTAGACTTACACCATAAGGTAACTTTTTTCCAAATTCCTTGTTTATTTGTCATTACATGACTAAATTACTATTCTACCCTTTTTGTTATCAAATATGATTTAATACCCTTTTCATTTGTACCAACCCGTATCTATCCGTGTTGGAACTTTATATTTCGAAATCTCGTTTCGAATACCCAAAACACTTATTCAACTATATAAGTAAATCTACTATTTTAAGGATGTAAGCTTTACTTACCTTGAGATCCAATTATACCCTTTTTTCCGCGTACTTGTTCCGTTTGACCCACTTCTTCCCAAGCCTCCTCCTAGCTTGTCAAGCATCAAACTATCATTTATCATTCGTAAGATGGTTATGTTAGTCATCATCTAACACGACTATTCCACATTACGGATTTTATATCAATTTTATCATTCGATCTTAGTATAGGTCAGGTTGACTTTTAAAAGTCAACTGTCTATTAACATATGTAAATGCGTAAATAGGTTCAACGAACTCATTTAGGCATTTATCAATTACCGGGCATGCGATATGTTCAAGCTACCTTCTTATCCAAATTCCCATCCAAGTTCTTATCATTTCTTTCACTTAAACAAGTTCGAGCAATCGTTAACATCAAGTTAACTTAGCTTTCGGTTATCAATGCTAACTTATCCATTCATCATGCTAGAATTAAGGGTTTTCATCTCTATGTAAAACACATTTCATCATATTATTAGTTATTCATCTAAATACCTAATATAATCAAGTTCTACATGCAAACTAATAAGCAATATGATCTTATACACTTATTAACATTAACTTAACATCTATTTCGTCATTTTGTACAAAACCATTCCTTAGCAAGTATGAATATGTACTCGAACTCATAATTTGTTCAAGTATCTTCCTATTATTATCATGCATGATAATTCTAAACATAGATATATCATCTACTTCATCATATTATCAAAACCCACTTCAATATCTACTTGTTAATCACCTACAAGTAATCATACCTCAAATATTTCATAATTTCACTATATCAAACGAAATTATGCATACATATACATTCAATCTCATCTTTGGATCATAATCCAACAACCTAATTGCAAGTATTCTACTTGTCTAAATTTGTAACTTTCACCCATCTAAGTTTTTAGACATACCTTATGATCCCCTAATCGAGGTGATCAATAATTCATGTTCATGCACTGATTTGGGTCTCGAATTGATCTTCAATTTGATGGATTAAGCTTGAACTAGGGTTTCCCTTGTTCTCCAGTCGCAGAACACACACACATACACTAACTATGTGTTTTTATTTTGGAGATTTTATAACATAAGTTCCCTTTTTGGCAACTTTTGTCCCTCAAGTTTAGTGTTGATTATAAATGAGACTATAACTCATTGTCTTGTTACTTATATACATGTTATTAACTAGGTTAATTTGTTCCTAGTTATTTTGTTTACGGGTTCACTTTTACCACTAACGATCTTTTACCCGCTTTTTAATATTAACGTGGTTTGATTACCAAACCCGTTTTTGGGATGTTACAGAAAAGCATCACAAAGCTGTATAAGAAATTACAAATTAGGCTTGGCAAATTAAACCAAGCTCTTTATTTAGGAATAAGTCAACATGGACATGTTTTATCTTTAATGCATACTTAATTGACGGGTAGTGGAACATGTAATTATATTTTGTCAAACTTACTGATCCAAGCACATGTGAAAATCGTTTACGTTACCAATAAATACTTTATTTTACATTATAATTTTGTTTTCAATAAAATGTATATTAGGTTATTGATATAAAAAATAAACAGAATTGTGTATTTATGTTTATATTAAAGTTAACGAACAAAATTTATTAGAGAAAAAATGAAATATGATTAGAAAAACTTATTCTCAAACAAATTTACGTCGGCATTGGAAAAAAAAACAAAACTAATGCTCAAAAGAATCTACTCTTCATCGTTGTCATATAGTCAAAGTGCATAATTATATTTTGAATATAAACCCCTTTTTCAATGGAATTTATATAGGAGTATTGAGAAAAAATTATAAAATAACTGTGTATTTAGAACTTTTAAAAAAGTTAACTCATAAAAATTATTATAGATAAACATAAACATAAAATACAATATATGTAGATATATATATATATAGTTTTAGGATCTTGTAATTCGTGAGAAGTGTGAGAAGGTATAAGAATTGACATGTAGGAATCATCTTTTAGACTTAAACATAATGTTGTGGGTTGTTTTGGAAAGAAAAACAAAAAAACATAACAATTTAAGACACAATGCAATGAATTATAGGCTTAAAACTTAAAACACCATGCCAAGAACGTTAAGTAGTGTGTTTTAAATTTCACGTCCATAATACGTTGCGTTGTGTTTTAAATTGTTTTGTCTGGTGTTTTTCTTGCCAAAACAACTCAAAACATCATAAATAAGTCCAAAACATGATGCATACATGCCAATTTCTATGCGTTCTTACACTTCTCATGAAAAAAACCCTTTTTACAGGAACTTCACCCTATATATATACATACATACCTACTCTTTGTCGTTGTCAAATAGTAAAAGCATGTAATTATACTTTGCTGAAGTTACTGATCCATCCACGTCAATTAAGTTATTTGTTGAATCACATTTATTAGAAAAAAACTTTATCTATCATCGTAACAATTAAATACGAAGAAAAAAAATACAAAATAGTGTTAGTGCAATAAGATTTTTCAAAAACAGATGTGAAATTTTGCCTTCATCAAAGTAGTCCGAACTCATTTTTCCATTAATCAAAATACGTCACATTTGTTTCGCTAGTTAAGACGACCAAAATTTAAATAACGCTTTGGACTATCGGTTAAGATTTAGCTCGCATCGCAATTGTAAGAACGACTAAAATAATAAAATTCAATCTCTATTTTTGAAAACTTTTAATCAAATAACAATCCTTTGTCTCCTAAAATACCCCACAAAACCAAATAGTCGGCTTCGGCTCCTTAACAACGTGTCACATCTCTCGTTCACATCCACATACACCAATACGACCCGCTTTTGCTGATCTGGAAAACAGTCAGCATGGCCCCACCGGACTCCAACCATCTACTTAATTCCCACTTAACTTTTCCTTCACGTCCGTAACCTCTTTTCATATACAAATAATGAAATAACTTTACACCCTCCCCTTATCTCCCCTGTTTCTCTTCTCTACCAATTATTTTATTATTATTATTATAACACAAATATTATCCAATCACACCCCTCAATTAGAGATATTTAGATCCCTCAACATCTAGGGTTTCTAAATCACCGATTCCTCTCAAATTCGTTACAAAATCGTTAATATTAATCATCAATCGTTTCAATATGAACAATCACGAGAAACAACAATCGGTTGATGATCGAGACGTCGATGATGACAACAAATCATCTGAAGGTTCATCATCGGTGAGTTATGGAGACGAACGTACGGATGCGGTTTCTGGAGATTCGTCGACGAGTCGGAACGGTAATGGAATCGGACTTGCGGATCGTTTGACCGATTTGTTCGTTGGAGACGGAGATAACGATGACGATTTGTTGATTCATCGGAGCGCTCATGGAACGGTTATGCAGTGGCTACAGGCGCTTGATATGCAGGTCATGGGAGCGTGTCGTGCTGATGAGAGGTTGAAGCCATTGCTTAAGCTTAACGTGTCTAGTGGCGTCGCGGAGGATCGATTGTTTTCGCATCTCAGTCAGGTATCGTTGTTGAATGACTGATATCATATTATATCGATTCAATTTGGATATTATTGGTATAAGATTGAAACTATGATGCATAGTTGTTGAAATATTGTTACAATAAACAAGTATGATTGGAGATGTGTGAATTGTTGACTTTTGTAACGACCAATTGGTTGGCAAGGACTTCGTGCTGTTGAAAGTTCTTGTTGATTAATTGCTTATATATATATATATATATAATATATATATATATATATATATATGATATAATATGATGTTGATGCGTTTTTTTTCTGTTACAGCATTTCGAACCATCAGAAGTTGGATTGCTGGCAAGGTGCTTGTGTGTTCCGCTTGTGTCGGTTCGCGTTGGCAAGATTGACAAGCAAGGAAGTCTTCTAGTTCCATCCAGTGCAAGGTAGTTGCAATTTGATATTGGCCTATAACTTAATTTTGATGCGTAATAATTGAAATTGAAACAACATATGCATCTCTCATGAATATTTGCTTGATCCCTAAAATTATAAAACCAATAATTTGGCATGTTATTCAATCTGTTGATTTATACGAGCGTTGAGTACTTGGTCCCAGTTGTCAATTGGGATAATCTAGCTGAAGTTATGGCTATATAGCCAGGTTTGGGTTGCTTGTTTTCATCTGTAAATTTGGGGGGGTTGAGTCGAACCTGTGGTACATTTGCTTTGCATCTCCAATCTTAGTTTGCCATACATAGTTTAAGGTCACTTTCTATGCTTATTGGGAATTGAACGATAGTTAAATGCATTCGAACAATCGAACCTGCATAGGTTTTAATATGAGAGTGTTTTATTGTGTCTTGGTGGGTGTTTGGATCAGACTTTTAGTGGATTGAGCCTGGTGTATGAATTGAGTCTGGACTGATCTACATGGTACTTAAAGCAAAAATAAAATTGGATTTAAACTGTCTGGTCTTAGCTTGTCTGGTTAACATGTTTTAAAAGTAGTTCACCTAGAATGCAAGGCAATGATATTCATTCCAGTACTTACAATGCGCAATAACATCACTATTGTTTCTTTCTTGATAGATGGTATAGAATATGAATGGCACTTTATATCGAAGTTTTATGTGCGCATCTTATAATTTATCATTTTACATGGGTTTTTGTTTTTACGCCACTAGGATTAATCTTCACCGACTACTACTTGTTTTTACTTGGCATTTTAAGATTTTTTGTTTGTGATGGATTAGCATAGAACTGTGCTTCTGATGCCTTAGTGATCTCCACTTTCATGCGGCATTTTAAGATTTGTTGTTTGTGATGGACTGGCAATCTGGCATAGAACTGCTCTAATGCCATAGTGGTCATTCACACAAACACACACCCATGATTCTAGGCATTCTATATACTTCTGATCCCTAAAACTGTTAGGGTGAAAATTTTGAGTGCCTTGTACATGAATTGCAGACGTTTATTTACCTAACCATGGGTGATATTGTGTACTGGATAGCATTTGGTTGCTTCGTAGACAACTGCGTTTTGGCCTGAGATTTATCATAGGTAGCTGGTCTGTTTGATACGGGAAGGTAACCATGAAGGTTGGTGGAATGACATGATTTATTAGATTTTTCAAGTAATTTGACTGTGAAATATCTGCTGCAGCTTACTAGCTTAATTGTGGGTTATATCAATATCCAACATGCCACAAATTGTTTTACTGTCTGCTTATCACTTGATGTACTTTCAATCTAACTTGTGCCATTAAACTGATAATTTGTCTCTTTAAAAGAAGTTTATGTTCACATCTAATTACTGATAATTGCATATTATGGAATTGAATGAATAGGAGTCTGAATTATAGGCTCGTGCACATCAGCTTATTAATAGTGACATGTTCATCCTTCCAAATAAATATATCTTTTCATTGTAGGTAACTGGCGTATTCTATTATGATCTCTGAATTAAGAAGAAGTAAAGGTAGAGTTATGCTCTTGTATATTCTTACAGTTATGCTATGCCATGTTGTGTTTTATTCTGATATCTGGTGTCATGTATTGTCATATGATTTTTCTTCATCTTTGTTTGTTTATTTGACTTAAGATTCATTTTTGCTTCATTTTCTGTTGTCCATTTAATGGACCACAACACGTGTTCAAGCTCAGAAAGCTTGTTTTGCTAGTCAGTTGGTTTTACTTTTTGCTTTATGTATTTCAAAAGTTCCCACCAATCACTCTTGTTTTTTGTGGATACTAATTTGAATTCTGTGTTCAATTCTGTCTCTACTGTTTATTATCGGTAACATAAAAACTTGGTCACCAGTGTTGTTCTTATTTGAAGATATATTGTCATGATGGCTTTAACCATGTGTCAAGTGTATGTCATGTACTTTGAAAATCTAATACCAGTAACTATGTGAGTGGCTAATATTATTAGGTGAACTCTTTTAGTAAGTCTTATATTTAACTGAATAACAGCCCTTGTAAGGCTTCCCATTAGCGTCGTTGAACTGATTCTCTTTCATTTAACATATGAAGTGATCGACTAATGGTAGCACATTATGTACAATTTTTGAGCATTGTAATACCAGAAGATATGGTGTCATACACAGTTTAGTAGACAGTTTCTAGAATGTTAGAGAAATAGTAATTGTTATGAGGGATCTTATAGTAGTAACAACTCTTGCCTTTCCTATCCCTCAAAAAGAATTATTTAAAGATTACAAGCTTGAAAGAAGTATTCAGGATAAGAAAACTCAAATTTCAATGATTTACAATTTTCATTTGCTAAGATGAGCTTAAAAGCCTTATTATTATATATAGTTGTATAACTGTGCTGCTGTATCTTGTGAAATAGGGTGGCCAATGGCCATATGTGATTTTGTTTATTTTTCAATACTTGATGTTTATCATTTTTTGGAATTGAAACAGGGGGAGCTTAACTCTGTCTCTCTTGCCAACATCTGATCTACGTATATCCTTTCTTGGAGATGATGGTCATGTAGAGCGTCTTTCAACTTTGAGAAGTATCTCTGATTGCTCGTCTGTCATGATTGAAGGAATATCAGCGGATAATTGTGGTCGGTCTTTTATGATTAAGATTCCTACTATTGATGAACCTTTTTACTTTTGGTGCTCTGAGAAGTCCATACTTCTTGGTAATGAGTTGCTTGATAAGGTAGGTATCTTGTTTAGCGATTGACATGAAAACGAGTTTTTTTTCCCACTATACTGATATGCTGCATACTCTGTTTTTAGATGAAGAATTTACTTGAGAAGAAGCCTTCCCTTGCTGATTTAACTGGAATTAGTGATTCTCGTCTTGAATGTTTTGTGACTCATCTTCGAACTTGTCTTGTTGGGTCAAATGAGAATAATAACACCACACCCATGTTATTAACCACTTCCTCCTCAACAACCTCTTTAGGCCATGGCGGAACTGGTAAAAGTTCACAATCGGCTCTGAAGTCTTCACGTAGTCTAAGCCCGAAAGCAAATTCTTTTAAAGAAGGCTCAACTAGAAATTTGGCTTCCTTGAAAAACGTCGTCAGGGATAAATTGAGGCGAAAGGGGGAAACAGGCAGTTTTTCATGTGTTGAAAATCCGGATGCCATTTCAGTTTCTTCTCCAAGTTCTACTAATGCATCTACTTCAAATCAGTCTTCTGAAGGCAAGATTTCCGAATCAGATATTGATACCTGCATGTTGTTCCCATTGGTAGCTGGGTTAGAAGTTGGTTTAGCTGAGAAAACAGTAGATGACACATCGGTCCTAAGTTCAACTCCTCCGGTTCCTCCGTTTTCTCCTTATTATTGTTGGTGCCCGCCTGTTGCGTCCACGCTTCAATACACAGTGGCATCTTCTTCAGTGTCCGACTCATTTACCTTACCTCCTCTTTCTTCACTTCTCGCAGGATCATCATCGTCCGGTCTTTTAACACCAAAACCAACTCTTAATCTGGATGAAATCCCGCCTTTTTTACCCGAACCATTGGTTCGGTTACCCATATCTATGCCAACTTCTCAACAGATCCCGCTTTTCACCCCCTTGATGACTGATTCAATAGTCCACATCCCGGTGATTGACATCTGTTCTTCCGGGCAAGCCTACCTGGTGAGCGGTGGCCCTGCTATGAACGTCACCATCCCACCGCTTCACCAGGCACTGGTGAGCCCATTGATCCAAGAAACTGATTCCATGGCGGAGAAGAGTGCAAGGGATACCCTCCGGTTGCTAATTAGCGGGTCGAGCCAGCTGCCCTCGGTTCTCGCCCATGTTGATGGGAATCAAAACGGACTTGCGTCTGGAAGCAGGGGTCTTTATGGGGGAGCTACAGACGTGAACCATGCCATTGCAAATAGCATTGCGGCTATGGGCTTGGTTTCATTGACTGAGAGGTCCGGTGGTGTTATGAGGAGGTGCCTTGACGGAGGTGATTTGGTTGATCTACTGGGTGACTCTGGCGGAACTTGTTCAAACAATGATGACTCGAGCTTTTCCGATTCAGGGGCTGGAACAAACCAATGATGTGGGCTTCTTTACCTTTGTAGATCCTTGTTTGTCTCTCCAGGAATGAAAAAAAAAAGAAGTGTAGATATATCTTTATTGTACTTGTTTTGGGTGCAAATGATATGTAACTAGACTGGAAAATGGAAAAGCATAGTAGCAGCAGGTCTCTCTCTACCTCTTTAATCTTCATAATCACATTTTTAAGGAAAAACCAAATTATGCTTGTTCATATGAGATGACTTATTAGTATACATAATCTTTATAAATTAATGAATGAAAAATATTGACATGGACTGTATTTATAACCGTTGTGTACTTGTATTAATTAAAGACTATTATTTTATAACATATTATTAGACTAACTAGTTTATAAGATGTTATTGGACTATTGTGTCATAACCTTCGGCCCAGCATCTGTGTGTCAGCTTTACCTTTTCAAAATTTTCTTATAATTATAATGTCATATTCTTATCTTGACCAAAGCTCGTGTGAGCATTAATTAATTCATTAGACTATCTCCAATGCTAAATTGGACGGCTCCAGCCTCCACGCCCAGCCTGACTCCCTCTTCTACCTTCCCCTTTCTATTTTCCGTTCGTTTACGACCTTACAGAAGCCTCCCACGGGGGCTGTATTGGGGATGGTATCATCATTGGTGGTATCCTGGTCATGATTTTATTAAATAACACTTCTTCGAAATTTATTAATTCTTGTTTTAAGTGTCACAATTTAAGATATAATAAGATTATTAGACACATCCATCTGATAAAGATTTTTAACTTTTTAAAAAGTTTCTTAGTTAACCCAACGCGTGTATGTGTTAGTAATAGTTACGATGCTTCACTTTGATCGACGTGATCTTGCAAACAAAGAAATGATGAGTCGCCATTTGCTTCAGAATAATGGATGTTTACTTGTGATCACATATGTACAATATACATGTGTATGCATATAACAAGTTGAAACCAATATCGAGCGAGATTGTGGTCCAGACTATTCCATTTAAACCATATGAAACTTTAGCTTCGTTTATGTTGAACCTGGCAAAACACTTGCTGGAAAATGCTCAGTTCTAAAGTTGTAAAATGACATAAATACACTAAATCAAAATATCCTAATTTGCTCTACATTTAATTTAGAGTTGATTCTTTTTGACTTTCGATGATTAAGATAATAAGACCCAGATTTGACAATTGATTTATATTTAAGGACATTCATTTTATAATTTTCTCGTTAACTTTGTCGAAATCAACCCAAATAAAACTGAACTAATAATAAGGGAACTTTCAAAACTGTTTAATAGTTTGTCTACTTCTATTCTAGTTTCATAGGATGTGCCGTTTTCGATGTTTTTTAAATTTGCTATTTCATCTCTTATATAGTATGTTAATTTTTGAATTTTAGATATAACTTGTAGCAAATATCTCACTGGAAAATTTTAGGTTTAGGCTTTTTAACTTCGTTTTAAAGAGCTATATAAACCTAAAAAGGTAATATACTTTTGTCAGAACTATCTAACAATCTATTTTTATTAATTTTGAAAAAGTAGGTTTTTTATAGGACATAATTGATACTTTTTTAGAAAATTATTATTAAGTACAACTAACAATTTTATATCAAATTGTGCATAAAGTTCTTAGCATGTGACTAGCACATGTTTTAAATATACTTCAATTATCAAAAAGATTTGTGTACGTTCAATAATACATACAAATGGTTTAATTGGATGATAAAAAAAGAAGGAAAAAACAAGTTGACACATAATATATACGGGTAATATTTACCCTTATAAAATCTCTTATTTATTCTTTTTTTTTCTACAAAATAAAAATGATATAAGAAAAAAATGGAAAATGTTATGTAACTAATTTTCTTCCCGTGCATTGTGGCAGAAAAATGTCTGGCTAAACAAGAGAGAAGTGTTATATCAGTAAATTCAAAGTAAAATTGAACAAAGAAAAAGCCTTACATAAAAGGTAAGCACACCTAAGAAAGGAGCAATACATTCTACAAATATCATTCTTTATCACATACCAACTGATGTTAAAAGTATTAGAACAAAGAAAACCTTACTAAATCATCCAACTATCCAAAAAAAAAAGCCTTAAGGTAACATCACTCATAACACTTCAATTTTCTTAAACCTAAAAGAATAAAGAATCCGTTAATTTAAAGATAAAAAATGTATATCACGAGTTTACGCTAACCCGCGCGTTGCGGTAGAAAGTTGTTTATGAATTTCTGTAGTATCGCTACATGAGTAGCGAAATTTTCATTTGTCATGTTTTTTTAACTGTAGTTATTATACAAAAAAAGTATGATTTTCAAAAATAAAAAATGAATGCAAGTTATAATTTGAAGTCATTTTTGTAGATTATATTTACCAATGAAAAAATAGATTAAATCCATGTCTTGTTTAAGAAAAATAAATAAATGATGAGACACGTATAAGAGTTGCTTACCTGAATTCAAGATTGGTGGACCCGATGAAAAAGATTTTATCTAGTACTAATTTCATTTGGTTATATGAAACAATATCATAACATTCTAAACATGTAATTAAACGTTTTTAAATGTTATTTTTACATCTAATGAAAGATATCATTCGACTAAGCTCGCCATTGACTGAATCGAACTTCTGCCAAAACAATATAACAAAAATAGGTTAAGCGTCACCAACACCTTTGTTAAGAGTCACTATTCGCATAGACAAATAGAGTATAAAAAATAACATATGAAGTAGCTTGATCATATGGGAAAAAATATTAGTATGTATAAGCGAAACCTTCGCTATTATAGCTAACAGCGAAATCGTCAATGAAAAAGATTAAAAGTCGCTTTTCATACTAAGTTTAAAAGAAACACATGTTTAAGTAGAAGATAAATCTACCATGACAATAAGGATAACAATGAAGTCAATAAAAGAGTGTAAGTGCAATATGCTTAACATAAGGCAGGTCTCCAAGATGAGCCTTCTCAATGATCATATGTGTATCAAATACCATGTATCTAACAAATAGCAATTATCCAAAATACAACTGCAAATTGAATCAAAACCGTTAATAGTTGTTATCGCGTACGTCTAGCATGACAAGTTGAGAGTTGAATCATTGAAATATATACATGAATAACCGCTACACTTCTCTCTCGACCAAATACAAATAATGACCAACTATCTTTATTAATATTATTGTTGTTGTTGTTGTTGTTGCATGTACATAGTGAAAACTATATTCCACAACTAATTATGACTTTGTCACATATATAGTAAAACAACGTAGCATTTTGATCTTATTTTGTTAGTGAAATACCCAGCAAATCAAATTATGTTTCACAATTATTTGGCATAAGTAGGAGTGTAGTAGGACTTCATTGGTTTTTAGGACATGTGGGGTCTTAAAGTCTTTCAAAGTGGAGAACCCAATTTTTGAAGATATTAGTCAGTTTATAGGTGAACAGAAAACAAAAAAAATAACTAAATAAAAAAAAACAAATCGTATAAAAAAACCAAACCGAAATACATGGTTCGGTTACGGTTTTACATTTTTTGAAAACCAAAAAAATCAAACTGAACCGAATAACCTAAAAATCATGTTTTTATTGTTTGATAAAAATTGATTTAGGAATTATTAGTTTTATTCTTCAATGTTAAGTTTTCTAATATAAACATTAACATGTGTATCTATCTTTGAAATGATTTATTCATTGCTTACAATTTACAAGTAATAAAAAAATTTAACATATAAAATAAGTGATTTTCAAAGTATTATAAGAGAAAATGTCTTAATAAAAACTTTGAAGAAACATAAAATATATTAGAAGGTTAGGTTTATGTGAACAATATTAATTAAAAAGGTTAAATATAATAATTTAAATATAAATATCTAAGAAAGATTCTTGAATCTTGGATTATACTTTTTATTTTTGAATAATACGTAATTTTGTTTCAAAACCCGGAAAAAAAACGAAAACCGAACCGAACTGTTGCTAAAACCGAAACAACCAAAATCGAACGGTTTCCAATAACCGAAAACTAAACTGAACCGTGCACACCTCTAGGTATCATGAAATTCTACTCCCTGTTCTTAGTGAAACTAGAACCCTTAACGTTATAGGTAAATGCAATTCTCATTCACTCAAAATATATTTTTATCTCTAAATCTCAACTCAGTTTCTATTTTAATATAGACGAATACACGTTTTGAGAAATATTAGGACCAAATTTACTTTTACAACAGATTTAGACAAACAAAATGTTTACTTGTAGTTTTTCTCATACAAAATAGATGATCATGTGCACTTTTACGCGGAACTATGCAAACTTATATGGGTGTAACAAGTAAAGTAAAGCACGAGCTTAGCTTGTTTGTTATTTATTAATTGTTTTATTAATTTACTAGCTTATAAACTCGGTGTATTTCATGGGTTGAATTTCAAAAAAACACAAATCATAAATTTGTATAGAATCCTTATCGACGAAATGAGTTATCACATAATATATAGGATATATATAAATAACATTATATAATGTCTAAGTTGTACATAATAAAACGGGTTATATCACAAATAACTATCCAAAATAGTTAAACTTATAAAGAGGTTAAAGTAATGTAATGATATTAGGTTACAATAAATCCATACACTTAGAATTTGGATAAACAAACAAAATTTAAAGTTTAAGAACCAACATTTTTTATATGAAAAACCGAAATATAAATTAAATCTAGTTTATTTTACCGTAAAAGTTATGACTTCAAAGGAAATATTAGCATTTAAATTTATCATGCTAAGATGGTATTAAAAAAAAGGAATTGGCCTGTAACAATTATAACTATATATTATTGGACATTGTCAGTCCCACATTTAAATATTCACCATGTTAGTCTCACATGTCACCTATTTTTCCTCCACCTGTACTCAATTAAAAAAACTTAACGAATTTAAGTTTTTTTTAATTACAAGCTGACATTTTAGGGCTTTTGATCAGAACGAGGATACGAGTCGAACGATGTAAAACTTACCTTGAAATTGTGCTCCAAATGACGAAAACGGTGCTTCAATTCGGGTGTTTAAACTTCCAATTAACAAAAATTAAGTCGTTTAGAGCACATTTTCGAGGTAAGTTTTACATCAATAGGACTCGTATCCTCGTTCTGATCATAAGCCCTAAAACGTCAGCTTGTAATTCAGAAAAAAAAAGCTTAACTCCGTTAAATTTTTTTAATTGAGGACGGTGGAGAAAAAATAGGTGAAAGGTGGGACTGACATAGGGAATATTCAAATGTAAGACTGCCAATGGCCAATAACGTCTAGTTAGAATTATTACAATCCAATTCCCCTATAAAAATCACATTTACAAGTTGTTTTAATTAACTCTATGCAAAAATGTAAAAAACTTATCATGATAAACTTTACACGATAATAGTATTTTACATGATATTGATAACATTCATTAGTTTTCTCATACTGTTGGCGTAAGAAAAATGTAAGTTACACGATGAGTTTACATAAAAACATTGAAGATATAAATTATAAATGTCAAAATAATATTAGATATTAATCTAATATATTAACAATGTTATCAATAAATTATTATAATTCGTAACACATGTTCAATAAAAAAAAGGGAATTACGGTTATATCTTAGATATTCATTGTAATTTTATTGTAGAACTGAATATTAAAATTTATTAAATATTAGATTATAAACCCGTATACTATACGGTTAAATAAAAAATATATCTCACATACATAAAGATAATAGATACCATATAAAATTTGCTTAAAATCATCTATAGTTAAGCAAATGTCAATTCGCTTTGAAATTTATAACAAGTAGATAATTTTGAAATTAATTGACATAATATAAGATAATATCACTATAATCTAGAAGTTAATTGCTAATAAACCTACATCATCAATTATAATATACTTTAAAATCAAGTTGTGTATTTTATTTTAACCGGGATCACATGATAGCAAAAATGTTATTTATTATTAACTTTATTTATAATATTAGTTACGTATGTCAATAATATATATTATAGTTAATATATAAAAGTAAGTTACTAAATAATAGATATATAAACTAATGAAATGTTTATAAGTGTATGTATATTATTGGAATTTATATAAAATCTATGGGATTTATATATTAAGAAATAATAAATTAAAGGAAAGAGTGATCTTTTTATTAGAATTTAGATTTTTTATTATTATTGATTAGGATTAATGATATTTATTATTAATTAATTATTGAAAAAACTAAAAAAGAAATAAAAGTTAAAAAATTAGGTTAAGGGAGAGAATGTCATGTGCCATTAATTGAAATCTTTTATTAGTAGTTGATTAGATAAACATAAGGATAAAGATAAGTGATATATATTAGTTATTAATAATATTAAAAGAAATATGTTAAATAAATATAAAAAAACTATAAGATCCAAGAAGAGAATGCCATGTGGCATTATTTGGAGTCTTTTATTATAAGTTAGATAAATAACTATTTAACTAATATTATTAATAAATTAAAGGAGTGTGGGACAAGGATAAGTGGTATCCATGTACTTTTTTTTTTAAATATACTAATTAAGAGAATATAAATAAAAAATATGAATTTGAAGGAAAAAATGACATTTGACATTATTTAAAAATTCTTTATTAAAATTAGATTTATTACATTTGTAGGGGTGAGGGGAACTAAAAAAATAGAAATTGGGAAACCATGGGTAAAAGATGTAAGAAACTCATAAAACATTCAGTTTTATATGTAAAAATCATTTCATAAAATATTTTTCATAGATTTTGTATATAAACAAATGTAAAAGTCATTTAAAATAAAACTATAAAAATTAAAAATAAAGTTTAACAAACAGTTTTTAAAAAGATTAAAAAAATATTTTTTATTTGAATGACTTCTACATATATTTATATAAAAACTCATAAAAATATGTTAAAATGAATTTTAATATGTTTTTTACATGTAAAATGTAAAACTAATGGATCATTGGTTCCCTACTTTTTATGATTCCCCAATATCGTGTGTGTATATATATTAACAGTTATAGTTTTTTATATAAGACACAATACATACCATTTAGTTATTTTTATCAATATATTTTTTAAAATAGTTATTATTATGTAAATATGTATTTAAATTTTAACTAAAAGTAATTTAAATAATAGACTCATTTAAACTCACAAGCCTACTCAAACTCGATACTTCAAGCTTGGTCTAATACTTGTTTATGCAAGTTTAATTTTAATCTCGAGCTCGTTGAGGCTCGACTTGATTCAAGTTTTTAATGAGTCGTCAATGGTGAATTACTAAATAGCTTTGGATATGTTATTTTATTTTTACGTCTTGAACTCGGGTTAAACTTTATAATGCGTTGTCAATTTACCAACAACCAAATTGCTTGTAAATTAGAGAAGTTAAACTTTTAACATCTATTATTAATAACAATTCATTAAGCACCATCACATAAACATCATCATTTACCTTCTAGAAAAATTAAAACTAGATAATTACATCACTAAACAATGGAAATATCCGCTTAACAAATAGTTTTATATATAATTGCATATAGGCATGTGAATATTAAAATACTTTTAATGGTCAGTCAGGCATTAATTAATTTAGTTTTATCTACTCTGATTATTAAAAAAAAGAAAACCCTTGTTTGATGTTTATTCACATATGAAGTTGTAAAATGACAAAAGAAATGATAAACAATTATAGATAAATTGCACAAAACATACTAAACAAATAAAATGACGTTTATGCCATAATACATATTCTAGACGCACTTTTAAATATAAACCAAAGGAAATTGCTACATGATTGGATTAATGAGTGCAGTGTGGATTCAGAAAATCTTTGTAGGGGTAACGTTTTATAGAAAAAGGGCAACGAAATAAAAAAAATGTCAAATTTTTCAAAAATTTACACTACACTCGGAGCGCCAAAGGGTAGCAGAGACTACCCCTATCAAGAAGGTAGGTCCGTCCCTGATTGAGTGAAACTTTTGAATACTTCATATTTGGATGGGTTGTATACATAATCCTAGAAAACGTTACATAAATAATGTAGAATTGTATTTTGGACCTTTTATTTTTGGAAATCAGTATTTTGGACTTTCTAAAATTAATATGCGTTTTAGATTAACCCCTTGAATTTATTTTCTTTATGATCTAATTATATAGAAAAATATATGCATCCTTCTAGTTGTATGAGCCAAGTAAATAAATATGGGACTTTGTACACATTAATTGCAACTAAACAAATTGGAGTTTAATATGTCGATTATATGAAAATTTCATTTTCTGAATATAAATAGCAGGATTTAATATGAGAAAATTTATAGATGAAGAAAATTGATGTTTTGTACTTTTTTTTTATAATAAAATGTCAATTAACCACAGCAGGCGCCGGATAGATCTAAACACACTACTCTTTTATGTTTCATTTACTATGCGATAAATAAAGGGTGAAAGTGATGCATCATACTTTTAGCTTTAGTTTTAATTACTATTAAACAGTCCTTAATTACTATTTACATTATACAAGAGTTTTAACGCATAACGTTTGATTTTTTTATTTTTGTGTCTTATGTTTTCCACTTCACTTATTTATTTTTGTTGTTTTTTTGGAAAACTGTTAACACATAAAGCAGAAATAGAGTGTTTAACATATAAAGTTGGTCATGTGTCTTCATCCTAGTTGTACTCAAAGTCAATGTATCCAGTTTTAATATTTTTATTTTGTTAACACTGGAACTAATATAAATGGTTGGTCGACATGTTTGTTTTAATGGGGTTTGGTTGAGGGTTTTTTTTTATGTTTTTTATTTTAGTTTTAAAGTTTTGAAATATTTACTTTATATTTTAAACTTTTAAAACATAACTAATTAGATTAATAATAATGTGTTTATATAACTAGATTCTTAAATAATATCTAATCTTTAATAATATTAACTTGTTTATAATATAGAATTTGTAAAACTGATAAGTATATATACTTTTATAAATTTTAAACAGTTAAAACCCAAGCTAATATGCTAAACTAAGCAATACAAAATTAAAAAAATAAGAAAACTTATTGTAATAGAAAATTAGGTGTGAAAAGAAATGTAAAAAAATAATGATAACATGGAAATATGTACGTGATCAAGGCGTTGTTCACGTGTGTTTAGAAGCCTAAAGAAGTATAATATGAAAATAGTTAAAATACATATCATGTAGTAATCTTTTTCATGAGTAGCATTAACTTTTTTTTAACAATCATAGGTAACTTTATACATGTCGCATTGTGTATATAAAATGGGCTTTTTAACTGTCTCTCCTTTTATCTTTAGTTATTCTGATTTTCTTCCATAAATTATGTAGACATACTTATGTGGTAATCATAGTTCTCTATTTAATATCACTATTGTATTAAACGATTACACTTCTAATACGATATATAGAGCTAGGTTAAGTGATTTTTGTGTTCAGAATAAACGAAGCATGTGCAATACATGTATTTTAGGACAAGGGTAAATGTGTGCATTAAAACACACGTGATTGACAATGAGTAAGACACACCATTGTAATCACATAGTTCGTTTATGTGTCACGTTTCTACAAATCAAGCACGTTGTTGCAATATTAGATGCTACGTTATAAATCAATTAAACTGGCCGTTTATGCACCGCTTTGACGCACAATGGATCTCACTTTTTAATATAATTTCTAATGTAAAAAAGGTAAGGTAATTTTTAATATAAAAACGTTATACTCAAATTAAAGATGAAAAATTTATTAGTTTCTTGTATGATTTAAAAAAAAATGATGCATATGTAAAAGTTGTTTGGTTTTTAAAATAATGACCGAATTGAAGTAATAAAAAAAGACAACGTTAGTGTCTATTTTTTTACCTTTCAGTTATTATCTATAATCTTAATATCACCTAGGTTTTAACCATCAAAAAAGTATAATCAGCGTTCCAAATTTTTTTGTATCATAATTTTCATTTTGAATAAGTTACAAACTATATATATGAATAAGATACAAACTATATGTACTAAATTTTATTATGTTGATGTTAGTGTGAATTAAATTTTGTTGAAAGGATTAATAATATTGATGTTAATGTGAATTCTATTTTGTTGAAAGGATTAATAAACTCACAAAGTTTTTTTTTTAATAAGTAATCGTGGATCGTAACGTGCATAAAATATTACTCGTGTTAGTCGGCAAAATCTGTGTTTAGTAGTACGGATTTTATATAACATTTGTTTAATAGGTCCCCGTAGAAATGGAATATGATTTTTCTCACTAAAAAGTAAATAAATAAAAATTATGGCATTTTGAAAGACAAAAGGTCGATTTCATTGTCAAACGTAATGGACCACGTAAACCATCAATTGTCGATAACTATATCACTATTTTATGATTATATATTTAGACTTTTCACGATGATTATAAATCACCAAAATTGTAATAACAAATTAAATTTTAATAGTTGAATTGTTTTGATGCCCTTGCATTCATCATGTATAAAGAACACCATGTGTGTTGTAGTATTGTTTACATCAAAATAAAGCATCAGTATGCATATAGTAAATTAATCAATATTATATTCTTTAATTGTTCGAATCAAGTTATTGAAAATAGACATTCCAATAAATAAAATAATTATAGTTTAAGCACATAAAAACAGTGCATAGGCATTTAAGTATTGAAACTTGCACATACAAATGATCAATTAACACTTCTTGATGTGCGAAATGAGCCTTGTAATCCACAAATGAGGCGATTTTTCGATAGTTTTTTTGAAAGGTAAACTTCATTAAACTAACTTAATAATCGGGTGTCAAAAGAAAACTACATAAATACAAATTTACACTATTCTTTCCAAGTTATAAGTCTATTTTTTCAACCATAAATATCTGGCCGCTTGCACATACTTCCACAAATGATCAATTAACACGTCTTGATGTGCGAAATGAGCCTTTTAATCCACAAATGTGGCGATCTTTCAATAGTTTGTTTTGAAAGGTAAACTTCATTAAACTAACCTAAAAATCGGGTGTCAAAAGAAAACAACTACATAAATACAAATTTACACCATTCTTCCCATGTTATAAGTCTATGTTTTAACCATAAGTATCTGGCCGCTTTAACATCGCTAAGAATGTTTTCAGCCTTCGCGGCTTGCCCGAAAAAATCAATTCGTTCCTGGCTTTTCATAACCTCCAGCAAGTGATGATAACAATACCATGATAAGCTTCTTTCTCTATCCCATTTAAACCGCAATGATTGTGTGTCTCCAGCAGATCACGAAAAGAAAAGGCAAAGAGGAAAGAAGTTTTGCATCATATACTCACATTCTACCACAACACGTTGGCAAGACAACACGCCGTAAAGACACATAGTAGAATGTGTCTTTGAAGTTCTTCAATCATGTTCATTCTACATCTATGACTTTGAAGAAACCAGAAAAATAAAACATTGTATATATAAGGACTTGATGCAATACAAGATCCCAACAAGCTATTTTTACTTAAGGTTGTGTGTTTTAGCTTAATAATATTATACAGTAATATTAAATTCATAAAAACCAAAAAGTTAATATATGTATATTTGATAATATATAGTTATACAATAAATTTAAGTAAAAGTACACTAATCCTATAATTAGAGAATGAAGATGTAAATATTAAAACTTAACAAAACCAGTGTTGATTAATGTAAGTGGTATTAAATCTTAATTATGTAAGCCAATTATTTATTTAAAATTTATTTTAAATAGATAGATGATTATTTAAAACATTGCAGGTTTTTTATTCTATATAGTATTAAGTTTTTTTAGTTTGTGAAAGAAAACTTATGGATTAATAGATAATTTATTTTTAAAAAGGTTTAAGTAGGTAAGTTGTTTGGAAAACACAGTTCTATACATTTATATTTCGATAAAGATATTCTTTTGATGATTGTTAACAACTCAAATAAATCCACGTCGCATTGCCGTGCGATTTGTTTAAAAAAAAAAAGGAAAAAGAAAACTACCGAATACAACATATTCAAGCATTGATTGTTAATATTACAAAATTTACAATCACTGTTTAAAAATACTAAAACATATACTCCTGTTAATTTTTTTCTATACAATTAGGTTGTGCATAACACACATAAAGTGTGTATTTCACTTTGAAAGCTCAGTTTGTTTCTCACATATCTTGGTAATGCGCTCAGATAACTCGTTGAGCTTCTCGGTTATTCTATGATCCGACTCCACCACTTCCTCTACAACGCGTCTAAGTTGTTTCAAAACATTAATGTCTTTGTTAGAAGAAGACATTACAAACCTAATAATTTACATAAAAACTATAGCCCATTTTCAGTAAAACAATAACAAATTAAATAAACCCAAACTAACTCTCAAGGCGGTACAAAGAGGCTCGTATACATCACTCTAGCCGGAGGCTTTATTTATGCTCGGTTCGTCATCCTCAATAAAGTTGTTAACTTTGAATAAAAATAACAAATGACAACAAAAAATATATATAAAGAAAAGGGTTCAAGCTATTTGACCATAATATTAATGCGCATAATCAAGTTGTAAATATGATTTTGTAGGCTCATAAATTTGGGCTTTACTGGTTGTATGTATTACGTCTTCTTAGTTTTGTAAGCCTAGATAATAAACATCTCCAATTTACATGTTATGCAACAATCATATGATTAACAACTTTATATATATAGATAGGGTAAGGTTCATGCGAGAACTACCTTTATTGTGAGAATCAATGTGAACACGAAATAAATATCTAACAAAATCTAAAAAACACATTATTTTTTAAAATATCACTATATTTCTTTACAAAATAAATAAAAAAATTTCGAGTAACAATTATCGATGCACATGTGCATATGTATCATTTCTTGGACAAATTCCGTAATACATTATAGTAGTAGACAAATGCACTTTCATTTACACTATCGTCCGCAATACACTACTTTTTATATTACAAATATTAAAAATCCACATGTACATCATTATGTATAACCATGATATAACGTGTTTTAGTACAAAAAGTTTATGATTTTGAATGATGAGGTAGGCCTATATACATGTTTTTTTGTTAATTATATCTAGTGGTTGATGGTCTGGTTATATTTGTCATTTTATGATGTAATATGTTGTTTGGATGGTATAAAGGGTGTTGATGTACATATAATAAAGTGAAATATTGGTAATGGTATTGTATTATGGATGTAGGAGGTAATGGTAGTGTAATATGGATAGTATGATAGATGAAAAGGAAAGTGTATTCAAAATAGTGTACGAAAACACGTCATATCATGTTCATACATATAGATGCACATGTACATTTCTAATATCGTTAATGTAAAAAGTAGTGTATTATGGATAATAGTGTAAATGAAAGTGCAATTGTCTAATATTGGTAATGTATTACGGAATTTGTCAAATAAATGATGCATATGCACATGTGCATGGATAATTGTTACTCGATTTTTTTTTGTTTTTTTAGTGACGAAATATAGTGTTTTTTTAAATAATATTAAAAAAATTATTTTTTTTAGATTCTTTAGGTATTTTAGTTGTATTCACATTGCTTCTCGCAATAAAGGATGGTTCATAACGGATCCTTATATATATATTTATATATATATATATATATACAAAATCTCGGTTAGCCATTATTTATAAAGACAAAACACACAAACAACAATCAAGGCTTATAGGTATAATGACATGGCTGCTGCAAAAAAAGTCAAAAATTTGGTAAAATTATTACTAAGAGGAAAAATCGGTGAAGGCTGGGTTACCCCATAGCCCCAATAAAGCGTCGCCAATGTGTGTTATATATATAACTATAAACGCAATAAAGGATGGTTCCTAACGGATCCTTATATATATATATATATATATATATATATATATACACACAACATCTCGGTTAGCCATTATTTATAAAGACAAAACACACAAACGACAATCAAGGCTTATAGGTATAATGACATGGCTGCTGCAAAAAAAAGTCAAAAATTTGGTAAAATTATTACTAAGAGCGAAAAATCGGTGAAGGGTTACCCCATAGCCCCAATAAAGCGTCGCCAATGTGTGTGTATATATATAACTATAAACGCGTGTGTATATGTATGTATATTATGATTAATTTATTATTTTTTATTTTAAAAATGTAAAAAAGAAAATTATAAACAAAATAAATATATATTATATTTATAAAGATTTTTGTTTTTTATTTAAAGATGAAAAGAAAATTAAAATAATAAAAGAATAAATTGGTAAATTGCCAAAATCGTCCATAAAGGTTTAAGAATTATCAAAATTGTCCATAAATTAACAATACATTTTAACTAAATTAGTGATTTCGGTGGAAATGAAACATCAGGTATTCAAATATAAAAAAAAATCATTTTTGGATTGAAGTGATAATAATAACCTAAACTTAGGAACCATTTTGGCATTTTACTCTAATTTAAATGTAAAAATGTAAGAAAGAATCTTAAATTTTGGTTTATGCTTTTTATTTTTGAATCTTACATATTTTTTCCAAAAATTTAAAAAACCGAACTGTTGCTAAAACCGAAAAAAACCTACGGTTTTCAAAAACCGCAAACCGAACATTTCGATTTCGGTTTTACCATGGGACCGAACTGGATCGGGGCTGGGATTTAGCCTACATTTTTAACGATAAAACTGAGACAGTTAAGATTTAGCCTACATTTTGTTCAAGGTAGGCGAGACAACTATTTTTGTAATTATTCATTTTATTTAAATGGGTCTCGCTTTCTAATACTTCAGCTAGTTTACGGAAAAAAAAACCAAACACAAACACATAATACTCTATCATAAGTTCAAAATTTTGTTGTGTTTATGGTTTATAATAGAAAAGGCATCATTATTAATATATTATTATTTATAACATATTATTGTTGATGAAGTTTTCATTTTAAGTTTGCAATTGGCAAAAGGCACGCACCATGATTTTCTTTGACTAAGTTGGCAATGAATCAAAATATAAAAATGGAAGAAAAGATAGTATATAAGAATCGAAGGAGATTTCTCATGTTATATTATATTCGGTGGGTGGATGTGACTTTGGTCATGTCGTTTGTCATCTCACAAGATTTGAAAACCACCCATTGGTATCGGCATGACTAACCACATCGAAAGTGATCCAAACTTGATCCGGTTTGGAAATTGCTTACGTTCCAGTTTTAGGTATTCATTTTTACTCCAAATCTAGTTTCCGGTCAAATTCATTAAAATGCGTCCCCAAACCTAGTTTCTATGCATGAGATAATCAACAGTTCAAAAAAAGGTCGGCTCAACCGTTTAGAGGCCTGAAACGAAATTAAGTGTCATTTCCGAATTTCATTGCTATAATAAATCAACAAATTGAGTCTCTGATAAACTACTCAAGTGAATATGAGTGCAGTTGTGAACATGATTGCACTCAACTAATCAAGTCTTTTGTTGTGAGCAACAGTGTAGTCAACTAATCAACATTATCAACTAATAAAGTCTCAAAGCTAGGAACTAATAAAGAGTATCAATGTCAATTTGTTAATAACAACAAAAAAAACATCAATTTGTTATTCAAGTGAACCCTGAGCTAATCAAGATTACCAAGAGATATGGGGTTTTGACAAATTATCATATGTGGAGTCTTTTAAACTGTAGTTAACGATTTAGTTTGCGGTATATACCCAAAGCCAGACATATAAAATTGGACCTTAAGAATATATAGGGCTATTTCAAGTTAATACCGAAACATTTCAATATATTGAGTTCATGAGTTGTGTTATAATACCTTTCTAGGTTTGAAAGAACACAACATATTTTCATTATTTCGACTTGTATTATTTGACTTTGTGAGTCATTTTTAATGAAATAGAGCCTACACATGGTTCATTTCAATTAGTTTATGGGTTTATCATTCATTACCCTTAGATTGTGGGTGTGGGCTTGAGTTGGGGGCGTGGCTAGCCAAGCAACGCAGCTTTAACCATACCGGGTCAGCGTGGCTAGGGAGCCTAGCGTGGGATGGAGGGGAGCGGTGATGTGGCTTGCTGGGGTTGGCTATTACAATCCGACCTTTTGGGCTAGCCGTTTGGACTAGCCGTTGGCCATGGCGGTTTCGGCTAGTACAATTTTATAAAAAGATTAAAAAAGTTTACAAATTTTTACCTATATAATACTCACCCAAACCATATATTTTTCACATACACTTTCTTCTAACACAAATCTTCAACCCAAACCAACCAAAAAACCGAAAATGGTGCATTGGACCGAGGAGGAAGAGATTGCGCTAGTGACATCAATCGTTGATACACAAAGAACGCTACGTCGTGGCCAAACCGCCTATTGGACTCAAGCGTTTCACAATACCAACAACATACGGGAAACGCGCGTCACAACTTGAATGCGTGCCAACATAAGTGACGGGAGCTAAAACCGAAGCTGGATCGGTTTAAAGCATGCTTCGACCATGTCCTTGAGGGAGACCTAAGCCACGACGATCGAGTAGAGATCCCAAAATCGAGTATAGGTACGATGGGAACCCGGAATTTCATTGGGTTTCCCACTTTAATATTTACCATACTTTGAAAAAAAATTGAATTTATTATGTAGTTTTTTTTAATTTTTAGGATTTATTAAGTTGTTTTTTAATTTAATAGGATTTTATGTAATTTTTTTTTAAATTAATTTAGTGGTTTGTTTTATTTTTATAAATGTTAAAATAAAAAAAAACATTTTCCATATGACCAGCCATGCCAACTAGCCCACGCCGCTACCAAACCTCACTTTTTTTGAGTTGGCCTGTGAACCCCATCTCCGCCACATGTCAACCCAAGCCCCCCACCCACCACACCCCGCGGTCTTATACGTTAATTATTAATGAATATTAGATTACGGGTTTATAAATCATGTTTCATAGCAGATCATGTGAAAAGCTTGTGATTAGCAAACATAATGTAAATTAACAGATTTACAAGTGTTTATCTAACTAGTAGGAATAAAAACCGTGAAATCACATCAGAACTAAACCATTAGTAATAGTTCGGTTTGATTTTAAATGGTTTGGTTTCAGATTTTGAGCGTAAAAAAAACCGTTACCAACGGTTTGCCCTAAAACTATCAAAAGCGACCGTTAAACACCCCTAAGAATGAATACCTTTTCATCGACTCATGTGTGTTTTGAGCTGAGGTTATTGAAGTTCCTGAGTTTACACGTCTAGATCGGTGTGTGTTGATTACAAAGTAACTATGAATATTCACACCTGAACAACACTCAAGTGGTTCCTTCTCATAAACCATAAGGATTTCATGCGGCTACAGTTGGAATCGATTATTGTTTACTCAAGTTTACCATGGCCAATGCAAAGCATTTAACTTGCATTTGGCTTATGTGGATTTAGGATTTGAGGGGAAATACATTGGATGAGTTTGCATTTGAGTAGAATATTCTTGGGGAAGAGTGATGCATTTGATGAGATAGCGGACCCCTATATTTGTTTTGTATTTATTTTATTCTTCTCCTGTTTTAGTTTATTTTAATATGCATAAATAAGTTATACACTATAAGCTTTAGTGACTTGTATCTCTTTTTTTCATTTCAAATATAATAATTGGATAAAATAAAAAAAATGTAATGTTTTTATTCTAAAACATAAGTTTATTAATGCTACTTTAATAAAAAAAATAAAGCAAAAGTTTAAGATACGTATATATTAATGTATGTGTTTAGAAGGTTAATGTTTTGTTTTTAACTTTCGATATAAATAATGCGAACATAAGAAAAACGTATATTGATAGAAATAACTTGGTTATTAAAAGTAAATGTAAAATTGGTGATAATGTGGAAATATAAGTATTGATAAAAATGTTTGTAGGACCGAAGAGAAAATGTATATTTTATGTGTATATATGAAAATCTGATGTGGCAGCTGACTAAACAGTCATGTGAATGCATTTATCATCCTTCATTGGTGATGGTCTCACCATATTTAAATAACTGAAAATGACGTACGAATTTTGTATATGATAAAGCAAAGTTGTCTTGATATTTTTATCTTAATCACAAATAGATAAACCATATTAGGCTCTAGGTGGTCTCTATACGACGTTTTTGCGGCAAAGAAGTCCATCATTATGACGAAGAGTTTGTTGGGAGTGGGTTGACCGACCAATATGGAGTTGACTTTTTCGGGTTCAAATCCGATGGATTGGGCCCAACTAGTTCAATTGATTTGTCAACTAGGGTTTCTTTGGAATGAGGTGGGGAGGTAAAAGGACATAAATGCTCCTGATTTTACGTTAAAAAATGAACGGGGTTAGCAAAGTGTTTGACAACGACAAGATTTGAAAACCACAAGAACCCACATAAAAAAAAAGTATTTTAGATGAAACTAGCAAAAGTGACCAAAACTGAATGACAGATTACTAAATACACTATTATAAAAGTAGTTTGGAAATTGGTTTAAAATGATATTGGTAAAAAAAAAGTCACACGGCTATATATAATTGTATTACATAGCCGTGCCCCAATTACATTTCGCACAACAATGTATAATTGTATCACATATCTATGTCCTTGCTTTAAATTGTTATGTATATAAAGCACTGCATTGACATGTTAGTAGAAAAAAAATTATGTATAAATGCATTAAGTAGTCATACTACACTTTCTAACAAAGATTTTAAATGTTTTCAAAGTATTTGTGGTTTTTGTGTGGGCTAAGGGGTGTGCATGGGTCGGTTGTACCCTCCACCAGAATATTTGTTTATGAGGATTTTTCAACCGATCACTTCGGTTAAAATTGGATTCGGTTAAATGGTTAATTACATGTCCCCTGTTCAATTTCTGTTCGTTTAACATTCTTTTGGGCCTAACCCATACGTGGTTCAACTTTTTTAACTCGGTTTAATTCAAGCGGGCCTAATCTGTACCAGGTTTCGGTTCGGTTGACCTCAATTAGGTTACAAAGAAAATATAGTGAGATAAAATATAATAGTTCAAAACACTACGAAACTGTTTTCTTGTTTTTAGTTTTTATATAGGGTTTTCACTATTCTCACACCCTTATATTTTATTTCCACATATTTTTTCTCTCTATATATATCTCTTTTATAGATTCCTATTTTCTAATGATGTGTAGTTTGCTTCCTTCTTCTAAACGGCCACTAATATGTCACTGCTCAGAGCATAAAACCAAAACACATGCTTGCTGAGTCATCCTGAAGTCTTGACTTGTATTTTGATGTTGCTATGTCTTAAGTTCATAAACTTGGGTTGAATTTGGATGCCTGTCAATTGTCAAATGACAAACATATTAGTGCTTTTGTTAATCATAGTATTGACTTTTTTGATATAATGATAATTCAGTTTATGTTAATATTATTAGGATCTTAATTATTAACATGGGTGGGCCACTTTAATATTACTAGATAAAAATACATCTAATACATAATTAACATTATATATAGAGTTAAATGCTTGGTTGGTCCATGTGGTTTGCAAATCTTGCAGACTTGGTCCCAGTGGTTCACTAATTACACACTTGGTCCCAGTAGTTTCAAATTTTGCACTCGGGTGGTCCTTACCACTAACCTTTGCTAGATTTCTCAGTTAAGTATATGCAAAATTACTATTATACCCCTCGTCTTCTTCATCCTTTCTCTGCTACCACCTGCAACTACTCTGCTACCACCACCCTCACCCTCGCCGCCTTTCACCGCCATACCACTCAGCCATACCCTCGCCGCCTTTCACCGCCATCTTCCCCATTGCCACAACCATCCACCAGATTCTCAGTTAACGGAACGAAGAAAACCGTTGGATTACTGTCGTCACATTACGGTTACAAACCAAACCGATGGGTCTACTCCGACCAGCGGCGACACGTTGACTCGCCGGAGAAAACCGTTGGATTACTGTCGTCACATTACGGTTACAAACCAAACCGATGGGTCTACTCCGACCAGCGGCGACACGTTGACTCTCCGGAATAGACCTCAACCACGGCGACATTGCTGGTTACCTACCGGAGGAGCTCGGTCTGTTAACCGATCTGGCGTTGTTTCACATAAACTC
This sequence comes from Scalesia atractyloides, assembly GCA_947069175.1. Lineage (NCBI taxonomy): Eukaryota > Viridiplantae > Streptophyta > Magnoliopsida > Asterales > Asteraceae > Scalesia > Scalesia atractyloides. Next base: position 85,699,276 of record CAMTDV010000116.1, on the reverse strand, counting down.
GAACCGGTTTTGCGGGACAATTCCGAAAAAGTTTAAGAATTTGAAGATTCTGTTTGAGCTTGACATCAGCAACAACAGGTTTGCCGGAATATTCCCTCGCGTTGTGCTTAAATTACCTAAATTAAAGTTTTTAGATCTCCGGTTTAACGAGTTTGAAGGTAATGTGCCTAAAGAATTTAACTCTAAAGATTTGGATGCTATTTTTATTAACCACAACCGGTTTAAGTTCGAGTTACCGGATAACTTCGGTAACTCGCCGGTTTCAGTTATTGTTTTGGCGAATAATAAGTTTCACGGGTGTCTGCCGGCGAGTATTGGGAACATGTCGGATACTTTGAATGAGAATCTGGTGGATGGTTGTGGCAATGGGGAAGATGGCGGTGAAAGGCGGCGAGGGTATGGCTGAGTGGTATGGCGGTGAAAGGCGGCGAGGGTGAGGGTGGTGGTAGCAGAGTAGTTGCAGGTGGTAGCAGAGAAAGGATGAAGAAGACGAGGGGTATAATAGTAATTTTGCATATACTTAACTGAGAAATCTAACAAAGGTTAGTGGTAAGGACCACCCGAGTGCAAAATTTGAAACTACTGGGACCAAGTGTGTAATTAGTGAACCACTGGGACCAAGTCTGCAAGATTTGCAAACCACAGGGACCAACCAAGCATTTAACTCTTATATATATATGTATGATATATTCAACAGAAATACACAACTAAGAACTCTAAATGACATGACTGTTTCATATCTATTTGATACCAAGACAGTCTTACGTGTTTCTAAAAACAACTTTAGACTTACTAACTTTTGAGGCCTTCAATTTAAAAACTTTTTAAAAAAGTAAGTTGAGAAGTTTGGGTTGAAAAAGACTCTTTAACAGCATTTTTTCACCATTTCTTTCCTTAGCATGTGGAAGAAAGGAACATAGCATTACAAGTTCTTTGTCACCATGTTTTCCCCTTTTATAAAGTTTTTTCTTAGTTTTTTTAAAGTTTGTACTATATGTGATAATTGATAAATTTATTAAAAGGTACCAATTATGAAAAAAAAATTATTAAACATCTTGTATCATATCATTTTTTTAAATCATCACCATGTAATTTATATACTATTAGTTACCAGCTTGCTTACAATTCAGAAAATCACTATTATATTTTTTTGAAAACTTTTAACCCTTATATTTTTTCAATTTTTACAAACTTGTCACAATTTTTTTTTTCGTTTAACTCTTATACTTTTCAACGTTTAAAATTTTGTAACCTATTTTTAATCCAAACACTTTTTCACTTTCAGCTTTGTTCACAAAATATATTTTACGGTTTAACGGTCCCATGTTATTCTTTTCAAGGTTTTACGTTTCGTTCTATTTTTTATGAGTTAACATGCCGCAATAGTCGTGCTTGATTCAACGTTTTCATGTATGTTTTTGTTCAGTTTAATTATCCTGTCGCAACGCATGAATCATGATTACTAGTTATATTGTTTAAAAAAAAACTTGAAATATTACCAACTTTCTTACCATTTACAAAATCACTATTCAATTATTTTCACTTTTTAACCCTTGTATTTTTCAGCTTTTACAAACTTGTCACAAATCTTTTTCGTTAACTCTTATACTTTTCAACTTTTTAAACTTTGTCACCAAGAACTTTTTATTTTTAATGCAAACACTTTTTCACTTTCAACTTTGTTCACAAAATTTATTTTTTTTAAAAGCCCCGTGTTATTCTTTTCAATATAACGTATTTAGGTTTACTTTTCGTTTAGTTTAATCATCCTATCGCAACACACGGATCACTAGTTATTATTTAGAAAAAACAGTAATAAATAAACACCAACTGATACCAAATTCTCAGTGAAAAAAAAGTCATATCATTAGAAGCATGCGAATAATTAATTCAAAAATCAATATCTAGATCCACAATTCTTAATACGCCACTTGCAGAAAAATATAATATACTAGAAAAGAAAAGATATCGATCAATATAAAAAATAAAAAATAAATAAAGTAAATTGGTAAATTTTGGATTGTCCTAATACACAAAAGTAGCTTGTTTCTATACATATTTCATAATCTTTAGCGGATTTCCAAATTTAACCCTTCAATTTCAACGCTTTCTCTCTCTTTGGTCTCAGAGCCTTTTAATAAACTTTCCATTTTTATCGGTCCCCATTCAGTCTCCTCCATCTGTCACCGTACGATCTCCCCATCCCCCAATCCCCATCGTCCATTCTCTCTCTCACTAGCTCCCCATTCGCGGATCTCGTCACTCCTAAATTGTGACATCCTGGTTTTTTCAGGTATTTTGAACGCGCAACTTTATCGTTATGTATTCCTACGCTAATTTAATTTGGAGAATTAATTACGCGCACGCTATAATTACGCTAACTTTAGTATTCCGATAATACACGATGTTTGAGAACTTTAGCGAGTCGTATCTGAATTACGTGCTACGTGTTACTAGATGTATCAAATGTGTATGTAGTTGATACATATTGAATACACATGTCGAAAATAACGAAATCCTTGAGTTCGTGTATTAGGGTTACGGGTTTTGTGCATGTAGGATGATTTGTCACACCTCGACCCGCAGCGGAATAAGAGTCGGGGCATAATTGGGTTATCACCAAAGCTCATGATATTTACTAATATGTTTCATATTTATTAAATTCAAAATTACATCCTCAATATTCCCAACATGTTCATACAATTACAAAGAAAGATAATCAACTAAACAATCCAAAGTCTAAACCAGTATATTCTTCTAAGCCATCCTATGTGTTTCTTGCTGCAGCTGGATCACCTGTATCATGTGTAAAAATGGGGGTTTTTGGGTCAACATAAGTTGGCGAGTGAACCTTGTTAGAAAAACATTTATTATTGATCTCTTGTTATCTTTATTATAGAAAATTGTGCAATAATCATATGTGAGCAAACGTAAATAATCATACAATAACAATAACAACAACAAACAATAACATACAATAACAAACCAACTTGCATGAATATATAACATGAATGAAACTGTATATGTTGGCAACGTCACGTTCACGCTCATAGGTAATGGGGAACGGACGGCCTATGATAAATGTCTGTGCGATCAAGGCTCAATCAAACGGAGCCGATCGTATGTTGGCAACGCCAAGTTCACGCTCATATGTAATGGGGAACAGCTCAACGCTCATATGTAATGGGGAGCGGCGGCCTATGATAATGTATGTACTGAAAATGATAAATTTAATCTAAACAATAACCACACAAACAGTTGATACATGTTGAATACACATTTGTTCATGAATATGATGGATGCACAATAGTTTAAATGTAATAAATAATAAGACACATGATACACCCCAAAAACGTGATTAAAACGGGGAATTTTGTAGAGATTCACTCACATTGGGTGCGTTCGGTTGAAGATGTTGAAATGCGCACGAGTTTAGAGGATTGATCGACGAGAATTAACTAACCTAAATAATAACGAAAATGTATGGTCAATGAGTGGATTTTATTAATAGTTTTAATAAGATTTTTAGATATATTTTTGTGAGTTTAAGGCTATTTTCTAACTTTAAAAACATTATTTTTAAGTATTTTTAATTGATTTTTAAATTAAATAAATAAATAAAAATATAAAAAAATGTTGACTTTTGAGTTGACCATTGACCGTTGACCGTGACTGTTGACTGTTTGACCGGTTCGCTAGTGTGCAAGTATGCGTCGGGTAAGGCTCGAACCCGAGACCTCCCGTACGCGTGCACGCAGCTCTACCAACTGAGCTACGTGTCTAACCCGAAATATTTCTGTTTTTAATTATATTTATATACTGTTTTAATTTATTCAAAATTCATTTATTTTTAAAAAGGATTTTAATCATCGAACCGGCGTGCGTAACAGGTCTTGAACCCGGGACCTGTGGTTTAGTGTTGCACACAGTCCACCGCTGGACTGTGTGTCTAACCTGGTTAATATACTGATTTTTATTATACTTAACATCTTTAGTGAGTTAACCCGGTTCGGTTCTTAAAAAAAACATTTTTATTTCCGAGAATAAGGTCGTGATAGGGATCGAACTCGAGACGTATGTTTATTGTTTGCATACAGTCCACCGCTGGACTGTGTGTCTAACATGTTTATTATACTGATTTTGATTAATCTTATAATCATAATCAACTTCGTCTTCTTCGCTCAAGAACACAGATAACGATTAATCAACTGTTTCTTGCTTAATTCGATTAACAGGCGTATGAATGATTAAAATGTAACGGATAGGAAAAGTTTTGGGAATGAACATACCGGAATGACGATCTTTCTCAGAACTCCGGCGAAGTCGTCGGCTCTGTTTTTATGAACTTCGTCTGAGCGGACCAATTAACAGTTTTGATTAGCTAGTTGTGGAATTGAAGTACTAAACAAGAGTTATCAGAAGGTTTAAAAGACTATACCGTTTCACAGCGAAATCTGGGAATTTTCAGAAGTTTTCCTGCGAGAGTTGATTATCCGATATCGTCGCCTGAAACTGATTCTGATTGAAGGGTTTGAGTTAGCAAAAGCCTAACAAATGATAGAAGATAGAAGAATTGAGAAACTTACCGTTTTGATGAAAGACACGGTTTTTCGGCGAAAGTCCGGCGAGTTCAAAAAGCAATTCCGACGATCAGAAACTAGAGTAAACGTGAAATTAGAAGTTCTGGGAATGTAATTGAGTCGCGAGATAAGGATTTTGTTGAAGTAATTCAAGAAGTGAATGTTTTCGGTTATAAAAACCGAACATCACATGAATTCAAGTTCATTAACGACTGAATTGACTAAGAATGTCGGTTTATCGGTTATAATCTAGAATCCGCGATCACTCAAACGTCTTGGACGGTTGGAAGCCGATCTCGGTTTCAGTTTGGCGCAACAGGTTGATTCACGGTTGTACATATGTTTTAATTGTTTCCTACACCTCACAAAGACATCAAGTGGCGGAGTGGTTATATGTGCGCGAGTTAAAACTTTGAGGCTCACCCGGCTGACCCGGATTCGAATCCCGGCAGCCGGTTTTCTTTTTTATTTATTTTATTTTCACTTTTTATTAATTATAGTTTTTAAATTCTAATTTGTTTATTAATTATGCATCGTTTAAAATTAAAATAAACATAAATACGCAACGAAAAATTTATAACTTGATATTCGATTACAAACGAAGCGGGTTTGGAAAACCCGTTTTTTTACAAATGTTACATGATTATTGATGAGTTTTGATGTTAGGATTGATGCATAGTGCGTTGTTGTTGAATCATTCACTGTTTACATGACTTGGTTCATGTGTTTTGGACATACAATCTGCTCATACATGTACAGACATATTCTACTTGCTTGCGATGCGTTTATAGTGCCTAGATTCTTAATTAAGTATTCTTCTCTAAAAATAATGGCTGAATTATTTCAACACTGGGTTGCTAAAATCAGCGGAATTGTATGAGGTGTTTGGGACACCATAAACTACTCTTAGTCACTTTTTAAAAGATAGAACACAAATTTTACATGTTATCTTTCAATTAAAATTGGTTTCATATTTTTCGGATAAGTAAAACTATTTTTAAGGACGTTTATCGTACAAGCGCGCAGAGCTGCATTTTTCTGCTGAAAACGAAATTTATACAGTAGATACTCCTAGGTGTTCAGAGGAATCTCCAACTGGAATTTCATCAATCGGACAAACAAGTATTTTTAACTGATTTTTCTCGTCGACTGCAGTCAGAAAGCGACGAATATGACTGCAGCCTAGTAAATAAATTCTTATAAATAATTGGTAAGGAACAAATACTTAAAAAATTTATACAAAATTCGACATTCTAATTGACACCTTCTATAAAAAGATTGGAATTTTTGGAACGTGGGAACTATTTTATAAAAATTCATGAAAACAGCCGAGTTATGAATGTACAAGCTGAAACATGATAACTTACATTTATGTGTATTTAAGTGTTGTATGTGCTATCCTGTGTTTGTGACAAGTTGTTGGTCGCTATTTCGTATAGCGACACTTTACATGCATGATTCTGGTTTTGAACTTGTCATTACGTGTTTCGTATTGTGTGCTAGTTACGCGTAGGATTTTGTGTCAGTGTGCATTCACACACTAACTTTGAACCGGTTGACATGTTAGGACGTGATTAGCGGTTCCATCCTTTACTTCCTTTGCACTTATCTAACCGAGCAACTTAAGGTGAGTTCACGACCCCTGTTTCTTTAAACGTTTAAAAAACACGGGGGAGAAAACATGTACACGTTACAGTGATATATGGGTTGATTATATTACGGTACGGTAACGTCTTTCTATTTAAAACATGTACACGTTACAGTGATGTATGGTGGCATACATCACGGTACAGTAACGCCTTTCTATTTAGAGTTATGTTATACGGTTATGGTCACAAGGGAGCATATATCACATGTCAGTCCCCTTAATACTTACGATGCCGTTAGTATTGGATTATAGCGAGGGAATTTTTAGTAGTACTACTGGGCACGACAAGCCCCACTCGAACTGGTCGCGCCAGTTAGACCAAACGTTGATGGTCACCAGTGTAGAATTTGCCTAACTTTTTAGCCATGGTTGGTGATAGGCCTGGCACAACAGGGGCGGCAACGTCAGCTTCGGATCAAACACTTTGTTGACATGACCTAGGCTAGCTACCTAAACATTTAACATGAACTGCTAAACTACATAATATTAATCTGATTCGGGTTGGATCAGGGTAACTTATGAGACACTGGTTCAGGGTTGAATCAGTGGGAAACACTTACCTATAAACTTGTGAACTAAAACCTGTGAACTCACTCATCATTATTATTGACACTTGATTTTACATGTTTTCTTAGGTTGCTAAGGTAGCACATATCAGGACTAGGATGCATTTCGCAGTCGCATTGATCTCATCAAACTTTTAAAATCACTTCTAATTACATTAGCTATTATGGTTTTGTAATTGTTAGGCTTCCGCAACTAAATTGTATAAACAATATTTTCTCATGAATGAGCAAACATGAAAATTTTAAACTCATATAGTGGTCGTTCAGTATGACTAATGAATGTGATCCTGGTTTGTCACGCGCCTCGTAGTAGAACTCCGCATGTGAATTCTGAGGGTGTGACATAAATTCTGTGGTTTAGTTTACATCTCTTCTTTCATCCCTTTGTTTTGAGTAGTAATCCAATCACACAACCCATTATGATTTTGTTGGATTTTGTTAATTTTTTTTGTTTTTGTTGTAATCCTTGAAGTTTCTTGTTGTTTTAATCCAATCATGAATTTCAATACCTTTTCTTGCTTGAATTAGGGTTTTTGTTACGAATCTTGTTTCTTTCTTTCATTTATTCCGTAAAGACTTGATTTTTATGACTTTTTTGATCTGGGTGTTTTCCGAATCCAAAAAAGATTCTTAATTTCATCTGGGTTTTGAATCTTTTTCAATCTTTTTAATCTTTTTTTTTGGAATTTGATTATGGATGACCGGAGCTTTAATAACCCGCGGATTCACGGCATGTCCGACGTCGTTTTCGAATGCGTGTTAGCGTACATACACGACTCACGTGACCGTCGGTCAGTCTCGTTAGTCTGCCGGTGGCTGTGTGAGTTAGAAGCTCAGACGCGGAAACACGTGACAATAGCTTTATGTTACACAACCACACCTAAACAGTTACTACGAAGATTCCCGTTTGTTGAATCTTTGATGCTGAAAGGGAAGCCACGCGCCGCCATGTATAACTTGATACCGGAGGATGGGGTGGGTTTACGACGCTGTGGGTGGAGGAGCTTTCCAAGTCTTTTAGTTGCTTGAAGGCTTTGCATTTCAGAAGGATGATTGTTAGAGATGAAGATCTGGAGTTGTTGGCACGTGACAGGGAGCATGTTCTTCAGGTTCTTAAACTTGATAAGTGCTCTGGGTTCTACACTGATGGGCTTTTGCATATTTGTAGCTCTTGCAGGTAGTCTTTTAAGTGTTTTGAATGTTATTAAAGTTAGTTGCTTATGTGAAAAAAGATTCAATCTTTCAGTTTCTAATTTTGGAAACTGTTTCTTTTATTAAAAGTTGTGTTCTTTCCTTTAAATCTTTACTGACTCCTGGTTTCTGTTTTGGGGATGAAAATTCTTTAATTTTTGTGATCATACAAATTTTTATTAATTTTTATACATGTTTTTCTTGGTTTGATCAATAAATCATAATTTTACAAGTGGAGACTGGACTGTGGGTACTTGTAAGTAGGAGTTATAATGATCAAAACACGGGAGTTGTTATGATTATATTGTGATGAAATGTTATGTCCCCCTTGTGAATGCTTGCTATCATCAGTTAGGTCCACTACATATTATGAACATTTTGAAATGTACTCTTGTACTCATGTTCAGTATAAATTTAATAATTAGTCAATAAAATCGGCGAATTTTTACGACTCGGGTGGGGTTTCCTCTGTATATCACATGGTTTTTACTTGTCATGTTTTCTAATTATTTGTTGTCATGTCCAACAATCTTTATCATTACCAATTACTGCTTCTTGTGTTACTTTTAGCATGACTTATAGTTTATGCTATTGCAGGAATCTTAAAGTATTGTTTCTAGAGGAGAGTCAAGTAATAGAGAAGGATGGAGGGTGGTTACATGAGCTTGCTATGAACAATACTCAACTCGAAACGTTAAACTTTTACATAACCGATTTATCACAAGTTAGTTTTCATGATCTTGAGCTAATAGCCAAAAGATGCAAATCGTTAGTATCGGTCAAGATAGGTGATTGTGAAATCTTGGATTTTGTTGGTTTTTTTCGGGCTGCAGCTTCACTTGAAGAGTTTAGTGGTGGGTGTTTTAACAAACAATCCGAGGAGTATGCTTATCTAGCGTACCCACCACGATTGTGTCGGTTAGGTCTGAATTACATGAGCACAAATGAAATGCCCATTGTGTACCCTTTTGCTCCGCGGTTGAAAAAACTTTATCTCCTTTAAGCCCTTCTTGACATCGAGGATCATTGTGTGTTGCTCCAACGGTGTCATAATTTAGAAGTTCTTGAGGTACATTCTCGCCGTTCCTATTTATTAATTTCTTAGAAAATTAGAATGTGCTAAACCTCGAATAACTAATGATTCTTACAACAAATCGATGAAACACAGGCGAGAAATGTGATTGGAGACAGGGGATTGGAAGTTCTAGCGCGCTCCTGCAAGAAAATGAAACGGCTTAGAATCGAAAGAGGGGCCGATGAACAAGAGCTCGAAGATGAAGAAGGTGTTGTTTCCCAAAGAGGATTAACCGCCATAGCACAAGGTTGTCTTGATTTAGAATACATCGCTGTATACGTATCCGATATCACAAACGCAGCTCTAGAGTCCATGGGCATGAACCTGAAAAACCTCTGTGATTTTCGTATGGTTTTACTGGATAAAGAAGAAGTTATTACAGACTTGCCACTGGATAACGGAATCCGCTTTTTACTGAGTGGTTGCAATAAACTAAGAAGATTCGCACTCTATCTTAGACCCGGAGGGTTAACAGATGTGGGTTTGGCTTATATCGGTCAACATAGTCAGAACATAAGATGGATGCTTCTGGGCTATCTTGGGGAATCTGATTCCGGGCTTCTCGGGTTTTCTAGAGGCTGCCCGAGCCTACAAAAGCTTGAAATAAGAGGGTGTTGTTTCAGCGAAAACACGCTTGCGATGGCTGTTTTACAGCTGAGATCTTTAAGGTACTTATGGGTACAAGGTTACAGGGATCTAAAACAGGATTCGATCTGTTAACAATGGCCCGCCCTTTTTGGAATATTGAAATAATCCCGCCACGAAAGGTTAAATATGGAGATGGTAGAGAGATGGAACATCCTGCACATATACTCGCTTATTAATCTCTTGCTGGACCAAGAACCGATTTTCCGCCTTCGGTTATCCCACTTGCCTCCATTACTCAGTAAACGTGTACATATCTTTAAAAAAGGTAGCAGTCTTTTTCTCTTGAGATAAGGTCCAGGTTGGTTTTGTTTGTTGTATCATGTAGTTGTTGTATCTTTACTGTTTATAATGGTTTGTATTGGTTTTGGAATGACTATCCAGCGTGTGATCATTTGGTTATCTTGATAGATTTTTCGCGGTTTATGAGATTGCACACTAGGATGGTAAGGTACACAAACAAGAATATGAATACAAACAGAAAAAAAAACAGAAAAAAAACATGTCAAAAATACCAAGTTTTAGCTTAAAATGAAGGAAAAACCAAGTTTAGGGACCAAATTGCAAAATATGCTTAAATTAGTCTCTAGCGGGCGCGAGAGACAAGGCTCTACCTCTCGCGAGGCGCGAGAGACCCCAATCCGCAGAAAGTTGCTTCCAACTCGCGGATTGGCCTATTTTCTCCACCTTTTTCACACCCAATCACCTCTAAACCTCATTTAACACCAAGCCTAACTCACCCACTATATATACAACCTCCCTAACCTTCATTTTCACTTTCCAAACACTTCTAAATCATCAAAACACTCTCAAATTCTCTGGAATTTCAAGAACAAGGCAGATTTCTTTCAAGTGCAAACTCACTTTTCTTCATATTTTCTTCATCAAATCTTCCTATACAAAACTTGGAACACCTCTAGGATTATTTCTACATGTTTTCCATGGAAAACCAATGTGGAACATCACCATTTTGAGGTCCAAACTTTCTGTTTTGGAAGAACTTTTGTTAAACTTTTACAAACTATGTTTTTCTTGACTTCATCTTGTTCCTACTTGTTCTTAAACCTATCTAAGGTTATGAGAATTGTTAGGAATAGATTCTTATGAGTTTAAGAGGTGCAAACACCTCTAAACTTTCTGTTTTAGCAAGGGTTTATGCAACCCACAAGTAATGAAACCATCCGAGCTTGCCATAAAGTTGATGGCAAGACTTGTGTTTTGGTATAGGTGTGAATACTTTGAAGCCTTGGCTATCGTAACTTCATTCCACCACCTCACTTGATGTTTTTAACTTGCTATCTCAAGTAGTTTGCTAGACTTAAAGTAACTTAACCCCGTTTAACCTCCGACACTTAATTAACTCTTTCCATGTCGGGAATGACTCACCCGGGTTAAAGCTTACTTGGCTACTTGATATAGTGAGAAGTTGTACATTTCTTTTTCATTCATGACCATCCAAATCATCCTTGTGATGATTTGTGTATTGGTGAATCTTACAATGAGGTTAATCCTCCATGCTTGACTTACATGACAATCTATGATACTCTTGATGGACTTAGCTTAGAATCATTATATAAACTATAATACACACACACACACACACACAAATAACCGAATCCTTGATGATAATCGACATGGTTACTTGTCATGGTAATAGGTTATATTATCTAAGACTTGAATCTCTCGTTACGATTCTAATTGGCACTTAACCCATGAAGTCACAAAAAATCATATGGGGTATATAGTGTCAAAAACGAGTGTTTAAGTCTAGATAATTACTTTCTTGAATACGTACTTTTGCATACTTTAATTCCGAATCTGAATCCTCCGTTATTATCCAAATACTCACACACCTACGTTTCCTCATGTAGGACAACTTGGTGTTCCATCCTTCAAACTCTCCATACAAAGGAAGTTTTGCAAAACCGTGAGTACACTCGAAAGCCCCTTTTTACGCTTTACACTTTTGGGTGCAATGTGTTTAACTTATCAAAATACACGCAAAGACACTTATACTTTATGCAAACACAAACAATCCATTATTCATGCTTAAATACGTGATATTTGATTTGTATTATTGGAACATTCTTATGTGATTCGCTTATCATTAACTTCGTACGAGCCTCCCCTTAACATGTGTAGCGCTATAGGAGTAACGCACGGCCCGTAGTCTTGTGGTCATGTTAAGTTTTTAATTATTGCGGTAATCAGAGGGTTGACTTGTAAAATTGCATGCCTTGATATATTAATCTAGTTAACTATATTTGCCATGTGGATTCGTTTAAATCTTTTCACGTACTTATACTATATTAAACTTGTTTACTCGCCAATGCTTTTGTGTTGAACTATACTTTTAACATGTTGCAGGTTGATGATGTTGACATTGACGAAATCTAGTAGGGACGACTTAGAAACGTATCTAGAAATACTAGATTTTGATATTGTATTGTTGTTGAATTTATTGCACTTTAAAATTTCCAAATGTTGTATTTTGATTTCCTATGATGTACTAGACAAGTTTTATCTATAAATGAAATCGGTTTTGAATTAAAAATTGTCACAATAGTGTTATGAAGTCTCGAGCAATCTCGTACGTCTCACTCTGATGTTTTCGCCATCAGTTACGGTGTGACAGTTGTAGATCCGTTTTTTTATGTGGGACGATCGGAGGGATTAACAAAAGTTTTATGGGAGACGATCGGATTTTAGTATATAAATAACACATTTTTTTATCACCCCCATGGTTATACCATGGGTCTGCCAATGGACCTAGCCTATGTAGTCTTGGGTTGTTGCATCTTTCCCATGATTCCCCATTGTATGCAATTATTGAAAGTATAATAGTCATGTAAAACACAAAGTAAAATGATAGAACAAGAGATTAAGAAAACTGTTTGTCCCCGTGATATTGCTCCAATGGTAAGGAGGTGAGAATCTGTTGAGGAGGTATGGGGATCAAATCTTGGCACCACCCGATTTACTATGGGACACATGATTTACCTCCCACATGTCAGCCTTGAGAATAGTGGTGGAGTATACCATTAAGCAAATTGATTTGACTTTTGACTCCAACTTATATATTCCTGATTCTCATGAAACGTCGTGACCTTCACAAGAAATTGTTTTATTCATAACTAACCTTATGACATCGTTTTTGAGATCGATACATTCATGGCTGGTTCCATTTAGAGTTGCACAAAAAACCTGTACCTCGAATCGGACCCGAGAAAAAAACCAGAAGCAATTATTTTTATACCCGGGTATTTTATACCCGTAACTGAACTTGACTCCACCCGTAGGGTATGGATAGGGTACACATTTTGAGCTCAATACCCGTAATCGAAACCGTACCCTCTATTAGGAATCGGTCATACTCTATATCCAAACCCGGTTATACCCTATACTCGATATTGGTTTTTCTAATACCCGAATTTTAAAGTATATTTTTATGTTTACTTTACAACTTTTATATTGAAGTATTTTAAAAATGCTTATTATAAAGCAAATAATTTGTACTTAAGCCAGTTTATGTTAATGTACTTTATTTTATTTATTTTTCCAAGTTGTAAACCAAATTTAATTTTTAAATGAATTTATTTTTGTGTAAAAATAATAAAAAACGTTTTTTTTAAACCGGGTATTAATACCCAAGCCCATACCCCATTCCAATACCCTGTTATAACCGAACCTGATCATACCATGCCTAGTTACATTAGGTATGGTTTTTCTCCTCAAAATCCGTTCCCAAACCCTATCTAATTTCTTTCAATACCCGATCTTTTAATATTTGATTATACTTGAAATTGATTCCATACCCGATATTAACAAAAATCTGATTTGTGCACCTCTACTTCTATCCTTGTGGGTTGTGGAACAATGATGATAAAGGCTTTGGTATAACAACCAACCCCCACAAATACTTATTATGTTGGCCCACTTAGAATACTAAATAAAAGGTCTTGACCTTACATTTCCACTTACAATGCTAAATAAAATGTTGTGACCTTACATTTCGGTTATTTTAGAAACCGAAACCGGTTCAAAACCGGTTTTTTATTAAACACGACTTATATTATTTTTTATAGCTTTCAAACTTGTTTTAGGTTAAAAATAACCGGTTTTTTATATAATATTCTTTAAAAAGTTCCAATAAAATAACTATTTTATAAAATAAATGAACTGGTTTTTCTTACCCATTTGAAACCGTTTTTTTTTAAACTGTTTTGTCCAAAAACCGGTTTGATTTGGTTTTTGAAGTGAGGGTGTGAACCGGTAGGGAACTGTCGGTTTAAATATCAAACTGAACCGGTTCGAGGGTTTTCGGTTCCAAGCCGGCTTCTGTTCGGGTCAAGTTTAAGAACTTGTTTTGTGTTCATCTCTAAGTAAACACATAAACAAAAGCCCAAAAGATTAAAAGATTAAAACCAGCGTGGACTACGGTGTTACTTGGACTCAAGAATCTTTTTATATACCACTTATACAACCGAAACCTTATTGATGCCCTAGTGTAATACGGTAACAATCATCAAAGAATTAGCAAAACAATAGAATCATTAATTCACTTCCCCTAACATTCTCTCCGAAGGTCGAGGTTGAATCCTACATTCATCTTTTGCTACTTTTTGGTGTTCTTGCGTAAGTTTCTCTATGTAGAAGCTATAAATGTTCTCTTGTGCGTTTATGCATTTTTTATTCTTATAAAGTATGCATATATTAGCTATATTAGTGCACATAAGCATCTATCTATGTGGGCATCGTGTATAATGGTCATTCTAACGCTAGTGTTTCTTCAACCCTAATAGTCGTTTATAAAAACTAAGACCATTCCCAATGGTGCGGATTCTGTTTTTGATATTGCCTTTTCTTTTTAATTTATTTGAGGTGTATTAACAAGTTTCACATTATATGTTTTAGTTACTTATGATATTTATTATATATTTTTAAGTATAGTAATTTGATAAATCAATAGGGTATGTAACGTTTTATATGAAAAAAAAGTTAATACAAAAATAACTTTTAAAAAAGTGTTTATAATTTTGATTTGCAGAAAAATGTTAATTTTCTTTATATATTCTACTAATTTCAATAATACGAAAATAAAATTTGGTATAACTATAAAAAAGAATGTATTTTAATAATAAAAATGTAAAATGTGATGATGATATGGAAATATAAGCATTGAATGTTTGTCGTGTTGAAGAAAAAAATGATATTTTTGATACATTTGTAAAAATTCGATGTTTTAACTAGAACTATTTATAAATGGCATTTAGCCTGTTGCATTGTGATTGTGTAATCATCATTGAATTGTGTTTGGATGTGAGTTTTTTTTTTTTCTAAACTAGTAGTGTTAGTGGAAAAACTATTTACCAAAATAGTGTTTCCTGTTTATTTTGTATTTCCTTTTTCTTTTTTAATTGATATATAAACTTTTTTTTTACATTCTATTAAATTAAGCAAGTATCTATTTTGTTATTCTTGCATGATATTTTTCAATCAATCCAATATTTAATTATTTCTTTGATTTTAATTTTTCGACTAACTCTTTTTTTAGCAATAATTCATTTTAAATAATAAAAACTCCCATTATCGGTATGCTGATATTAGCTATTTGAATAATAAAATAAATTGAAAAATGCTTATCTGTAATCAATTATGTATCGTGTGTATGTATACGTAGTATATAAATATGTATGTGTAATGAGAGATATATATATATAAATTTAATGTAAACAGCTATGTATGTGTAAGGATATATATATATATATATATATAAATTTAATGTAAACTAACTAAATAAATAAGAAACCACAAGTTTCTTTAAAACTTTTTTTTACTGGTAATCGATTATTCTAAGAAAAGTAAATTCACAAAGCTTAGTAATTGGCATACTATTGTTTTAGCACTTTTATAAGTTTTATTAAACATAGACTTCTTAATTTCTTTTATTGTTCACTATCAGTTGTCTTTTTTTTTTTTTTTGTAAAGTTCCTAGTTTAGATCGCTGCCCATTTATTTTACCATCCATTTATTTTAGCTTCTTGTTTTACTTTGGTCGGAAAATTAAAATCTAAGAAATAAATGAATATTGGATTGTTTGAAAAAAATATGAGTTGGATTGTTTGAAAAAAATATAAAGTCATACAAGAATAAAAAAAATAGATACTTGATTAATTTAATAGAAATATAAAAAAAAGTTCCATATTTATTATATATATATAATTTATGAATTTATTAGCTATAGTGATTTTTAGTGATTTTTGTCTTTTTGTGACTTTTGTTATTTGTGAATTTTTTTCATCCTTCCTTTTTCTTTTCTAATTTTTATTTTTTGTAAGTTTCAATCGAATCTGGTGTCGTACATGTAAAAACGAACGGTCTAATACTGACCGAACAACAGCAGTACTGAAATTGATATTCATTTTTATTGTTTCGGTCGATGTAAACATATCTTGATATGGTTTTGGTCGTATCATGACATTTTTTTTGTTTCTCTTTCGGTAAGGGTCGGTATATTAATGAACCGAACCAACATCAAACGAATTCCTACCATTAACGTTATTTTTACTATTGCGTCTACGTTTCCATTAAAAATTGTGTCGTCCCGCTGCAGAGTGCCGGTGTAACCCACTAGTTGGTTAAAAAATTAAAGGCAACTACACACTATTTTGGTAAATAGTTTTTACTTAGAGTGTAAGGGGTGGATGTCCAAAAAGATTAGACAAACTTTCCCCTCACCCATGTATTCCTTTTCTCAATCTTGTCTAATGTTCAAAAAACACAAGTGGTGTATGCCTAAATTGAAATTAGACAAACTAATTTTAAAAAGAAAAAAGAAAAAGGATGATTGGTTGACAAGATATTGGTCCCACCACTCACCTTCTCCCTCTTCTTTGCCGCATGCTGCACCTTCTCCCCAAAAATCTCTTCACGATCGGCAAAGGTGGTGATGGCGGTTGTGAGTTGCCGAAGGCACCCTGCACACTCCAAGTCTTCTATTATTTTCACACCCCTAAAATTTAGTTATATATCCTTTTTCACTCTATCACTAACTTTAGAAAGTGTAAATATTAACTCCCACTTGACTACCACTATTTTAAAAAATAGTTTTTCACTTAAAACTGATTTGAGAAAAAACTCTAGGGAAAATTGTTCAATTGCAGTAATGATTTATTGACTAAATTTGACCCAAATTCTCAAAACTGATTAGTTGTTGACACGATTGCTTAACGTAACCATAAAAGTCTTTATTGTGGAGTCAAATTTTGACTTTAATGTTGACCAGGATCCTCCAACTCTCTCCGTCAGATCTGTAATTCTCTCCGATCCTAGCCGTCCATTTCTTTCCTCTCAATCCTAATTTGTCTTCATCCTCTTGTTTTCGATTCAATGCCAACAATCAATCTTTTCAACTTCATATCTCATAATCCAGTCACACACCCACTTTGATTTCAAGTAGTCTTTGTTCCTCTTCGTTTTGTTTTCATTAACAAAATTTGATTATGGAGGACCGGAACTACACCAACCAACGGATTTACACCACGTACGAGGTTTTCGAATCCGTATTAGCGTACATACACGACTCACGTGACCGACACTCCATCTCCTTGGTCTGCCGGCGGTTGTACGAGGTGGAAGCTCGGACGCGAAAGCACGTGACAATAGCTTACACATTTCAAAACTTATTTAGACACTTGATCATTGGTTTGTAATTTCAACATGTCTTTGAAATTTGAAATACACTCATGTTTAGATTAGATCACATTATTTACTTGCCCTGCTTCCCTTTTATTTGTCATATTCAAAACTGTTAAGTAAATATTTGCTGTCATGTTTTAGGCTTATATAATTACTGCTTCAATCATTCTGATTTCATAATCTGTTATAAATATTTGATAACATGGGTAGCATTTAACTTCCTTGAAAGCTGAAGAGTTCATATCAATCATTCATATGTTTGACTTATATTGTCAATTAGGAGATATGACTTCAATGTTTGACTTATGGTTTATGCTGTTGCAGGAACCTTAAAGTATTGTTTCTAGAAGAAAGTCAAGTGATAGAGAAGGATGGAGGGTGGCTACATGAGCTTGCTATGAACAACACTCAACTCGAAACCTTAAACTTTTATATGACTGATCTTTCACAAGTTAGTTTTAACGATCTTGAGCTAATAGCCGAAAAGTGCAAATCTTTAGTATCAGTCAAGATAGGCGATAGTGAAATCTTGGATCTTGTTGGTTTTTTTCGGTCTGCAGTTTCACTTGAAGAATTCAGTGGTGGTTGCTTTAACAAACAATCCGAGGAGTATGCTTCTCTAGCATTCCCTCTGCAACTGTGTCGGTTAGGTCTGAATTACTTGAGTAAAAATGAAATGCACATTGTGTACCCTTTTGCTTCCCGCCTAAAGAAACTTGATCTCCTCTATGCCCTTCTTGACACCACGGACCACTGTGTGTTGCTCGAACAATGTCCTAATTTGGAAGTTCTTGAGGTACATTCTCAGTGTTCCGGTTTTTTACGCTTTTATACCGATTATCTCATCATTTAGCTAATAAAAATGGTGAAAAACAGACAAGAAATGTGATTGGAGATAGGGGATTGGAAGTTTTAGCTCGCTCTTGCAAGAGAATGAAACGGCTTAGAATCGAAAGAGGAGCTGATGAACAAGAGATGGAAGATGAAGACGGTGTTGTTTCTCAACGGGGATTAACCGCTATAGCACTTGGTTGTCTTGATTTAGAATGTGTTGCTGCATACGTATCCGATATCACAAACGCAGCTCTAGAATCCATGGGCAAGAACTTGAAAAAACTATCAGATTTCCGTTTAGTTTTACTGGAAAAAGAAGAAGCTATTACTGACTTGCCACTTGATAACGGAATCCGCTCTTTACTAAGTGGCTGCAATAAACTCAGAAGATTTGCACTCTATCTTAGACCAGGAGGGCTTACGGATGTGGGTTTGACTTATATTGGTCAACACAGTCAAAACATTAGATGGATGCTTCTGGGCTCTCTTGGGGAATCTGATTTCGGGCTCCTTGGGTTGTCTAGAGGCTGCCCGAGCCTGCAAAGCTTGAAATAAGAGGGTGTTGTTTCAGTGAAAACGCACTTGCTATGGCGGTTTTGCAGCTGAAATCGTTAAGATACTTCTGGGTACAAGGTTACATAGGATCTGAAACCGGATTTGATCTGTTGGCAATGGCCCGTCTGTATTGGAATATCGAACTAATTCCACCACGAAAGGTTCATTATGAAGAAGGTAGAGAGATGGAACATCCTGCACATATACTTGCTTATTATTCTCTTGCTGGACCAAGAACCGACCTCCCGCCTTCTGCTATCCCACTCGACTCAGTTGCTCAGTAAACGTGTGTGTTTTATTATGGTACGCAGAGTGTTTGGCAGGTTATAGCACAATGGTGCATGATACAAGCATTCTTTGCTGCTGATATATGCCATTTGCCAGATATATTTAAAGTATGCGAATATACAAGGTGTTTAATCAACGAAAGGTTTGCGTTACAAAGATAGTAAAGAAGGTCAAGGTCATGAGCTTTCTATGGATTCGAAATCGGGCTAAAGGTAGATCCCTGACATGGGAACAATGGAGAAGTTTCAACTTATATTGTTTTGGTTAAAAGTTCCATGTAATGTCTGTTTGTCTTTTGGTGGTGATAGTTGTCTGTCATTCTTCTTGTTTTATTCCTATGTTGTATGTTGACCAGCTACTTGCTAAGATGGTGAAAAATACTAAAATAATCATTTGACCCAACATATTTACCAAATAAACAAAAACTCTGGCTAAGCCTGTTTTTTTCAACATGGTGAAAAAATCCTAAAATAATCATTTTACCAAAGTATACAAAAAACACTGGCTAAGCCTACTGTTCTTTTTAACATGGTGAAAATGTAACATTCGTCGTAAAACGGGTTTCAAAACCCGCTTTGTTTAATAATCAAATATTCGGTTAAAAGTTCGTTGCGTATTTATTGTGCCGGTTATTTTAAATGTTTCATAATTAATAAATATTTTAGAATTTAAAAACCATAATTAATAAATAATAATAATAAGTAAATTAAAATAAACCCTAAAATAATAAAACAAAATTTTGAATAGAGTAGCCGGGTCTCGAACCCGGGTCTCCCGCTTGTCCCCATACCCACACACACGGTTTTCACCACTGAGCCACACACACAAATTGATTTAAACCCATAAAAATTAAATCTTATACTCGCGAACAAAATCTAAAACCTGCAACTCAGAATGGGTAATCGTCGAAATCATGGTTTGAGCAAACAATCAAATAACGTTTTCTTATGATTTAAAACGTATAACCGTTGTCAGTCATCACTAACAGTTAAAACTCGGAATCCATGGTGTAACCGACTGAAATTATTGAATTTTAAACTTTGAAAGTTAAAACCGAAATCATGGTCATCCCGTTGCTTATAAATAGTGGCATCCAATCTGTTCCAAACTCGCACTTTCAAATCCTCAAAATTTCCAACACACTACACTCTGCTACTCAATCCTGTTCTCTCACCGGAAAACGTATCTCGTCGCCGGAATCCTCCAACGGTTAGTTTTCCTTCGTCTGTTTAATCCTAAATTCGTGCGCGTTCGTCTTCGATCAAGGAAACGCACCCACTGTGAGTGAATTCTTACAAATTCCCCTTTTTATTCATGTTTTGGGGTGTATCATGTGTCGCTTTATTTATTTCGTTTATTCAAACTTGTGCTATTACCATTATATGATCTAAACGTGTGATGTAAATGTTGTTTGTTGTGATGTGTGTTTACATTTTGTCAAGTTGCGTGCAAATCATTCATTAGGCCCATCAGTTCCTCGTTGGAGACGAGTTGAACATCGCGTGCCTCATTAGATCGGCTCCGTTTGATTGAGCCTTGATCTCATTGTTCATCATTTGGTGTGTGCGTGTGCATTAATTGATATTATGTGTATTGTGATTAAATTTACATTTACGTTTACTCATATGTGGTTATGCACCTTTTTATAACCAATATAACAAATTCATTCAAATGTTTTCATAATTCACTCGCCAACTTTTGTTGACCCAAAACCCTATTTTTACACATGATACAGGTGGACAGGTTGAAGTAAGGAACACATAGGAAATTGCCTTAGAAGAAAAATATAGAAGTCATGAAAAATGTATTTGAACATGTGGTGCTTGTATGTTTATTGTAATTTCTTCTTTAAAAAGAAATAATAAATATGAAACTTTATAGTAAATGTCATGAGCTTTGATGAAAACCCAATCATGCCCCGACTACCATTTCCGCTCGGGTCAGGGTGTGACAGAAAAGTACTTAAATAATCATTTGACCAATTATATATTTATCAAAATAAACAAAAAGTTGGCTATGCCTATTTAGCTGACAAATTTATAGGCAAATAGTGCTGGTAACTTTAGACACGGATACAAAAACACGATACGAAACGACCGACCTTAACAGGCAAGTGTTTGATCTTTAAAAGGTTTTGTGTCTTAAACAGGCCGACACGATAAGACCTGTTAGTTTTCATGTCGTGTTCGTGTTTACCAATTTCGTGTTCGTGTCTTATTGTGCTAGTATCTTAATAGGTCATGTTCGTGTCTTAGCAGGTTATTTTCGTGCCTTAACAGGTTGTGTCTGATACGATATGCCAGCCCTAGACTCCACACACTAACCCACTAGGGTGAGTTCGCGTCTTAAAATGTCGTGTTCATGTCTTAACAGGTCACACTTGTCACACCCCAACCTATGGCGGAAACATCGGAGTGAGACGAAATAGATTGCTCAAGGCATCATAACACTATTTGCGACAATAATTTAGTCAAACCCGTTTCATTTCATAACAAAATTGTTAAGTACAACATGAAATTTCAAATACAATCAATTCAACAACATAAATCCTAGCATTCTACGTGTGTTTCTGAGCCGTCCCTACTAAGTTCCATCATGATCAACATCTTTAACCTGCAACATGTTAAAAGTTAGTTCAATACAACAAGTATTTGCGAGTACACAAGTTTGATATAACATAAGTACAAAAGGTTTAAACGAATCCACATGTTAAGCTAGCATACAAGATTTATGTAAACATGGCATGCAATCTATAAGTCAATCCTCGCGTGTACCGCAAAAATAGAATAAAACTTAACATGACCTCTAGAATGCGGGCGGTGCGTTACTCCTATAACGCTATACATGTTAAGGTGGAGGCTTTAGCCAAAGTTAATGATGAATAGTATCACATAAAAATGTTCCAAATATACGAATGATGTATCAAGTAACTTAGCATGTATGATGGATTGTATGTGTGATTGCATAAAAGTATAGTGTGTTTGCGTGTATTTTGATAGGTTAACATATTGAACCCAAAAGTCTAAAGCGTAAAAAGGGTGTTCGAGTGTATTCACGGTTTTGTAAGCTTTCACTTGTTACTTCGCAAAGGGTTTGGAGGGTTGGAGGAACACCAAGTTATCTTTTGAAAGCCTTGAACCTTTAGATAGAGAGAACTTTAGAGCTTTAGAGAGAAGAGAAGAAGTGTTTGAGATGTGGAATGAGAGTGAGAGGAGGTGGATATTTAGAGATGGGGTTAGAGGGTTGTTAGTTGGGTGCATTTAATGCAACAAATACAAAATGGACCAATCCATGGGCAAGAAACCATTTTCTCCGGATTATGCTATTTTTAGTCCTTGAACTTAGTTTATTTTGACGTTTTTGCATGTTTTTAAGTGTATAATGTATATGTAAGTATTTTTTATGTATCAAGTATGAATGTATGAGTATTTGTACGTATAACAAGTATCGGTTTGTATGTAAACACGTATTTAACAATTAAATGCATGTAAGACAAGTATGTATCAGGTATAAATTTTATTACAATCAAAGTCTCGGATTATAAGATTGGGAAATGAAATACGAATGCGATACGAATACAAGTTTCCATAGATTACACTTTCTAATTAAGGAAAGTACGAAAAAAGCGAGGCGTTACAACATTAGTGTCTTAAAAAGTCGTATGATACGCTTGTAAATTATTCCGTGTCTTAATAAGTCGTGTTCGTGTAACCTGTTTATTATCAAGTTCGTGTTTGAAAAAACATACACGATAAGATTTCGTGTCGTGTTTACCTCTTTCGTGTCTTAATAGATAGTGTCTGACACGATATGCCGGCCTTATAGGTAGAACCGCCGGCTACATAATTTAACCAACGTTTTATCTATTTTGATAATTTCTTGATCAAGAATGAAAGTTGGGTAATAAAAAAACCCCTTGTTTTGACCAACAGGTTGATGGTCTATTATCAAAGGTAAAAGTTTTAAACACCTTATAAGGGGAAGGTGTTGAGTTCAATTCTTACTTACGATAAGACTTAAAAAGAAATTTGACCTTTAAAAAAAATAATACCCTTGTTTGCTTGTTTTTGAATCCATAATAACGTACATACACGACTCACGTGACCGACACTCCATCTCGTTGGTCTGCTGGCGGTTGTACGAGGAGGAAGCTCGGACGCGTAAGCACGTGACTGTAGCTCTATGTTAATCAACCACACCTCAACACCACACATCATGATTTTATAGATGATAATAAGGGCTAAATAAAAATATGTTAAATAAAATCATCTTATAGATAATAGGTTAGGTTCACGTGCTAGCTTAAGCGCGATTAGTGAAGCTCGGTCTCGAACTTGTTTATTAAACAAGCTCATTTTAAGGCTTAAGCTCAGATCAGTTCGAGCTTTTTAGCTGTTGGGTATGTGAAGGCTTAGAGATCTTGGGCCTGGTTTGGCCCGTGTTAGGTTTCTTGGGGCCAAGCTGAAAACTCTAATATATTCTCTATATAAACCGTAGTCATGTATTTTAATCTTTATCTGAGCTTAATGAAATAACCTAGTTGCAGCCCGTGGACGTAAGTCCCCCGACCGACATAAAAGTCCTTTGTCGTCTTTAATTTCTGTATCGTGTGATTATATCGTTTGTGTTTGTGTTTGTGTGTGTTGGTTCTGCTGCGCCACTTGATACCTAAAATTAGCGATTCATCTTGAGTGGTTGATGAGCGACAATTGGTTTGTGATTTCGACATTTTGTTGGAAATGCACACATCTTAAGACTAGATCACATCATTTACTTGCCCTACTTCCTTTTATTTGTCACACTCAAAACTGTTGCATAATTATTTGCTGTCATGTTGGCTTATATTATCACTGCTTCAATCATTCTGATTTTATGATCTGGTATACACATGTTTAACTTCCTTGAAAGCTGAAGAGTTCATGTCAATCATTCATTATATTCTCAATCAGGAAATATGACTTCAAAGTTTGACTTATAGTCTATGCTGTTGCAGGAACCTTAAAGTATTGTTTTTAGAAGAGAGCCAAGTGATAGAGAAGGATGGAAACTGGCTACATGAGCTTGCTATAAACAATACCCAACTCGAAACCTTAAACTTTTATATGACTGATCTTTCACAAATTGGTTTTGATGATCTTGAGCTAATAGCCCAAAGATGCAAATCCATAGTATCGGCTAAGAATTTAACACTGATGAAAAAAAGACTAGAGATGTGATTGGAGACAGGGGAATGGAAGTTTTAGCGCGCTCCTGCAAGAAAATGAAACGGCTAAGAATCGAAAGAGGGGCTGATGAACAAGAGCTGGAAGATGAAGAAGGTGTTGTTTCCCAAAGGGATTAACCACCATATCACTAGGTTGTCTTGGTTTAGAATACATTGCTGTATACGTATCCGATGTCACAAACGCAGCTCTAGAGTCCATGGGCATGAACCTGTAAAACCTCTGTGATTTCCGTATGGTTTTACTGGATAAAGAAGAAGTTATTACAGACTTGCCACGTGATAACGGAATCCCCTCTTTACTGAGTGGCTGCAATAAACTAAGAAGATTCGCACTCTATCTTAGACCCGGAGGGCTTACGGATGTGGGTTTGACTTATATTGGTCAACACAGTCAAAACTTGAAATAAGAGGGTGTTCTTTCAGTGAAACTGCACTTGCTACGGCGGTTTTACAGCTGAAATCTTTAAGATACTTATGGGTACAAGGTCACATAGGATCTGAAAGTGGATTAGATCTGTTAGCAATGGCCCGTCCTTTTTGGAATATCGAACTAATTCCACCACGAAAGGTTCAGTATGGAGAAGGTAGAGAGATAGAACATCCTGCACATATACTTGCTTATTATTCTCTTGCTGGACTGAGAACCGACTTCCCGCCTTCTGTTACTCCACTCGACTCAGTTGCTCAGTAAATGTGTAAGTTTGGTTTGTTGTAGCCATGTAGTTGTATCTTTACTGTTTATAATGATTTGTGTTCCATTTAGTTCACATTTGCCAAAGTTAGACAAAACATGTTCAATAACTGCTTACATGTTTCTTCTAATTGATTTGAGTCTTTATATTGTATGTGGGCCATCCCACAAACTCTAAAAAACAGAACTAAATGGTGGAGCTAAGTGCTCTATCATGCAACTTGCTTAACATTGATAAAACTATTTCATCAAGTGGGGGCCTTTGTCATACTCCAATAGATTTTATCAACTGCATAATATACATTTAATCCTTGTGCATGTACATGTGAGGTGCACTTTGGCTTGCTTTCTTTTTATTTATTTTTTTATTCTAGAGCTTACAATCAACAAGGCAAGGCATGGGTTCCTGTTATACATATATACTATAAATGGTGATGATTATCTGAAAAAATTGGATGGGTGTAAGGTGAGTCAGCCGATGACATGGAAATCGGCACAACTAAAGTAGGGTCAACTTTAACCATGCATTATATGCAGTGAAGAACAAACGCCAAATTTGATAAATAAAGGAATTCTAACGAGGTTTCGCCTGCCAATGTACATTTTTCGTCATGATTATTGATCGATATAACACTAAAAACCTACATATCATCAAGACAGTGATCTCAAATACAACGGCAAACCTAGGTTGCCTAACCTTGAACCTGGTACCTTGTTGGTTGGGAAAACAGACCAGAATTGTATACTCGTATATCGATTCCATTGTTTGGTGTATTGATCAATGATGAGAATTTATCTGTGTCATTTGGGAAACTGGTGGATCGTGCCAGGTGGACGGTGGTGATATCATGAATGCTAGGTCTTCGCTTTTCTTTCCCATCAGAATGTTGCCTCGCATAGTACTTTTGAGCATGACTCGCCACTTGTGTTGGTGTTTTCGTCACCACAAAGTTGCGTGAAATGTTTCGCCAGTCTCCTTTACCATGAACTTCAAGACCCATCAGGAATCGCCTTTAATACATTAAAAACAAGATATTATAATAATTTTTTGAGTCATTTATCTATTTATAGAAATTTAAAAAAAAAATGAAAACTAGTTTACCTGTGCTCTTCTTCAGTCCAAGGTACACCTTTTCGTCTCTCGTGGTCAAAGGATCTCAACCTGAAAAACCTATTCCTATACGAACTAAATAGATGATCTTGATTGAATTCAGCTTTAACAGTCAAGTAGCCGGGAACTTCATCCAAACCGGCCTCTATATTATTGATATCAGCTTGTAATTCCTCATATTGTTCTCTCACTTCATGTTCTGACTTCCCGGGAACAAAGGCAGCCACATTTGACCACCGATCTGGTGTTTCTGTATCAAATATAGCTAGAGCACTTTCAAACCATTTGTTCTGTTCTTTTGTCCATTTTGATCTCTTGCTTTCTTGCATCATATGATTTGTGCTCAAAACTTGCAAAGATGGAGATGCTGTTGAGGAAAGCCACCAAATACAAAAGAAAAGTTCAAAACCGTTAACGGGAATCATATCATTAAAATACATTTTCCAGATTTATTAGATATTATTCAAGAATCTTGAAAGTGACCCATCAATTCAAGAATCAATAAGATCATGATAAAACTATGATTCATTAGAACAGATTTGTAACTAATCAAAATCCCAGTTGAAAAACATCATGAAAAGATAAAACTTAAATAAAAAAGTTAATTCTAAACTATTAATTCTAAAAACAGCGGAAAAGCAGAGAGCGTTACCGCTTGTAGCCGAATGAAGACTGGTTTTGATGTGAATCTTGATGATGATTTATGAATGAACCCAGAATGATTGAACAAGGAGGTTACAAAGTTGTCAATGGAGTGTGATTCTATGTTATTTATACACCAAGTGTTGGATGATTTGTATAATTATAAGCTATTTCACACTGGCTTCTTTAAAGGCTTTACTTTATGACAAACTTTTATAATTGCATGAAAAAGTTAGCAAGATTTGGCAAGACAGTGATCCATTTGCTTTTTCATTTCTTGTATTATTATTATTATTATTATTATTATTATTATTATTATTATTATTATTATTATTATTACTATTATTAGTATTATTATTATTATTATTATTATTATTATTATTATTATTATTATTATTATTATTATTGTTATCACTCTTACCAAACCCTTTTTCCATTATATAATGATTCAAACTCATATCATATCTATTGATATAATAAAAAAAAAAACAACAGTTTGTTACTATACAACCAAAGTATTTATGTAGGAAATTTGATTTAGTAAGTGTTATTTAGACCATGTTTAGAAAAATAGATGCTTGAAAAAGAATCGAATAAAAATATAAACCGTAAAAGTCGTCCTTAGTGTCGTACTCAAACGTTAACGTCTAACCAGTTAACGTCTTGGTTAGACGCATAAAACAAAAGGGTATTTAGTGTACCAACAACCTCAAGAGTCATGACGAAACCCACTTCTTTTAAAGGTCGAAAGGTCAATCGAGACAAAGATCGGCCGCATGAGCCATTTAGCCCATGAGCAATTATTTGAGGCAAATTAGTGAAAGGCAAAAGGAAAAAAGAAAGGGGTCAAGTGGAAAGAACAACAGGTCCTAAAAGGTGCATTTACACTTCTTTTCTTTACCATATTTTATGCACGAGATTCATATCGACTTCACATAGCGTCGGTAGCGAATCAATCATCTTATTAAGCATGAGACACAAAATACATGTTTAGTACGTCATTTATTCCCTGCTTTGTTGGAGGTTCGGGTCCCATATGTGGGAAAATGATTATACACATCTTTCACAGATATTTATTCTAAAAGAATAATCAAACAAAGTTTGTTATATGATTCTGTTATAAAAACAGTATATATTATATTATATTGTATTTAGTAATAATGATTAACAACAAGCGCTTGTAGCTCAGTGGATAGAGCGTCTGTTTCCTAAGCAGAAAGTCGTAGGTTCGACCCCTACCTGGCGCGTTTTTATTTATATATTTTTGTACCTTGCAAATGTTTGTATAATTTATAACTTCAATTTTTGAATATGATGAAAATTTTATTAAATGCTTAATAATACATGTTTACAAAACAAAGGGTTGGATATTAAGCTGAGGCTCCGACGGGGACACCAGATGCGAGCCTAGATGACCCGTATAGTGTCTCTTCAAACCGGATGATCTCATTTTTGGACCCGTAAGCTACTTGAGTCCGGTCATCAAGGTTCACAACAACCTTATCTAACACGGACTGTGTCCCGTCACTGCTGTAACCGCCAGCATTCTCGATCAACAGTCCCAATGGAGCCACCTCAAAAAGAAGCCTTAGCTTAGCTTTTGTTGTTGGTGATATCACATTTGTGAAAACCCCCTTTTCTTTCACAATTATCTGCTATAAAAGAAACAACATTAGAACCAAAAAATATCTACATTTTTAAAAACGAAATGACGAGATCGACCTGGTTAACATCGGGCACCATTCCACCGGTGTATCGCAAAGTGTACTTCTCTTTTACGTAGTAATTGATCAGCTGAATTCAATCAACAAACATATATTTTTCAGAAAAATACTAAAAAATTAAATTAAACTTCAAGATTTAATTTCTTGATAGGTGCAGTAGTATGAAAGTTTTAAAAACCTTGTCATAATCTGGGTTGTCAAAAGTGGCTCTCAAATTTCCAGGGGAAAACATTTTCCCTTCACCAATTTCTGTTGTTTCTTTCACATGCTGCCATTTCCCTGACCAGCAACATAGAATGTGACATAATTAAATGTTTGTACGATAATATAATTATCATAACTATTAGCCGAGTTTATTATCTATTATAAGTCATTATTTTATCTCTTGTTTAAATATAAGGATAGTTACTGACATTTTATCATTAACATTAGTTTGTTAGCAGTGGCGGATCTTGAAAACTTTCATAGGGGTAACGTTTTAAAAGAAAGGGGTAACGAAATCGAAAAAAACGTCAAATTTTTCCAAAATTTACACTACCGCCGGAGCGCTACCCCTAATTATGAGGTACATCCGCCCCTGTTTGTTAGCTTTACGTTCTTTCGAACTCTTTTAATAAGATTTTGGAAAAGAATAATCTTTTTACCTTCGTCAAGAAGAAGAAACTCATGGGTTCCAGGGACACCCTTGATGGCAATAACATAAGTGGTTCGAGGTCCATAAATTCCCATGGCTGCAGCCACTTGGTCCCTTCCAGTCACCCCGGTTAGCTTATCTCCCGGCCACACACCAAAAATGGTACCAACGGTGAAGTTGGTGTCAACAATGCTAGACCCATCAAGGGGATCAAAAGCCACACTGAATCCGCCTGTCAAGATAAAATATATTGTGAGCGTCTCCAATGAAATTCTAGGAGCACAGAACCAAGGGGGGCCAAGAGGGTCCACTAACCGTCACTTGAATTTGTTGGAGTTTTAGATGTAAAATCTATTTTTTTTCTTAAGAAAACATGGATTTGACCCGTGTATTTAACGTTTTAACCAGTAGATAAAAGAACCATATGATGACCCCTGACTAAAAAGTTATGATTCTGCCACACTGTATATACGCAAAGGTATTATACAGTGCTAAATTGTAAAACTTTAACCTTCGACTGGACCGCCCATGTCTTGAAGCTCAGGAACTTCTTCAGAGCAAGCATATTTGCAGACATGCGAGTGACTCAATGCCTAGAAAAGAAATTACAACAAACATATTATAAACTAGTCCCCGATTTTCACGATTGGAAATTGTAAGAACAAAAGTAAATAAAACTAACATCAAACAAAAGCTTGTCAGCGAGCATATCGACTGCAAGCTGTTCATCACCAAACGAGTTAACACACGCGGTGCCACCACAAGACGCAGTTCTGACTTTAAACGCGATGGTCCTAATTGCTTCACTCATGCTTATCAACAATCTGATCAGACCCTTGTCCGGGGTTGCCTTTGATAGAAAGTCTTCCTACATACATATTAATCACAACACTAACATGAGCTCCAATATGTAACCAATACTTACAACCATTAAAAGACACAATTATTCTACTGACTCACCAGACTTTCACCGATTTCGCATTTGGTTACGAGTGAGGAGTTTTGTGTCTTTGAAACCTTGAGGGATGATCTTGGCATCACCCGCAATGACTCTCCCATAAACGAGCTTGACTTCAAACTCTACGAAAACGAATACCGTTATCGGTTTCAAGCTTATAATACTTCATAATTCAAATGTTTATGATTCTAACTTATAGTAAAATATATATATATATATATGTATATATATATATATAATAATGAAACTGAAGCATACCCTGGTGGCAAATGATGGAGAAATGGATCGAGGAGAAGCAAATGAGGTTGTATGTTGAGAAGCAACGGTTGGTGAGATTGTGCCACGTGCGAAGCACGCTACTCCTGTCTCCATTCTGTATGTTTTATGAGCTTCAAAGGAGCAGCAAGAGGTTGTTAAGTTGCAGGTTTTTGGGTGTTTTGTTTGTGAGAATGCTGCTTTAACAGATAAGCAAGAGACGATGGGATGACACGTGGCGGTGAGGGAGTGGATAGATATGGTGTGATGGAGAAGTATGGGGTGAGGTTTAATGGTCATCTTTTTGAGGATTATGTGGCTCTCATCTCTATGTGATTGTGGTGTTATACGGGTGAAGAATAGTCTTTAACTCTTAACCACAACCCCCCCCCCCCCCCCCCCCCCCCCCCCCCCCCCCCCGCATAAAACCGTGTTACCAACATTGCGGGGTGAGGAGGCGTAAAACTATGTTAAGTAGTAACCGAACGACGATCAAAACTTGAAATAAAAACACGAATTTCTAACATTAATTGACTCATATAAGGTAAAACATATACTAAGTCAAATTTATACCGACACGTATCAGAAAACTGAGTGAGAAAAAAATTGAGGGACTAAATGTGACTATTAAAGACCGTGCTAAGTAACAACCGAAGATGATAAAATCTGAGAAAAAACATTAAACATAAAAATAAACTAAACTCATTTGATTTTTGTTACAAATTATATAAAAATCCAAAGTTTTATTACAAAAGTGAAAAACCAAAGATTTTGATAGGCTTTGGTGTTGGTTAATAATTTGTGATTTTATCTGTTTTGGACTTTTAGTTGGTCATATTAAGCCTGTAATTATATTCATGTTTTGTTATGAGTTGTTCAAAATTACAGTTTTACATGTGAAATGATTTTTTTATAAAAAACTAAGTAACTTATCTTCTAAGAAATACTTTTAAATCTATATTATTTATTTATTATATGATTTGAACCCTCATCACTTAAAAAATATAATTTTCCAACTCTTTTAATACAAGCCTTTAGATATATGAATAGTGAAATAGTGACATGACGCTTCACTAAGAGTTGCACTTTAAGTTTTTATGCCAAACACCAATTTCACTAATATAATTTTCCGTATTTCTAAAGTGTTGATTAAAATAAAGTTGTATTCAACAAAGTTATCTTGTGCAAATATAGCTATACTGGTTAAGAGGTGTAGATTAGGTTGGTCATTGAGGGGTGGCGTCCATGCCACGTTACCAGTGGCGGACTCAGGATTTTTTTTCACTGGGTCCTCTTTTTTGGTGTTAGGATTTTTCACAACCAAACGTTAGAGATTTTGGGTCAGTCATCATCCAAGCAGGGCGGGCGAGAAACACAATGAAATGCAATACAAATAAAAGTATATGATCATTACTTATTAGAAACACACAATAAAACACAATGTCATTTCGAAAAACATTACAAATGTTTAAAGTTGTTCCCTATGGAAAAAATAACACTACAAATAACTCTACCAACCGTGAATCGTTTAAACATTAGAGGCATTAAACTTATCATCTGGGCTACAGCTACTACACGTAAGTAATTCTGTAGTTGCTTCAGTAGAACGTTCGCCATGCTTTTGTATTTGTGTATCTTACATTGTATTGAAGCTATTTAACCTCATAAATGATGACCAATGTATTCATCTTCAAGGTCAAGAACTTCAATCTAATTTAACCTTGTAAATGACGTCTCATAATATTAGTCTTTCAATCTATTTTTTTATTCTTTATATAAGGATATATTATAAGTAAATAATTAAACTTACCACCTTGATCGAGTTTTGATAGTATGCAACTATGAAATAACATTAATCTTTATCCATGGATATACTAATAAGGATTAAATAATATTATAGGTTCCCAAACAATATGCAATAATATTATTACTCTTTATATTACAAGGAATATTAATAAGGATTAAATAATATTGTGGGTTCTCAAAGCAATCTTTATTTGAACAAAAATTAAATAATATTGTGGGTTCTCGAAGCAATCTTTATTTTAACAAGTTCCCAAAACAATGATGATAGCATTTGAACCTCCTACTAAAAAAACACACAAAAAAGGGGACAGTAAAGATTCGAACCTAAGACCATTTATTTTGTAGACAACAGATTTACCAACATACAATCTTATCTTTTAATTCTATGGATTTCAACTAATTATTTTTATGGGATTCATAAAAAATTTAACATACCGGTTTTACTAAAATTTTAGGAAATATTGGGGTTCGGGTACCCCAACCCACTCAATGTGGGTCTGCCCCTGCACGTTACCCTTTTACCAACGCGTCAACGGCAAACACCAACATGTGAATGTTAAAAGGGGCGTCAAGAGAGGAGACGTTATGCACTTAACGAGCATGAAAACAAAGTGGAGCTGGGGTATACTACATTCCACTAATCACATGCACACACACATTCATTTTTTTAGTTAACTCACCACGCGTTTGTTAAAAGGTGAGTTAGTTAAAGTCCACTGCCAACATGGCAGTGACGTGAAACTTTCACATGCATATTCTAGTTAACCCACAACGTGTTTATTAAAGGGTAAGAGCATTCACCATTGATCCCTTATATTTTATGGTGTAGTACAACTTTTGACATGTGTAGGATAAATTTTAGTATGTGTATGATAAATTTTGAAATGTGTAGGGTAAATTTACATGTGTGTAGGGTAAATTTCGGTAAATGTAAGACATATGTAGGATAAATTTTGAAATGTGTAGGATAAAATGTTTTTGCTTTATTAATGAGAAGTAACATAATTAATAAGATGAGTTATAAACTATTTAATGTTTTACCATTATGTCATTTCTTCTTTTTCTTTTCACATTAAATTTCTTCTCAAATGAACATTCCCTTATCTATATATACAGGTGTGTATATAGTAAGAAGAGAGAGAGGACCGACAACATCGGAATTTGTTTGCGGCTCCACTCGTCTTCCTTCTCTATTCTAGTCTTCAGGTTGGTCTCTACATTCTTTTTGTTTGCCTCCAATCGTTATACATCGGAATTTGTCATTCTCTTTAAGCTTTTTGTGCATTTATGGAAATCGGAACTTGTATTAAAATTCCAAATGGAAGCTGTCCGCGTGTAAGTAGCCTCTATGAACAACTTATTCCAACCCAAAACCGTATGTCAAAGGCTTCATCTTATGTTGTAATGCTTCCTCGCAAAAAAAGCACTTGCAAAGCTAATTTGAAGGAAACCAATAGCAAGCAATATTGAAGCTGTAGGAAAGGTAATGACTTGTCATATTAAGTTATATGTTATACTATTAGTTTGTATTTGCTGTTGCTGATCTTTTTCTTGTTCTCTGTTTATGTATTTTCCAACCTTTGACTTTTGAAGTCAAAAGCAAAGACTTGTGGTTTGTCTGAAATCAACTAAGAATCCTATATAATTTCAGGTAAAAGCAAAGGCTTCTGAAGTTTCTACTGAGATGGAGCTCTCAAGTTTAACCGCCATAAGTCCGTTGGATGGGCGTTACCGTAATAAAGTCAAGGATCTATACCCTTATTTGAGTGAATACGGCCTGATCTACTATCGGACCCTGGTCGAGGTACACCACTTATATATATATATATATATGTTTAACAGATTGTTATGTGTTTCTCTTACTTAGATCAAGTGGCTGCTAAAGCTTTCACAAATTCCTGAAGTGTTTGAGGTTCCAAAGTTTAGCAATGAAGCCCAAGCAAAATTGCAAGGATTGATTGATGGATTTAGTGAAGCTGATGCAATTCAAGTGAAGAATATAGAGAAAATAACCAATCATGACGTAAAAGCAGTGGAGTATTTTCTTAAAACAAAATGTCAAGATGATCCTGAGATAGCTAAGGTGTGTCTCTATTAGCTATTATTTATGTAATGTTCCTATCTTATTTGTGTATAGCATCATGTTTAAATTTATCTATAAAATATCTACAGGTGCTTGAATTTTTCCACTTTGGCTGTACATCTGAAGACATTAACAATCTAGCACATGGACTGATGCTGAAAGAAGCAGTTAATTCTGTTATTCTTCCGGTCATGGATGATTTAATCAATGCGATATATTCTATGGCGAAAGCTAATGCTCACATTCCTATGCTTTCTCGGACTCATGGACAAGTGAAATCTTTTTTTAGCCATGAATTAAAACCACAACTTCTTTTTTTATACATAACATGTATATATTTGAATGTGTAACTCATTTTCTTACGTTATATTAGCCAGCCTCACCTACAACTTTGGGAAAAGAAATGATAATTTTTGCTGAGAGGTTAAACAGAGAAAGGCAAGATATTTCACAAGTAGAGATATTTGGAAAATTTGCGGGTGCAGTTGGTAACTACAATGCACACGTTGTGGCATATCCTGATGTAAATTGGCCACTTGTTGCAGATCAGTTTGTAAATTCTCTTGGATTAAGCTTTAATCCACACGTGACACAGGCATGTTTTTTTTATTTATATTATAAAGTTGATGTAACAACTGACATAATATTAAGAACCGTATTGATGATGCAGATTGAATCTCATGACTACATGGCTAAACTTTTTCATTCATTCATCCGGTTCAATAACATTTTACTAGATTTCGATAAAGACTTATGGGGTTATATATCTGTGGGCTACTTCAAGCAGGTTCACTTTCAAGCTTAACTTTGTTGTAGTTTTCAAAAGTAATTAATTCTTAACGATTACTATTGGATGTTGACAATGTAAATATTCGTGTAGGTAACGAAGGCTGGTGAAATTGGGTCATCGACAATGCCTCACAAAGTCAACCCCATTGACTTTGAAAATAGTGAAGGCAATCTTGGGATAGCTAATGCGATTCTAGACCATTTAAGCATGAAATTACCTATTTCACGTTGGCAGGTATTTGCACACGTTTTCTCCTTTTAATTACAAGTATATGAACCTAAAGCTTGTGACTTGATTACTATAACGATTGCAGCGTGACTTAACCGATTCTACGGTTCTGAGAAACATCGGTGTCGGTTTGGGCTATTCACTTTTGGCTTACAAGAGTGCACTAGTAGGAATCGGGAAGCTCCAGGTACATTTTCACGTCTAATTGTGGCCATTTCTACCTATATTAATCCACATTGGGATGCTTTTTTTAATATTTTACATATGTTCAAATTGCGTGGGCGCGTTAGGTGAATGAAGCTGCTTTAAACAAGG
The DNA here is from genome assembly GCA_947069175.1 of Scalesia atractyloides. Taxonomy (NCBI): domain Eukaryota; kingdom Viridiplantae; phylum Streptophyta; class Magnoliopsida; order Asterales; family Asteraceae; genus Scalesia; species Scalesia atractyloides. The sequence continues at coordinate 85,663,735 of CAMTDV010000116.1, read as the reverse complement.
ACTTAGACAATTCATGGGAGGTTCTTGCTGAACCAATACAGACGGTATGTATTTTAAAATGTTTCTCCATATTGTCTAAATGGAATTACCTTATGGATCAGAACAGCGTCACCGAATGATATTTATATATATATATATTTTTTGAATTGAAGGTGATGAGAAGATATGATATTGAGGAGCCTTATGAGAAACTGAAGGAACTTACTAGAGGAAGAGCAGTTACCAAAGAGAGCATTACTGAATTCATTAACGGGTTAGAAATACCAGTGGGAGCTAAAACCGAGCTCTTAAAGTTGACCCCGCATAACTATGTTGGAGTCGCAGCTCAATTGGTGGAGGATGCATGTACTAGGACCAATGGATGTGCTTAAGTTCTTTGCAAGAGATGCAACTTCTGTGCTAAATTTTCTACCCTTCTAGGAATACATTTAGAGATGTTGCATCTATTTTCGCAACGCCACTGAAAAAAAAAACCAACAGATTATGTGGTGGTAACATAGTTCTGAACCTTGTATTTTCAGAATTTTGACAATCAAATATATTCTCAAAAATAAATCACATCTAGTGCACATGATGTTGGTCTCTAAGGTGCTGTCTTTTAAGTGCTATGTTTCTGCAAGGTGCGCTATAATCAGGGTCAGGGTGCACTATAAATGTCATTTCTAGTGACATTTATCTCTAGTTTTCCATTATGAATAAAGTTTAACCTGTACTATAATATGATACCCTGACCTAGAATAATACATTGGAACTAGAACATAGTTTAAATTTTGTAAATTGCCATTATGAAGAAAAGCAGCCAGTTGCTGATTCTAAAGTTTTTGATATGTTCCAACAGTCAAAAGTAAAAATTGTGGAATTTTGTTGGGTATGTTGTAAGCCTGGATACTGGCGGGTCGAGTAACGTGTCAAACTCAATGGCGGTCAAATATTACTTGGCCGTGAAGGAACATATGGCATAACAACTATGGACGGAATTCAATTTAATGAGCGTGTAACATACTCTTAGAAACAAGACCAAGACTTGGAGAGGTCAAGTCAAATAAAACTTTATTCCAATGGGTCCATGCTTCACTGCAGTCCCCATCAGGTTGCATGGCAAGACTGTAGTATTTATAGATCAGGAATATTAAATCCCATATACAATTGTGTCAAAAACAAGATAGAATGGTGTTCATGATATACCTTTCGATTTTCTTACATGCAATAGCATTGCTATTATGCCCTGTAACACTTGCAAAAAACCATACCGATCATCTTGCACTTTTGGCCATCAAATCAGCCATCTCTCATGATCCACAACATGTTCTTGACTCATGGAACACCTCCCTCCATTTCTGCCAATGGCAAGGTGTTGCATGTGGTCGTCGGCATCCTAGAGTCACTAAACTGGACCTAGCCGTCTAGAATCATAGTTGGTTCCGTGTCTCCTCATATTGGAAACTTGAGTTTTCCCAGAGAAATTAATCTTGAGAATAACACCTTTAATGGTGCAATCCCGCCTCAAATAGGCAACTTATTTAGGTTGCAGATGCTAACACTCGAGAACAATTCTTTTGAAGGGGAAGTTCCAGCCAGTTTATCAAACTGCACCAGACTTGATGAGCTTTGGTTGTCCCACAATAAACTAGTTGGAAAGCTCCCATAATAGCTTAGTTCTCTGGTCAACCTCAGGATCATAACCTTTCATCGTAATGATTTCGCAGGAGGGGTACCGTCTTTCTTGGCAAATCTCACTTCTCTTATTTCCATATCGGCTGCAAATAATCATCTAAGTGGAAGCATTCCACATGCTTTAGGTCAATTGCACAACTTGCAGGAAATTGGTTTTACTAATAACCAACTCTATGGTATGATCCCTCCATCCTTGTATACCCATAGAGCTTTTTCAGTTATCTTCCCTGTCAAGAGTTCTCGATCTTTCTCATAATCATCTGGTTGGACCACTTCCCCTTGACATAGGAAAACTCAAAAGCTTGAGGACACTTGATTTGTCACAAAATAATCTGATTGGCGCAATTCCAGACACCATTGGAAGCTGCACAAGCCTTGAGAATCTAGATATGAAAGCCAATTCTTTTCAAGGTCCAATACCTCTCTCTACGAGTGCTTTAAGAGGTATCAAAAACCTTGATCTTTCTAGTAACAACCTCTCAGGAAAGATTCCAAGATTCTTGGAGCAGTTAAACCTGTCTTCGTTGAAGTTGTCATTCAACAATCTTGAAGGGGAGGTACCTGTGACAGGTATTTTCAAGAACGCAAGTGCGTTCGCAATTAATGGGAACAGCAGGCTATGTGGAGGACTTCCTGAACTTGGCTTCCCCAAGTGTGCCATGTCAGCAAGATCAAAAAAACGTTCACACGTGTTATTCTAGTTGTCATCCCAGTTTTCTCGTTCCTCATTATAGTAATGGTGTTGTCTTTGTTGTTCTGTTGGAAAAGAAGAAAGACACAAACACCGTCAACTGGAGCTTCATTTATCCAACCATTTTCAAGGGTGTCTTATGGAAGCATACTCAAAGCCACAAACGGATTCTCCCAACAGAATCTAATCAGGATTGGGACTTCATGGTTGCATGGTTGCAATCAAGATTCTAAATCTTGAAAATCAAGGAGCTTTGAACAGTTTCATGGCAGAGTGTGAAGCTTTAAAAAACATAAGACATCGTAATCTTGTAAAAATCACTACTTCCTGCTCGTCTATTGATTTTCAAGGTAATGATTTCAAAGCTCTTATTTACGAGTTCATGCCAAATGGGAATCTTGAAAGGTGGCTACATCCAAGTTCAGAACAAGAATCTGAGACCGAAGAAGTTCCTCGAAGATTAAGCCTGCACCAAAGAGTAACAATCGCAACAGATGTGGCTCATGCCATTCACTACCTCCACCAAGACGGTGAGGTACCCATAATTCACTGTGATCTGAAGCCAAGCAACATTTTACTGGATAGTGACATGGTTGCTCATATTGGTGATTTTGGGCTAGCAAAGTTTCTTCCGTTTAAACCACACCAAAGCAGTACAATTGGAATAAGAGGCACAGCTGGATATGCCGCTCCAGGTAACCAGCTAACTTTTAAACTCTATATGTTATGTTGGGATATTACGATTTCATGCAATGGACTTGCAGAGTATGGAGTTGGAAATGAGATGACAAAAGAAGGGCACATCTACAGTTTTGGGATATTATTGTTAGAGATGATCACCGGAAGGAGACCAACGATCCCATTTTCCAAGAAGGGTTGAACCTCCATGGCTATGTGAAGATGGCGTTGCCTGATCGTCTCACGGAGATATTTGAACCGGCGTTATTGTGTATCCATGAAGAGCATATGGAAGCTGCAAATATGGACGATGGTTACAGTATGGATGAAGCAAGAAGGTTGAAGAGATTGGAAGAGAGTATGATTTCGTTAGCAAGAATTGGGTTGGCATGCTCCATGGAGTTTCCAAGAGAAAGAATGGATACGAAGTAACATGATGCATGAGCTGAATAACGTATATAAGAAGGTTCAAAACATTTTTACAGCATCAAGGGGTGGTGGCGCAGTTGGCTAGCGCGTAGGTCTCATAGCTATTTGTGTGTTATCCTGAGGTCGAGAGTTCGAGCCTCTCTCACCCCATTACATTTTTTTAGTAAATATTTACATAGATTTTCGTTATTTTTTCCCAATATTAGATTTTTGAAAACAACACATAACGATGTCTTTTTTATGGTAATACAAAAGCAAAAACTAAATCGTGATCACATAGGCAACAATCTTTGTAAAGTAGTTTTCTTTTTTATAAATTCATGTTGATGTAATTTCTGGTTGGAGTTGAGACGGATTATGAGAAATATATATTTTATTGAAAAGATATATGATTATATACTTTATTTAAAAAAAACCAATTTAGGCATTTTATATCTTTGTAAGAGTTTTCTTTCTAGAACAATGTTTTTAACATCAAAATGAACTAAAAAATGCATACACGGTGTTGGGGTTTTGGAATACTGTCAATGGAAATTTAATTTAGAAAAAAAGATATTATTCTTCTTATGGTGAATAGAAGAGTTTTCTTGAGTAGAGGTCTTTTATGATACTTTGATTAGTTTTATTAGAGTGTTAAAGTTTTTAATTAATGACTAAGAGTATTTATAATTAGGGCTACAAACGAATCGAACGAAGACGAACAACACATGAAGCTGTTAATAATATGTGTGTTCGCGAAGCGTTCACGAACACTTATCGAATGAGACATTATGTTTGCCTTCATTTGTTAAGAAAATGAAGTTTTTCGTGTTTGTTTGTTAATTTTAAGCAACGAACATTGACGAACACAGATGAGGACAAACAAATGTTCACGAACACAAATGGAAATAAACGAACACAAACAATCGTTCATGAACAGAATATATAATACACTGAAATTTGTCGGAATTTTTAAGTATTTAAATAAATATAAAAACGAAAAACACTATTGAACTATCGGACACGTTACCAAACGTTCACGAACATAAAAGAACGAACATGACCCTTGTTCATGTTTTTTCATTTAACTAAACGAACGCAATTTTTGTTCGTGTTCGTTTGTTTAATGAATGAACAAACAAAACCGAACTTCCCACCGAACCGTTCACGAACTGTTCGCCGAACTCTCATCCCATTGATATAATATATATTTTTTTTTGAACGGTCAACAAATGTTTCAAATGTGCTATTGCCGAAATTCACCACATCAGGATACACCCTAACCTAGGGCTGAAGCCCGTGAACACTCGCCCGAAGGCACGACAATAAATTTTGGTTGTGTTTTAATTGATTGATGTCTATATATTTTTTTTATAAAAACGCCACTAACCACGCCACTCCTACACCGTCCGTTTTAGCATCACGCTACATTCTGACACGTAAGCTACGTGTCGCATAACGTTCCATCTTCAAACCCCTCCACACCGTGTAGTAAAACACAATCACTTATTGATTGCCATATAAGTAACATTCAAGGGATTTTTGTTAACGGAATTTATGTTAATGTCGGATAGTTTATAACTTTGTGGAATTTATGTTGACGTTTGATAGTTTATCTATGATGTATTCGAATTTCAATATATAATAAAATCGTAGTATACGATTTATTTTACTGATAAGTCAAATAAGCGTGGCCTTTGTTTATTTTCAAACTTATATTTCAGTTGACTTTGCTTGACTTATATGACTAAGCTTCAAGTAACACAAATTAAATCTTTTCATGTGTGTATAGGTACATTATACATTCTTTATTTATCATTTGTTCACTTGTATATTTAAAATAACACCACTACAAATTCATTTGCTGTTAAGAAAAAATAAATTCATTTAACGTGAAAATTATACAAAACAAAAATACCAATTAAATTAAATCTATCTTCTATGCTAAAACATAACATTTTTGACACATGTTATGATTAGTTAGCATAGCTCATAAAGCTGATAATTGGTTTTTGAGCGGCAATAGTTTCTTTCCTCATTATCTTCATACAACTTCTCAAAACATTCCAGATTAAACAAAAATAAAGAGGAACCTTCAAGATTCAACAGGTTAAAACGTAGTGCAAAGAAGAAGAAGAAGAAAACCCGTCTTCAAGTGGTCTGAATATTCACGATATGAGAGGATACTTACTATTGGCGACGGGGATATTTCATTTTCATGTTCTATGGCTAAAGAAATTCAAAATGGATTGCAGATAACGGCTATGACGATGATCACGGTAAACACTAAGCTCTCGTTTTTTTTTTCTTTTTTCATTCCATTCTTGAATAACCCTAATCAATAGCATTATACCAGATACACTGCTCTAGAAATACGAAAATGCGAAATATAATATCAAGACCCTAAAGGATCTGGGTGCGAGGGTCTTCCATGAAGTCAACGCTACTTTGCGTGAACAATAATTCGAACGTTTGTAGTGTTAGCTATGATTTAATACTCGGTAACTTCCCCCACGCCGATTTTCCTAAAAGATATGATTTTTTCTTTATTGAATATTGTCACACCCCGACCCGCAGCGGAAAAGGTGATCGGGGCATGATTGGGTTATCATCAAAGCTCATGACATTTATTATACGTTTCATATTCATTAATACACTTTAATGGAGAATTACAATCAATATTACAACATGTCCTAATATCAATCTAGGCTTCATTGTTTTCTTCTAAGGCATTTCCTATGTTTTCCTTGCTTCATCCTGTTCACCTGTATCATGTGTAAAAGGGTTTTTGGATCAACAAAAAGTTGGCGAGTGAATCCTATGGAAAACATTTGAACAAGTTTATTTAATTGATTATGAAATAAAGTGCACAACCACACATGAGTAAAAATAGATGTAAACTTATTCATAAATCAATTTAATATTAAACAATACACACATGAACAATAAAGGATCGTTTAGAGGCACGCGTTGCTCAACTCGTCTCTCACGAGGAACTGATGGGCCTAATGAATGAATTGCATAACCATGATAATATGAAAGACATAACTACCAACAATATAAACTCAACAATACACACATGAACAATAATGGATTGGTTTTGAGGCACGCGTTACTCACTCGTCTCCCACGAGGAACTGATGGGTTTAATGAATGAATTTCATACAAGTTGACAAAATGAAATACATAATCACAACAATATAAACAATCTAAGTTTAGATCACGATATGGTATGGCACAAGTTTAACTAAACGAGTTAATTATTTTGTGACACATGACACACCCCAAAACGTGTAATTAAAAAGGGGGAGTTGTAAGATTCACTCACAGTGGGTGCGTTCGGTTGATGATGTTGAATGCACGCGAAGTGGTTTTAACCACGAGTGAAATTAACCTAGATAAATAGCATTATGGTTCGGTAAGTAAACGGATTTTATTAATCCATTTTAGTAGGATTGTTGGGTGTATTTTTTGTGAGTTTAAGGCTATTTTCTAACCTTAAAAATGTTATTTTTAAGTATTTTTAATTGATTTTTAATTAAAATAAATAAATAAAAATAATAAAAAATTTTGACTTTTTTTGACCGTTGACCGTTGACCGTTGACCTTGACTGTTTGACCGGTTCGTATGCGTGTATATGTGCGCTGAGTGAGGCTCGAACCCGAGACCTCCCGTACGCGTGCACGCAGCTCTACCAGCTGAGCTACGTGTCTAACCCGAAATATTTCTGTTTTTAATTATATTAATATATTAATTAGATTAATCCGAAAATCAATTTATTTCTAAAAAGATTTTACTGAATCGGACCGGTGCGCTCCACAGGTCTCGAACCCGGGACCTGTGGTTTGGGTTAACACAAAGTCCACCGCTGGACTGTGTGTTTAACTTGTTATATAAACCGATTTTTATTATACTTATATACAAACTGAACATTTCCATTTCTGTCTTAAATAAAAAGTTTAATAATTATCCGGGCCGGTGCGGTAGCCCGGACTCGAACTCGTGTCCTGTGATTTAAACATACACACAGTCCACCGCTGGACTGTGTGTCTATCTTGGTTATTATTCCGGTTATTATTATACTTAACATATACAGCGGTGACTCCGGTTCGGTTAACAAAAAAAGACATTTTTATTAAGGCAGCGTGCGTGGGACAAGATTCGAACTCGAGACGTTTACGTGTTTATTGTGCACACAGTCCACCGCTGGACTGTGTGTCTAACCCGTGTTATAACTTGATTTTAATTATACTTATATGCTACCGAAACTTCGTCTTCTTCGTCAGTTTTAACCAGAAACGATGACTGACTGGTTCAAAGTTTTATTCATGTTTGTTAGTGTGTTTCAGTTAATTACAGGTGAAATATAAATAAAAAGAAAGAAAAATTAGGCGTAAGGTATACCGACTGGACTCCTCTGTTTCTCCGGCAGAACTCCGGCGACAGCAACAGATTCCGGTGTCGTGTGTCTTGCAGCAGCGAGTCTTCGGAAAACTTGAAAAGGATGTGGGTGACTTCGGTATAAGCTCAGGGGGTTCAGTAAGGTTCAGAAGTGAAGGGTTCGGTTTTACGGCGAGGTACATAAATTTTCCGGCGAATGGAATTACGTCGGGTAAAGGTGCGGTTTTGAGCGAAAAAGCTTGCAGAGGTTCGAGGGGTATTTATAAGGCAAGTCGTCGATGAATTTGGTCCTATTTCCGACTTGATTCGTCGGTTAGAAATCCTCCGGTGTTATAACTTGTGTTGCGGACTCAGGCGTCGGTTATAACCGATGTAGGTTTAAATGTTTACGTTATAACTGAAGAAGTCGTAAATTATTGGCGAGTTAGTCGGGATTTTCGACGACTGAAATTTGGGCGCCGGTTTTTGAATTCGGAAAACATGTTATGAATTAATTGAGTCTAACAATTACCAAGAAACACCAGTGGCGCAGTGGTTGGAGAGTTGAGTGTTAAGTCTGTTGTTGACCGGCTGACTGACCCGGGTTCGAAACCCGGCAGGGCCATATTATTTTTATTTTCTTTTTTTAACAGTTTTTCAAAAACTAATTATATATTCCCATATAATAATTAATTATGTATCGTTTAAAATTATTTTGGGCATTAAATTCGCAACGAAATTTTTAACTGATTGTTCGGTTAATAAACGGAGCGGGTTTGGTAAATCCGTTTTTGACGGATGTTACAAATATGTTTATGTTATTTATCACTTTTGCGTATTTTTATTTTAACTTATTGCGTTTTTTTCGTACATGGGAGATAATGGAGAAGACACTACTGGGAATGTCTCTAGACGTAATGCTACAATGTAATGTCACGGAGTAACTTTCTGACTCACGTGTAGCGACTTAGACTTGCTCTAAGTTAAGCTTTTGTGTCCAACAATGATCGTGTTTGGTGTGGATCAAGTGATGGTTACAAGTATTGTTTACAAGGAAACAACTTTCTATTGATTACAAGAGAGTTTACAAGATTAGGTTACAAGTACAAGTATGTTAACTTGCTAAAGTGTTGGGTGATCTCCAAATGGGACACCGTCACTTATTTATACTAGTTACAAACTAGTTCTAGAGAATTCTCAATCCAAAGAATTCCTTACAAAATATCAATGATATTTTATGGCTGATTTCTAGACCATTCTTATAAAATATCAAGCATTTCTAAGGTGATTCTAGAAAGTTTTTGGCTGATACTTTGATCTAGGACCTTCTAAGTGTGTCAAAACGTTCCAACAAGATGTAGGCTGTTCCAGAGACTTCCGGACAGCCCTAGACGCTTCTTTAGTATTTCAGAATCTTCTGGAACTCGCGAAAAAAGTTTTGTATTTAGGCAGATCGTGATACTAAAAATGATTAAATATCTCAGCCTTAATGTTTTTTTCCATATATTTGATATTTGTAATTATGAAGTACATATCTAATTTACGTAGGGTTTAACATATAAAGTACGTGTAATTATTTTTTCAAATCTCTACATAATCTTTTGATTAATTCAAGTTCTACATTTTTTATTTTAGTTGGCTATTAAGAAAAATGATCACACAGTCATGAGTTTCAACTTTTATTTAATTTTGTTGTTTTTTGATACAGGAAACATAAGAGACTGGTAAAAGGGTTATTGGAAAACACCATTGCAATGTTAAAAGAAGGAGGCGAGGTTCAAGTAACACACAAGGATTCAAATTACTACGATCAATGGAATATTGTTGGGCTCTCAAAGGATTCTGGCTTAATCCTAATTAAGCGTTTAAGATTTTGACAAACAACTATGTTGAGAATATATATGTAGAGAGAGAAAACACAGAGATTAGATCTTGAATTAATCATATGAGTTTGCAGTGATTTGAAAATAAGTGGAGAATATATATATATATATATAGAGAGAGAGAGAGAGAGATTTGCAGTGATTTGTATGTTAAGACCCATGAAACCTAACCCTAGTTTTGTGAGTGTAAAAACCAAGAAAAAACAATAAAATAAATGCTTTTTCTTACGACGCATTTGTATGAAAAGAGTATGGAGTTGGAAATGAGATGAGATGACAAAAGAAGGGACATCTATAGTTTTGGGATATTGTTGTTAGAGATGATGACCGAAAGGCGACCAACGGATCCCATTTTCCAAGGAGGATTGAACCTCCATGGCTATGTGAAGATGGCGTTGCATGGTCGTCTCAAGGAAATCATTGAGTCACGTTATTGTCTATCGATGAAGAGCATATGGATGCTGCAAGTATGAAATATGGTTACAGTATGAATGAAGCAAGAAGGTTGAAAAGATTGGAAGAGAGTATAATTTCATTAGCAAGAATTGGATTGGAATGCTCCATGGAGTCTCCCAGATTCATGAGATGGATAACGGCTATATAATGGTTCAAAACAAGTTAGCAACATCAAGGGGTGGTGGCGCAGTTGGCTAGCGCGTAGGTCTCATAGCTATTTGTGTGTTATCCTGAGGTCGAGAGTTCGAGCCTCTCTCACCCCATTGTTTTCTTTTAGTATCTATAGATTTTTACAATTTTTAATGAAGTTTGTATTTTGTAATGAAGTTTTTTTATAGATTCTTACAATCTTTAATGAGGTTTTTTTTAGATTCTTACAATTTTTAATGAAGTTTGTTTTTATATGGTAAAGCAAAGTAACTTTAATGATCACATAGGCAATAACCTCAGGAGTAATGGTATTCTTATAAAATCAAGTTTAACCATATAATATCTTTGTGAGGAATGGTTTTATAAATTCACCTAAAATCTTTTATACAAAAAAAAATCAAGTTCTTTAAAATTGCGTTTAAGCATACGATATTGATGAGAGGAGGTTTTTTTATACGAAGAATGTTTTTTTAGTTGAATTAAATCAAAAAATAGTTTAAACTTTTAAGACAAAGCCGTAAAAGTTTTGAAAACAAACAAACAAATCATTTGTTTCGGTCCAATGACACCTTTTTCAAGTACCTCTTGCTCGCTATTTCACGCTTAATACAACTACCAAACAAATTTTGACTAATCAGAACAACTAAAAGTTTGAGAGAAAAGTGCTCCGGACAAGCACCGACCATTTCATAGCGCAACATCAACTACATCGATCGTGAGAGATCTCTCTCAGACTTTCAAAAAGCTTTTTATCGCGTCTATTTAGCCTACCTTACTTCCAACACTTGGATTCATATCTAATACACAAAAATACCTTCACATGTGAACACACATCATATCTAGTTGATTTTCTTCCCTACCTTCAATTGAGTCATCATATCTAGTTAATTTTCATTGCATTTTTTCTTACAATCTTCATTTGTTACAAGTATACCCAGATCTTTAAAACGCATAAAATATCCATTTTTGCTATATATACTTTTGTTATTAAAAACCTATGGTCACAACAGTGGCGGATCTAGAAAACTTTCATAGGGGTAACGTTTTAAAAAATGGGTAACGAAATCAAAAAAACATTAACTTTCTAAAATTTACACTACCGTTGAAGCGTCAAGGGATAGCAGAGACTACCCTTATATAATAAGATACATCTGACTCTGGGTCACAATTAATTTGGTCACTTTTAGTAGTAGTAGCAATGGGAAATTGAAGGTGAAGTCGTAGTCAAAATTCGTCACCCATGTGACACCGAATCTAAAAAGTTTGAAACTTTGGATTAAACGGGTCCCTTAATATCGCTTCCCTATGTTGATTTATTCAATTTTGATTCTTCCCAATTATTGTCCTACCCACCAACAATAATATCAAATTCTCACTATTCATTTCCCAATCATTACATCCAATCTTTTAAAAACCGGTTCAAACCAGAGACCATAGTACCGGTTGAACCGTCTGATTGAACCGCCCGATACACCTGGTTAAATCATTTCTGAGCCCAATCTGGTACGGTATAAAAATGAACTTGATTCATTGCAACAAAACAGGGGAATAATATTAGTTTAGCTTTGTCATTCACATACAGATAATAAGTAAAAGATTATGAACATGATAAAGATCACCTGCCACGAATGTTAGCAGGAGAATGAACACCCTTTTCACTGTTACTCTCATCATCAATATGTTCATCAAGTGGGTTGTTGTTATTCACACTCATTTCAGAGCTTGCATTGCTGCTTGTTGCAATAGGGGAATCCGAAACATTGATCATCCGGTTTCGTGTGGGGCCTGATCTCACGCTGTACATAGACGATGCGGGTATTTTCGTCATCAATGGCTTTAAATTAGCCGGTAGTGTCCGCCTTATGTCCTGTTTATGGTAACATAAAGTGGTTACTTTTAGATACCATTTTAAGAATTAAAATGAAAAAAAAAACATTACCATATGTCTCATGGCCATATCTAATGATTTCTTTGAAAGTGATCTTCCAAAACCTGAGCTGTCAGGTGAGGATGATTTCCCGGATAGATTGCTGTTTGGTGAGTGTTTGTCATCTTGCTTTGGTGGGGCCAATTTGCGCATGTTTATGACGCGTTCCACCATTTTGGTCCCATACAACCCGGGGCTCACATTATCATTAGCTTTAGCATACGAACGGATCAATGCTGGAATCGGTACAGAGCTTCCACTCTTGCGGGTCACACCATTAGGATTAGGAAGCCGGCCCCTTGAAGGTGAACACGATTGCCTTCTTACCCTTCCACTGGGCAGGGCTCTATAGACGAAGAGCGGCTGCTTGGTGCACCGGCCCGACCCCTGATGGACGAAATGGGCCTGTCGTTAAGTGAGGTTCTTAAATTAGGCGGTGCGTCAAGGGTATAACCGGGCATTTCTTGTGGTTTCCATGGTCTCGGTCTTGCACTCGGAGAACTAGCTGAAGTTGCGACTGTGGAAGGAGATTTGATTGAAGAGGTAGATGTTTTTGTGACGGTTGACAATGTGGGTGACCTTCGTGGTGGCGTTGGTGTCCGTGGTGCGGGTTTGGTTGTAGATAAAGATGGTCTACTCGTTGGGGTTGAAGATCTTGCAGTGGACCTAGTAGGTGTAGAAGATCTAGCCGGAATGGTTGGTTTAGATGAAGACAAGACGGAGCGTGAAGTGGGTGTGGGCGTGGAAGATCTTGGTCTAACGGTTGTGGTTGAAGTGGGTTGATTTTTGGTAACCGAGTTTGATACGACTCTAGATTGGGTACTTAAAGCTGGCCTACTTGTCAAAGTAGAAGACCTTGAACCTGAACCTGAACCTAAGCCTGAACCTGTAGCCCCTGTGGAGGATGGTCTATGGGGTCCTGCACCTGGTGCGGGAGATGCAGCTCGCGGTCTTGATGCCAAATTACTCCTACCGGTAGACTCTTGTTGAGTATTTGATAACTATACCCAAAATAACCAAAAATAACAATTACTAAAACATAACAAAAATGTACACATCAACTGTAAACCGACTAGTAAGGAACCATTTATCGCACGCACGTACTCTAGATTTTGCTGCACTTGGATGAGCCTTACGAGTTCCATTTTGGTTCATGACGGTTTTCTGCGATCCCATTTCCAGTGAAGGAAATAGAGGAGTTCCAGGGGGAGTCAAAAGCCTGAAAATACAACCATAATCCATATCACTTCACAAGTTCACATCGCCAAAAAGATCGAATTTCCGCTTAACAAACCACTATATCTGAACCTAAGCATGAATACAGAACCATAATCTGTACATGAAAAACAAAATATAACATAAAATTTACCAATCATAATCATTCTTATCATTTTCAGAGTTGAGAAACTCATCAGCACCGGTTTTTCGAACACTTGTTGCCGATTGCGTACCGAATATCGGAGAATTTCCTGTTCTTGATCCTGCAACATGAATATGGTTTAAGGAATATAAAACCATGAATCAAATTGATATCATCAGTTCATCACATGGGGATACTCAAAGTCTCAAATGTCAAAGATTATATAATTCTCCCTTTTAGTCAAAATTCACCTAACATGTCACAAAGCTTATAACTTGATGATAAAATTAATTAAAACTTCATAATTACATAATTATTAAAACATACCAAGTGATGAATCAAACTCAGCTTCTGGGCTCTGAAGAAGAAGATCATGAATTTCTTTTTCTCGTTTTCTCATCTCCAAAAACAACCCAGGCTCCTCTTCTTTCTCTCTTGGTGCTAAATTCCGGTGACTCTGTTGCCGTTGCTTCACCGGCACCGGCATTTCTTTCTCCGGCCCCCGGAAACTCCGATTCATCGTATTATTCAACAATTTTATAACTGTTTCTTCACCATCACAACACAAGTTTGTTTCATAGATTCATAAATTCACACCCCCAGATCTGACAATCTAACTGCAACGCCTCTAAATTTGTTGCAAATATTTATAAAAAGGAAAAACCCAAATGAATTTCAAGCATTTGGAGCATAACACAAGCCGCAATAGTCAACAACTTGAAAGAAATCCATCAAGCATTTGATTTAATGAAAGCTTTCAACTTTGAAATTAGGTGACAATAGAGACAAACGACTCTAGGAGGGAGAGAGAGTCAATTACATTCTATTGCAGCAGACAGTAATGGGGGAGAGAGAGTGGCTTTCAAAGGAAAAGGTGTGCTACAGTAACTTGTACTCTTTGTATAAAAAGTTGTAACTTTATCTGGATTTGTCTTTTTGGAGTCTGGAAGAAAAGATGAGCATTATTAAAGGAATGCTGTTAATTTATGAAGCGTTTTTATTTCGTTTATATGTTTCGTAACGAGGATATGATCGATTTGTTCCGTATAACGTTTGACTTGAGCTGTTTTCAGTCCCTGAAGTTTATGCATGGTACAAAAGAAGTACCTGAGGTTTGTAAAGGTGTCAAATGTTTTCTTTAGTCAATTGTGTGTGATTTTATTCACTTCTTGCTAGGTTGTTAAGAATAAAAATAATATATTTTGTGTAATGCGTTTGATCTTGTGCTTCTAATTAAACTAAACCACAGTTTTCCAATAGCAATTGATCATATGTCAAACAAAAGTTTATAGAATAAATCTAACGGTATAAATAAGTATCTAATTGTGTTACGTGTCACAATTTTGTAAGAACAATATTCATGTCAACAACATAACCAGAACTTATGATGGACAATGAAACTTCAAGATACGGCGTACCTGAGAAATGCGAGTGGCGCTTACTGTGGCGCCTTGCTATTAATTCTCTGATTGTCGTCATAAGGACTGAGTGGTGACGGCCATAGGCTTTGGAAGCCTCTTTTGGGTTTAACCTCTAGGACAAGGACGTTTCAACTGGGTGGGATTGTTGTATGCTTGGCTCACAAAGCCAATGCACCACCTCCCTTTATGTCCATCATTTAATAGCATTTGTATTATTTATTTCTTTGATTCAGTTTTACGTGATTTAATGGGACATTAGTTTAGTAGAGTGAGTAGTAATTAAATAATGGATCGAATAAATGTAACCTATATACGCAACTTCTTTTATTTTCTTGCGAGTTATGAAGGAAATGTAGAATTAGTCTCCTAATCTCTCACCAAATATCGTTTAAATTCTCTCTACCTTATGTCCTAAATCTGGACCTTGTCGGTATTTTATCTCAATACATCATTTTATAAAGTTCTAAATCTTTAATACTAGTTATTTAGTACTTAATATCATACTATATTATAGTAATATATGAAACATAAAATTATCATTTCCAAATGATTCAAGATGGATCACAATGAAGCTTTAAACGAATGATAGAATGATAAGTGATCAGGCCTGTAACATTCGTAAAAAAACAAATGAATCCTAAAACCCGACTCGTTTTTGTAACTCGATCCGTTTTCATATTCCATGTACTTTTGTTTAATGTTTAAGCAATAAAATGTCTTGGATTCTATGTTTTGATCATACGTGTTATCATATTCGGTGATTTATAGTCTTATACATGTTTTAGACAACCTTGTAAATTCATTTCCATGTATTTTGAAGCAACCCTCTATATCTCAAGGTCTAAAACTAAGGATTCCTTAAGTTAATCAAAAACTTTGGAGACCTCGTGAACATCCCTAACACATTACATCCTAACCTTCTTATCATTCAAACTTCATTATATACATACCATAAGATAGGACATTGTGTTTTGGAGGGTTTGGATGTAAACGATAGCAAGTAAGAAGCTCTACATGTCGTATTCTTAGTTTTGTCATAAGATGAGTTTCGGGTGACTTTCTTGCTAACATTTCTCCATCCTTGAGCTATCATTCTGGTCCATTCAAAGCTCCAAGATATACTTGGTATACTAAGGATCAAGTAGGTTCAAATGGTGCATAAAACTGAGCTCCAACGTAACGGGAATCACAAACACAAGTTTTAGAACATAACCCTCGACCCGCATCAAGATCCAAGGTTCAACCCCAATTCTCAAAACCATGGATGTTGGATTACTTTATTCCATATGATAGTACTCTGAAAATAATGAACGTAGGCGAAAACCGTGCACGAAACGGAGTTATAACGAAGCGGGAATCGCGAAAACAAGTTTGGTGTTTGTTGCTGATTTGAAAGACGTGAAAATCTTATTTTAAAGTCATCCCATCGCCTCAATCACCATTTTGTGCTCCATTTCACACCTATAAATACCATTGCTTGGTTCTTTATAGCTTGCAACTACTAGTTTGAGTATAAACAAGTGGAATGACCAAATTTGGTGGCTCCACAAGCACAATACCCCTTTGGGTGTGGTGTGTAGTAGTTTTTATTTCCGCTTTCGACGAGGAGGTGTTGCCCTTCAAGCTCTTCTCATTCTGTAAAGTTTTTCTTCGAGGTAATCTTCCTTTCTTTGTTCTTTTATTTATTTTTTCTAATATTCATTTATATATTGCTTTCTTAGGTTAATTAGTTTAGTTTAGTTTCTTAGTTAAGGAGCATAGGCTCGTAAAGGTAACCTAGTTTAGGCTCGCCTTTAGGCTTGTCGTAGCCTTGTAGAAACTCGTTAGGCTCAACGAGTCTAACATATCATGTTCGTTCATTTAGCTATGCCTAGCATAACGTTTACTTTTTTTGTTGTTGCATTCGTTTGTCTAGCTTAAATCACGCTTATCAATTGAATTTTCTTCTTATTATCGTGCGGTTTTTCATTAAGGATTAAAAACGCAAACACTGTGAGTGAATCCTTACAAATTCCTCTTTTTATTCATGTTTTGGGGTGTATCATGTGTCGTTTCATATATTTCGTTTATTCAAACACGTGTGCTATTACTATTATATGATTTAACGTGTGATGTAAATGTTATTTGTTGTATTGTGTGTTTACATTTTTGTCAGTTGCATGCAATCATTCACATTAGGCTCATCAGTTCCTCGTGGGATACAAGTTGAGCATCAGGTGCCTCATTAGATCGGCTCCGTTTGATTGAGCCTTGATCTCATTATTCATCATTTGTCATGCTTGTGTGTGCATTGTTTGATATTATGTGGTTTGTGGTTAGATACATATGCGTATACTCATATTTGGTTTATGCATAATTTTATTTATATAACCCATATAACTAATTCGTTTAAATGTTTAAATAAGATTCACTCGCCAACCTTTGTTGACCCAAAAAACCATATTTACATATGATACAGGTGAACAGACACGAAGAGAAGATTGGACATAGGATGGGTAACAAGAAACGGATTAGTGCAATATATTTGTTATAAACATCATCTTATGTTTGTAATTGTTTATATGAATTTTGTATTGTGAGACACTTGATATGAATTAATGATTATTTAAAACAAGTAATAGCAAGTCATAAGCTCTCGAGTTAACCCAATCATGCCCCGATCACCTATTCCGCTGCAGGTCAGGGTGTGACAAGGCCCGTCTAGAAGTCCCAGATCAAATTTAATTATCATTGATATCTGTTTTAGACTCCCCACAAAGGCGTTTTTTAGGGCAAGCTTTGATAGGGTCCCATGAGTTTTTCGATAACACATCTCAGTTAAAATGAATTAGATAACATTAATGTTCGTTATACAATTGAGGTGGATTTGTGGTTGGTCATAGCATAAGGGGCCCAATGAATCATATACATAATGCTAAGGGCCTATAATGGAGTTCTTCTCCCTTCAAAGCTACGTTATGTCAACGAAAAGTTTAGGTTGTAACTTTTTATTTTCGTTTTTTCCTGTCTTCATGACATTTGGTATCACCAAAGGATCATAAGATTATTTATCATCACCGAGGTTTCTAAAATATACAAAAAATATATAGTATTTTACTTTTGGATTTATGCACTTTTTTTTAATATGAATACGCATAGGTGTGTTATTTTATATCTTTAAATATTTTATAGGTGTGGTAGTTGGGTACGGTTTGGGGAAATTAGGAAAAATATGGTGCTTTCAAGGTATGTCATACTCATACAAGCCAATCATTGGATTAATTATAAAATTTAAATTCCTAACAAAAAACGTTTAGTTACAAAAAAGACGTACCAACTTCGACATAATATATAATTTCGCCACAGAAGTTGAAATTATACAATACAAATTAAATATGAAAATCGACATGTGAATTTGAGTCATCCATAACATTACATCTTGTTCTTATGCGAGTTTTGGTCCTTGTAGGACTACATTCATGGGAGGTTTAGATGGTGTGTAGGGAGAATTTTGGTACAGGGTCTTTGATTTTACGTAGCCTATGTTTAAAAAAAATTCACTATATATTTGTTAATTTTTTTTAAATAGTAAACTCATACACTTTCAAGTAATACTCATTTACAAATCATTTTTTTATGGTTTAGAATTTAGCCTACTAGGTTAATTAAGCTCGTTACTAATTGAAAACAAAGGCTTAGATAATATAAACCGAGAAGAGTTGATCCACCAATTTGTTATGAAGAATGTAAGGAGGGTTGTACGGATCATTGGTTAGCTATTAGCTTGCTAGTTATTGCGGTGTAACTCATTCGAATACTATAATTTTCTCATTTTTCGTAATAATACGATTTAGTCATTTTCGTAATTGCATTGTTTTATCGTTAAGGCATAAGGGCACATTTTTCGAGCTCGAACAGGGTACAAGAATTCTCAGAGACGCCACTGACTGCATTATATGATTTCTGATGCGTGGTCGAAAACTGATGCATAATCGTATTTAAGTTTGCGTTTTTACATTGGGTTTCGAATTACCTAATTTGATTTGATTTGTGTTTTTGCAGGTTAACAAGGTTTAAAGAGCATTTCGGAAGCTTTACGGAGCATCGGGACGGAAACAGGTCAATTGGGAATGCGAAACGAAGAAATTAGAAAACAAGAAATTAAGAGGCCGTCGCCCTCCAGAAATGCTCGTCGGCTGGTTTGCATCGTAGGCAGTAGTTTAAGCCATTGCGAGTTTTCTGATTAACTAGGGGTCGTCGTCGACGCCCTCCCCTGATATCATACGTGAATTTCATGATTTTCAATGTTGGGGACGGGCATATTACTTGTTTTTGACCATTTTGCAAGGGTTACACAATTTTGAACCTAGAACACATCTTTTGGAGCCAAGAACACCACCAACCTCAATCCTAATCGATTCTAATCAACCACCATCATCCACAATCATCCTCCATCATCATCATCAATCCTAACCCTAATCATGATCATCCATCATCATCACCAACCATAAACTCTAATCACCATCAATCTCCACCTTCAAAGCTTCAAAATGTTCAAGTTCAAGCTTCAATCAATCGTTGATCACGTTCCGTTAACCATGAGCGGCTAATTCTCGCGGGTTTCACCCCGATGTAGACTTTGTTAGGATTCTAGGGTTTGCTACTTGTTTATGATTTGGCTTGTAACAAATTGAATTACACTTGAATAATTAGATAATTTCTTACATTTGTATTGAATTTAAGAATTGTCGAGTGAGTTATAAAATTTGACGTTGTGAAATGAATATGTATATTTATGCCTTGTCTTTTGATAGGATTTGTGTGTCCGAGGTAACGAAGTGCATTGTGGTCCGTTGTCTATGACGTTGATAGCAATTGGCACCTAAGCTTTGTGATTCTAAAATCGTTAATGAACTATTCGATTGAACCAAATTAAAACGTGTAGTAACCCTAGGTCCGAACAATTGTTGAACCGCATGTGAACCTTGTTTTCCATTATTGTTTAAAAACCTTTTAAGCAAGTTTTAGTATAATCACAACCTCTCGAGTTTTATAGCTTAGTAATTGAAACCAAAAATCATCAGTACACTCCGACACCTTTTTCAAACAAACAAATTAATCAATTTCCTAGCAAACTTCATAAAAGTGATAACATTCTTAAAAATCAATCACGTACGTGCGCAAACCACAAACTCTTCATGGTTCGACCCATTACTACCACTAACGTATTGTTAAGGGTAATTAGGGCATATCAATATTATCCTTGACCGGGGCGCGACACTTCGATCAATTTCCACTTATGATTTTTTTTCCAAAACTGCCTTTTGTTTTTTTACGCATATGAAATCCTATATATTTATTAAGTTTTAAACTTAAAAAAGTTTTAAACTTAAAATTATAGCTTTAAAAAAACTTGATTAATTGAACTCAAACTAATACATCAATCAAAATCATTATATTACATATATTGACTTTATTTGGTTGAATAGATGGTAATACACAATATTTATAGACACACCGTCCTATGTAAACTAGACTTATACCTATATTTATACCTATAAGACTTTATAGGGTTTAATGTCTAAACCTTATTACAAAGACTTTATAGAGTTTAATGTCTAAACCTTATTACACCATGTAGTATATCTTGACAAATCGTCACAAATAAAAAACATGAAACAATATGAACCTTTGACCGTATGCTTGTAATTTTGGGTGTGATAAGATGCTTGGTGAAGAAACGATCAAGTTAGTAATTGTTAGATATGAATTGTAATGGGAGTTTCTTAGTGGTCACCTTATGTCATAAAAGGGGAAAACAATATTCAAATACTTGGTGTGTGTATAATAGACAATATTTAATAAGGTATATTTCACTGTTAAGGAAGACGATGTAAACACTTATACATCGTCTATCATATTGGCATGCCACACATTACGTACATATTCATGAATGCACTAACAAATAAAGAGGAGCCCTACTGGATGAAGAGGTCGTTTGATAAGTTAGTTGTTAGATACTATTTAGTGTCTTTGTTTTCCCTGGTGCTCATAAGTGGGGTCGTACACAAACTAGCGAATGTTGTTTCACTACAAATGCAACTATGCAAGGTCTCATATATTTCAAAGAGCGTCAACATTTTGGTTTTACTTATTTGGACCAAATATAAAGTCACAAATCATATGAAACTATTGGTGGGACCGCTCTGGGCCCAATCAAAATAGTGCCCGATTTTTTTAATATTTTTAAATATATATATATACATATATAATCTGTATGTTTAAAAAAAACTTAAAGAGTCTAGATTTATCAACCAAAAATATTTTTAGGCTTTTTCAGAATTTTAGATTTGTGATTTTGTGGTTCAATTTGCTTGTATTTATATATATGGAGATTTGCGAATAGGGCTCAAATTTTTTATCTTACATATGACTAATTTTTTTTATGATTTTCGAAGATGACCCTAGTAAGAGATGTGACTAATGCACCAGTCAGGAAAGCTACTACTCTTGAGAAAGTCATCTCGATGCATACAAAGAAGTGAAGCACACCAAGTTTTTTTTAAAATAAACATGTGTAACGTACTAGTTTGATTACCTTTTTTGTTGGAATAGTAGCTTATGCTTTTGTACTTTTTGTTAAAGTAAAACAACTAGTGTAAACAATTTTTTGTAATAATTCATGAAAATATATAGGATGGAATTTATTTGCTGTGAGCATATTATAAGAATATACTGTGCACATAGTATAAATTTGTATAATAAAGTCATGTTTTCTTATAGATTTTTCAAATTAATTTATTGTAATAATTTATGCAGAATTTTGATATATAAATATGTGTGTTTGTAAGATGGAATTTGTTTATTGTGAGCACGTTATAAGAATATACTTTCTACATCGTATAAATCTATGTCATAAAGTTAGCTTTTCACATTTAATAAACTACAAATTATATAATTGTTTATTATAAAGTTATAGTAAGTAGTGTGTATGAGTAATCTGTAATTTTTAATAATTATACACATTTTCTTGTTACATCTTCGTGATACATTTCACTAGTTAGTAGTGAATACTCTATATATTAATCAATAGCATACTTTACTATAGTCACTTGAGAATACATTAATTGTGGAAACACTATATATACCAAGAATACGTGTAATTACTTTTCTTTGAACGGATATGTATTCACTAGTAAAAACATTGTAGTTTCTCACAGTGTGTTAATTAGTGTTTGTCTTCACCGGTGAATACACAATTTATGAAACTACTAGTGTTTACATGTAATTACTATTGAATATTACAAACATAGAACCAAAATTAGGGGAAATAGAGTTAGGTCAAGAAGAAAATTTAGAAATCTTTTTTGGTGAGTCGACAAAGAGTGTATCGTGTAGTCAAAAACCGCAATCAATTATCACTTCAAGCTGATGGATCGACTGTATAGGTCGTTTCTAGACACTTGTTTATTGTGTTTAGTTGCAAAGATGTGGTTTGCACTCAATTTAACTCAAATCAACGTAAAAAAGTATCAATAACAGACAGATCGTTGAGCAAATAATCACTTATCACATATGATTGAAATTGCTAATTTAATAACTTTGGGGATTACTGATCACATATGTATGAACATGTTTAGATTCAAATATAAAAAGTTCATAGAAAAGAAAGAAAAAGTGTGATGTAGAAAGTCTTATTAACCTATTAGGTGATTTATTACTTTTAGATAAAAGTCACATTATGGAGTTGAATTCAACACCCTATCTACAACACATTTTACAAGAAACTTCCATCTAAATTCCTCTTTGCATACATCACAATTTTGTTTTTCTCTCAACACAAATATGTCATATGTATTTTTCATAATTCTTTTATACCCAACTTTGAATGCCAAACAACAACAATATATTCATTTTCAAAATCTTCATATAAAACCACATAACATCACTTTCAAGATCATTACCATTTTCAATGCTCAATCATAAAATACAAATCCTCAAGATCATTACCATTGTCAATGTTCAATCATAAAATACTTAAAAATCATATAGTTAAATAACAATAAACATATCCTTTTAAATAGTTTTAAATAGGATGAGATTGCTATAGTACCAATACTAAATCAGTATCAAAATTACTCATACTGAATTTCAAGAATAGCGAATATCGAATACCATACGAAATCTATCTGTGTAATTTCGGTTTCGTATGATACCAAACCGGTATTCAATACTGATACAGATACGAGTACCGAATTTCTAGAAAAAAGTAGAAACCAAATGGGCTTGGCTACTTATAAAAAAATATTTCCATTTTAACATATATTTTTTTTGTGTTCATATCTCACAAAAGAAGAAAGTGCTTGAAGTAAATTAACAAGAGGCGTGTACGAGCTACGGTTGGGTGACCTATTCCTCCATTCTCCGATCAAATCCCCGCCGGAAAACAGTCAATTCCGGGAATCATCTAACCAAATGAACAATTGAACGAACAATCGATCGATCGTGTACGTATGGCGGATAAGAAGAAGATCAAGAGCGAAGCTAGCAGCAGCACCAGTACGATCGAAAATGTCAAAAGCGAAAGCGTCGTCGTTGACGTTGGTCGCCGGAGAAGCTCCTGCGGTTATTGCAAATCCGGCTCTAACACCAGCATCACTCACGGTTACTTTCTGTTTTCACTCTCCAATTAGGTTTATTCTGCTGTTTTATTTGTTAATTTCACTAATCTGTTTAGATATATATCATCTTACAAAAGATAATATGTGAATTGTGATCCTTTTGATTAATAGAAAGTGAACAAGTTTGTACTTTTTAGGGCCAAATTGTAAAAAAAAAATAAAAAAAAATTGGGAACTGTTTGATGTCACAGGGTAAAAGTAAACAAGTTTTTTAGGTCAAATTGTATCTGATATGTTTATGCTAGCATATTTGAATAAGGTGGAGAAAAATGTTATGATACATGTATAACTTGATTAACAGTATCTGTGTAATAGTCTCAAATTTATTTGTTTGAGGTTTTTAGTTATATAATCATCAAAAGAAAGGTGAAAGTGACCTGGTTAGAGACTGATAACATATAGGCTGGAAAGACTATCACTTGAATATTTACTTTCTTAGCAAATGAGATTGAAAATAAGAAAATAGTGGTATAGCATGCTTGTTAACATAGTTGTCAATTAGTGAATAGCGGTTTATAGTGACAAGCTACCTATGTGCTACAAAGCGATAGCGACAAAATAGCACCCGCTATTTGATGAATAGCGATAAAGTAGAGAAACAGAAAAATACATGTTATCGGGCAGTGGAGATGAGGAAAATACAGAATAATACGTGTTATAAGACCAAACCTGAGGTATCAAGCAGTGGAGATGAGAAAAAAATATATAAAAAATAAAAATGTCGCGACATATAACCTATACACTACGTAGCGCGCTATACGAGATAGGCGCTATTGACAAATATGTTAATTGTCAACATTGAAGAGGTTTTTGGTCTGCTTAATTGCTAGAAATAGTTGTCTGGTTGTGAGTGGCTGCTGTTGTAAATTTAGTTGTAAACAAAAGTTTTAAGAAGTTACAGTTTTGTTGATTCTGGTTTCCAATCTACCCAGTTTAAATAAATCACATGCACATGGTAGGTCGTGACTTGAGTTATCTGTTATCCACAAAGTGGAAAAACGAAAGTTGCTGTGTTGTTCTTCTCACGTTACTTTATCTATGACGTATGAACAATGTTCTTCGGTTAATAAGTTGAAAAGTTTTTTTATCATCTGTGATGGATTTAATAAACTAAAGACTTCACATGGGTTCTAACTTGTTGTAAAATAATTTGGTTTCTGGCTTCCCTTGGTAATTAAGAACACTGTTCAAATGATGAACAAGCAACATTATTTGATGTTTCGATTTACATTGTGCTATGACCGGTTAGATATGTAATTTTAAGTAGTTAATCAGTTAATCCCTCTTTTTTAGTTTAAGATGTTTTGCTTACAACCTTGTTTAACAATTATGCATCTAGCTTGTGTTCTAGTGGGGCCCTTTGCATATTCAGTAACGTGTCGAGAAGTGGGAGATTATCAACAATAAACATCATTATGGTAGCAAAGTATAATTTACAATGTTTGATCATTTGTAGGATATCATTAATATGGGTTCAATAAAAAATTGTGCTTTTTTGTCCTCCAAATGCATATGCAGCTAGAACATAGAATCTACAGACCTCTATCTGCATGTTTCAATTTAGATTTCGTTTTCTTGATCTTGCAGGTTTATGGGCACACAGTTTGACTGTTTATGACTACCAAGGTTAGTGTCTGTACTATGTTCTGGGTATATTCAGAAGATTTTTGTATCCTATAACTGGTAGACATAAATGGAGCTTATAACAAGGAAAATAAGAGACAAACATATAGAATACAAAATTATGCAGCTTAATCCTTTATTATGAAATAATGAAATGAGATAATTTGATAAAAGAAAGGGTACACATTTAAATACATGTTCAAACATACAACTCTCTAGAATCTATTATGACTCTCTTTTTTTGTTGACAGCTCTTCTTGACAGAGGTTGGAGGAGATCCGGCTGTTTTCTCTACAAACCTGAAATGGAGAAAACATGTTGCCCATCTTACACAATCCGTTTGAAAGCAACTGATTTTGTCCCTTCTAAAGAACAAGTTCGTGTATCTAAACGAATGCAGAGGTGATTTAATAATCTAATATCTATCTTTGTCTTTCTGAAATGATTGTCAATTAATTAATTGCTATATTAACCGTATCCTGTTACCGAATAATCAACTTGATCACAGGTTTCTAGATGGTTCACTCAATATCAAGAATTCAGATGAACAAAAGGGGCAATCATCTGCCAGTTCAGTACAAAAGGACATTATAGCAGATAACGTACACTCAAGCAACGTTGACCAAAAGATCGTCTATTTGTCTGATCAGATTAATTCAGGTGTACTCGCATGCATAGAACAGGGGAAATTTCCTAGTGAAATTGAATTCCGTAAAACTTCTGTCAAAAGTGTTGCACCAAACAAGCGAAAACTACAAGCGGGAGAAGCTCAAGATCTTGTGTATACCAGCAACATTTCTTTTCAAATCGCTGCTGCTTTAAGACGGGTCCAAAAGAATGTCGGCACAGAAAACGATCCGAAAGTTATTGCGGAAATGCTATCAAACGGTTTAACTAATTCAGCATTGGCTGTCGGTTTGTCTGTAAAAGCATGCAATGGACATATTAATTTCTATTCTACTGAAACACAAACTCAGGCAGATGCAACGGTCGGTAGACCTGCGGTTTCTCACAGGAGTTCTTCAAATAACCCTGAAAAATTTCAAGTCAAAAGACAGAATCTTGAGATTCGTCTAAAAAGGTCAACTTTTGACCGGGAAGAATATGAACTATATCGAAAATACCAGATTAAAGTGCATAATGATACACCAGATCATGTGACTGAAAGTTCTTACAAGAGATTCTTGATCGACAGTCCGTTAATATTTGTTCAACCAAATGGAGACGGTAGTGTTCCTTCATGTGGGTTTGGTTCTTTTCATCAACAATATTTGGTTAATGGCAAACTGATTGCAGTTGGTGTGATAGATATTCTCCCTAAATGTTTGTCCAGTAAATATCTATTTTGGGACCCTGATCTTGCGTTTTTGTCACTCGGTAAGTATTCAGCACTACAAGAAATAAATTGGGTCAAAGAAGGTCAAAGACAGTGTCCAAGCTTGCAGTATTATTATCTTGGATACTATATTCACTCCTGCAACAAGATGAGGTATAAAGCAGCTTATCGTCCATCTGAGCTTCTCTGTCCTCTTCGTTATGAGTAAGTTGTTTTTTTTACATCAAATGATAAAATAATAGTAAACATTTAACATTACACATGTTCTTGCAGATGGGTTTCATTTGATATTGCAAAGAGGCTACTTGATAGAAAACCGTATGTTGTATTATCTGATTTTGCCACCTTGCAAAACGAGGAGGATTTGTTGCCTGACGCAATTGAAGATCAGATTGAACAAGAGTATGAATCGAATGACATTCGTGTTGATGGGGATGAAGAAATGTCTGAAGGTGCTTTTGAAGACTCTGACGATGATGATGAATCATTAGTACCAGAATCCCTTAGTTTGACGCCTGCAGAAATGCGAAAAGATGTCAGTAATATTGTCATTGGTTTGAGGGGAATGCACCTGAAATATAAGGTACACTTCAACCAAAGTCATTATCATTTCGCTTTAAGCAACGTTATTCAAATTTCAACCTGTTTGACTCATTATCAATCAAGTACAACCTGTTGCCATATAAGTGGGTTGGTAGACTTGTATGCGGTTTTATAATAAATATTTTTTTGAAGGATATACGACAAGCGTTTGGAACCAACGAAAGGAACTACTTGGAGAGTCAGCTGGATAAGTACGTGACGGCTGTTGGTACCAATCTCTCTGAGCGAATGATTTACTCAATTGGCTGACTCAAATGCTTTTCTGAACAAGATACAAGGTGGTGGTTATTATTGTTGAAGATCATGCTGCTGTTTCATCTTTACTAACGCTATATCATTATGGATTATTTTTCTAGCGTACAACTTATGATGCACATAGTGCAATACGAACGTGATTTTATGTTTGCCTGTTTGATGAATATATAGTATCATCAAATGCTTAATTTTATTAATCAAACTCATACCCTTGTGATTGAAATCTTGATTTTTAAAAAACCTTGATTGAAAAAACGATCATTAACCCTTATGATTCAAATCTTGATTTTCAAACATTCTTTAATTCCATCTTCATCTTCTCTTCACAATTTCTTGTGAACAAGTAAATATTTCATGGTTCATCTTTTATGGTAAATTCAACCAAAAACTTATAAGGCTCTGTCACACGAATAAGTTTATCCTTAGTTTTGCATATTATTGTTTATATTCTTTTGAAGTTGGTTTTCAATCTTTCATTACAATGCCATTTAATATTTGATAACTAACTTAAGAAAAATCTAATTAAAATCTAAATATACAGATTTAAAAAAAATTACTAAAAAAATTTAAACATGCAGTTTTGGTAAAAAAAATCATTATACGTATAAAACTGATGGACATCTAAATAATAAAATTATAGTTACTATAATTGTTAAGTGAGGCTAGCTTACTTGGTAGAGGCTCTTACCTCTTAATAGGAGGTCTTGGATTCAATCATAAGCAAGAGTGATTTATTTGTATGTATAGAAGTTTGAAAGAGTAACATTAGCCATTCAAAAGAAGTATTAAAATTAAACATTTAAGACCATAAATAATGTGTACCTAAAATGATATTGCTGAAAATTTTTTGTTCATGAATTTTATTTAATTATATGAAAACAATGTAACTGCTTATATTATAAGGCTGGAGGGTGTGGTTTGAAGCCCCTAATACTTTATAGTGTCACGTCAGAGCCACGTAAGCGAGGACTTTATCGTTAAATTTCACGCTGTGGTTTAAAGCCCCTTATTAAACAAAATACAAAAAAAAGAAAAAAATACAAAAAAAGTTGATTGGTTGAAAACAATGGACCCCACCTGCAGATGCCATTAGCGCTTGTTACTGTGCTGACGGAGACTCAATGGCGCCCCCCTCCCCCCTTTGGCGCCTGGGGGTGGCTTCAAGGCCTATAGGGCGCTAATTTCGCTGATTTGGCCAGAGACGTTATACCACACTCCCTGTCAGAGCATAAATATGCAGTTTATAACCTCTATTGTTTGTGTATATATTGTAACATTATAATCATTAATCCAGTGGCCACAATTTTATTATTTTTACTTTCAAATATGTCACGATAAATATGTGAACGTGTAATTTCATTTTTTAAATTACACGTAGGGTAGCTCACTTAATAAATATATTTATCACTTAAAAAAGGATGTCCAAGAGTCCAAGTTAAAACATTGACAAAGAGAAATTAAAAAAAAAAGTTAAAGATACTTTAAGGAAATCAGTTTTATGTTATGTAATCATACTAACTACATTAATTAACTTATTTATTATATACTAAATTATCAAGCCTAAGATATGGACAAGAGTTATGGTGTTTAAACCCAGGTCAATAACGTATTTAATATACATATGCATCTCTCTCACCTCTTAAAATATCAATTAATTGCTACAAACAAGATATTAAAATTCATACTTTAATTTTTTTTCAACGACAAATATTACTCTCTTACTCATAATTCTAAATTATTTCCCTTTTGTTTATGTATAAACCTGAGACATCCTCATTTCCTTTAAAAATTATATGTCTCTACCAAATGAGCTACACCGCATTAGCTCATATTTAAATATTTGATATATATGATATACCAATAAAGATTCGGGTGTGTCTAAACATATCTCATGTCTAAAAGAAAATGACGTTTTTATGGTGGCCCCCACCTCAAGTTTGTGAGAATAAGCTATAGGGTAAGTTTAGTTAGCACCCTAAAGTTTTGCCTATATATAACCATATAACCAACATCAAAGTTTCAAACAACATACAAAAATGGACAAGGCCATGAGATGCCTAGCTTTGTTACTTTTCCTTGTGACACCATCGTGTTACTTGGCCAGTCCGCCACCACCACCACCGCCATCTCCTCCGGTAGCTAGCTCGAAACACATCCTCCACATCATAGACAAAGATCTTAAAGATCTCAAATTTTGGTGTGAAGCTCTAGACGATCTTCTTGATGATTATACGCTTCAACCGGGCCAGAAAATTAAACTCGTTGTAGGTATCAATCGTTTTTACGACTGCTACTTCAAATGGCAATCAAGAGAAAAAATGGTTATAGTTTTCGATGATGGTTTGATTAGTGATTGTGTTGGGGGCTTTGTTAAAGATTGTACGTGGGAGGCAAGAACCGATGGTTTTTGGTTTTATGATAACAAGAAACATTGGATTAAAAAGGATCATTGGTAGATGTTTTCTTTCTTTTTTTATGTTGAAATGATACCAAGAATTTGACTAATCATTTTATTCTAAGCACAACGTAATGACATAGACGTCATGATCCAGTGGCGGATCTAAAAAATTCTCATAGGGGCAACGTTTCATAAGAAAAGGGGTAACGAAATCGAAAAACCGTTAATTTTTTTTTCCAAAATTTACACTACCGCCGGAGCGTCAAGGGGTAGTAGGGGCTAGCCCTATTTATTAGTTATATCCACCCCTAACGTCATCCAAGTAAGTACCATAATTGTTAAAATCGTAGCTAGAATAGTGAAAATGTCAAAAACCGCAATCATAACAACACTGCGTACCAGTTATAACAAAAAAACAAATTTTGTTCAATATGTGTCTGGTTCGGCGTCCAAACGGAAGGTTAAGGGGCGATCTGGTTGCGAACAGGTATGGTATTGATACTATACACATATACGCTGTACAAATTTTGATAAGTTCTCACTTTTCAGTTACGATACGGTATGAATACACAACGAATCACGTTGATTTTGTATCATTCTACACCCTTGATCCGGATGATTATTGTTTTTCCTAAAATAAATATAAGGAGCTTAACCCGCGTGACGGGATGTTTATTATAAATGTCTTTAGTTTCGTTAATAAATGGTTTTGATTGTTCAACTGTTTCTGGGTTTGTTTATAAGGATTTCGAACAGTTTTTATTGGATTTGATCAAGAAAACACCAACCGTATATTAGGGTGTTCAAAACCGGATATCCGAAAATTTCGAATACTTGATTTCACTATTCGAATCCGTATCCGAAAATCCGAATTTTCGGATAGTGAAATGGATATTCGAATTAAAAAAAAACATAAAAACAGTTTCAAACTAAAAGTGTTTACGAAATACTAAGATGTTAAAAAAAGGCAAATTAAGATGTTAAACATCCCGCCGTAACACGTGGTTAACATCTTAGTATTTGGTTTACTATTTTGTATCATTCTACACTCTTAATTTGTCTTTTTTTTTAACATCTTAAAACAAACCGATACCTTATGCCGTTTCGGGTGTTTCATAACTCTCATCAACCGTTTCATCAATGATAATAGTGGGTTGTTCCAAGGCTAACTCCTTCATACCTATGAAATAATAGAGAAAAAAACATATTAAAATGCTCTCAATGTAAAAAAAAAACAAACTAAAATGATATTATAATAAATATAAAACTGAAATGTAAAAGAAATAATTTATATATCCTTCTTTCAAACTCTCGATGTCAAGAATGGTGTCTTCGATAAAAATCTTATTATTAGAAGCACGCAACCAATCTTGTGCACATACGAACTCTTCAACCATTCTTGGGGTTAACCAAGTTCGGAACGAATCAAGCACCTGTCCACGGGTGCTAAAAGCCGACTCGGAGGCAACCGTAGACACCAGAATGGCAAGAATATCTCGAGCCATTTTAGCAAGAATGGGATACGGGCATTGTTGAACTTTCGAACATTTTAAAATGTCAAACCGTGGGTCCATAGGCTCTCTATCCTCCAGTGGCAGATCTAGAAAATTTTTGTAGGGATAACGAAATCGAAAAAACGTCAAAAAAAGATCAAATTTTTCCAAATTTATCCTCCGCTACCCCTTCCCCTAAGATAGGTCCGCCCCTGCTATCCTCAGCAAGATACTTATCTAAGTCACTTTTTGTCAAAGATGTTTGTGAACTTCCCATGCCCATTTCAAACCGTTTGGTCATTAGTTCTTCAACTGTTCATCCTATTATAACCCCCGAATGACCAACGATTGCGATTTTCTAGAGTTATTTTTATAATTTGCGATTCGAGGCGGTGAAAGATGTTAAACATGGAATGTTTGAATCGATTGAATATGATATAAAGAGATATACCTTTAATGTTGAAATTGAATAACGAATCACAATGATCATATTTCATTCAGTATTAAGTATACAAAACATATCATACAATGAAATACAAAGGAATTAAAAAATAAGAAGTATGATTGTGGATCATTAATATGGTGGGCGTTCGGATAATTAATATGTTGATAGAATAACAAATAGTTGAAGATACATCGTAAGTATGATGATAGTTTTATTTTTATATTCAATATATATACATTATGCTAAGATGCGTACTCTATTCTTGAAAAGACACCTTGTTCGGAATCATATTGGAATGAACTGACGTGATGGTTCGGTAATAACTGCTCATGAACCAACCAACACAACCTTTCATAGAACCGTTATAAACATGAGTCAACCATTGTGTCTTTTCGAATAGATCAAATTGTTAGAGATGTTAACCATCACAACCATTGTGTCTTTTCAAAAAGGTTTAAAAAAAGAATGGGTAAAGGTGGTAACCCTTTATCCAAACCATTGTGTTCCAGGTTACTTAAGGCAACTAAATGGTGCGATTTTAAAAAAATAGATATAACCCAAGTTGCTAATTGTATAAGGGTATAACTGTTACATTATTAAGACGTGAGTCCGACACATATAAAGAGATTTGTTTTAAATAAAGAACAAACCGCAAAGAAAGACAAGTCGATTGTTTTTAGTAGTTTGTGCATATATAATTTTAATTATGTTTATAT
Organism: Scalesia atractyloides; assembly: GCA_947069175.1. Lineage (NCBI taxonomy): Eukaryota > Viridiplantae > Streptophyta > Magnoliopsida > Asterales > Asteraceae > Scalesia > Scalesia atractyloides. The sequence goes on along the minus strand of CAMTDV010000116.1, from coordinate 85,631,177 downwards.
GTGATTAATATTTTATAACTTCACGTTCTTCATGAGAAGCTTCACCACAAAAGAAGATATGTCTAGAATCGAGCTAACATTCATGTGATATAGCGTGTTTAAAACGAAACTTGAAATAAGGAACTTCTGGCATGATCTAAAAATATTTTGCTCACCTCTCTCTCTTGTAAAATGTACATATCTCCTGTTAAATGATTATGATTTCAAATAATTAAATTAAATGATTAAATATCTAAAATATAAATCTTCTTATTTTGATAATTTATTAAAATTAATCAAGCATCAAATTTCATTTATGTTTATTTTAAACTACATTTTTATAGTTCTTAAATCCTTTTTATTTGTTATTTATAATTGTTAAATCTTTATTATAATCATTTCACCAATGGCAACATATAAATCTTCATAATCTAAGCATGCTTCTTCACAAATTTCTAAAACTAGTTTGATTACCGGGCCCGCCAAAGCGCCAAATGAACCAATTGTCTTTGAAGAGTCAAACGGACCAACCAAAGCGACCAGTGGCGGATCTAGAAAATCCATATAGGGGTAACGTTTCAATGAAAAAGGATAACGAAATCAAAAAAACGTTAAATTTTTCCAAAATTTACAATGCCATCGGAGCGTCGAGGGGCAACGTAGGTTACCCCTTCTGTCACTCTAGGTCCGCCCCGCGACCCTAAAAAACAAGCATCAATCTTAAATCAAAATCAAAACCAAACACCATTATATTTGACCTCAAGAGGTGAGTTATAACACATATTGTTCCAAATTATTTTACGCTAAGATTTGGAATGTTCAAACCATATTTGAAGATCAAACTTTTTCGACTAAACAAAGTTCTAGAAAAAAAAATATCGATAACCAAGGCTCAAAAGGCATCATCAGAAGAAGCAGCAGCAGAAGTTTGTTGTTCAAGAATCTTCATTTGGCGTTCAGCATGTTCTCTCTCGCAGGCACTAATTCCCAAAATTATATCGATCATTGTCCCTGTAGTCCCAAAAAACACGAGAGGTGCAAGTGATTTCCTCTTTATTCCTATTGGTATAGCAAGCAAAGCGCCAGCTACCGAGAAAACCCATGTGCCCAACGCACTGCAAAGGAGTACATTCCATTAGAAGTTTCATTCTTTTCTTTTTAGATTACATTTACCAAGATGTAAAAGTTAAAACAACTTACTTGGCAACAGAGCAGTCCTCGATGTGCTTCACGTCCTCTTGACTTGCCATTCGTTAGGTGATTAACTTTAGAATAACAAACCTCACAGATCGGTGGGTCCTTCCAAACCTACATCATATCATTCAAGATAATTGTTCTTACATTATATTTTCAGGTTCATAACACGAAACAAGAAAATATTAAGTTCAAGCAAATGGAATTTTACAGTTTCAAACAAATAAGTATATTTTTATCATGGGATTTAACACCCTTTCATCAAGTGCAACTGCAATCACAAAAATGGTCACACAATCTTACTCAAATATACGTCTATATAGTACAGAGATGACCGAATGACAAAAACTGAGAGAGTTATCTTATGTATCGGGTACATAAGATAACCATAATCAACGTGCATTTTATTCTTAAAGTCATGGGGCCGCTTGTTCAAGTACTTCGAATAGTTGACAATGAAAAGAAACCCGCAATGGGTTACATTTATGAAGCAATAGAACGAGCGAAACGTACAATTAGCGCAGCCTTAGGAAAAGATAGTGATGAGTTCAATCTTGTGTCTGCCATAATCGATAAAAGATGGAATTGTACACTACACCATCCATTGCATGCAGCTGGTTACTATTTCAATCCTGAATTCTTTTGTGTCGATGAGGAAATTGAGAACGATAGAGAAGTATCGGAGGGGTTGCATGCGTGCGTTTCTAGGCTTGTCGCATGCAAAGTGAAACAAGAATTGATCATGACTGAGATGATACAATGGGTGAATCAAGATGGGTTTTTTGGATTAGAAGTAGCAAAGCCATAACGTGGTAAAATTGCTCCCGGTATGTTGTCTTAGTTTATTTATTATTTTTTTATATATAAATATTACATATTACTTTTGATGATATGTAATAGCTGAATGGTGGAAACTGTACGGGAAGGGAACTCCTATTCTGCAACAGATAGCTACTAAGATTCTAAGTTTGACATGTAGCTCGTTTGGTTGTGAACGGAATTGGAGCACTTTCGAGCATGTAAAACGTCATACTATTTAAATCTTTTTATCAAGTTTGATTATTCATTGTCTTATTTTGTTTTTTTTAATAGATCCATTCCAAAAAAAGGAACCAGTTAGAGCATCAAAAGTTGCATGATCTTGTTTTTGTCAAGTATAACAAGATGCTTAAACTTCGAAGAGATGCAAATGTTGCTTATGACCCAATTGCATTGGAAGAAATTGATAACAGCAACGAATGGTTAACTGGGGAGATGGATCAAGATAGAGTCTTTGACGATGATGGGAATTTGACATGGACACTTGTTGGGGAAGCTAGCGGGGCGGGCGAGGAAAGACGAACAAGAGCAACATCTTCAAAAGCTACAACATCAAATGCGTCTAAGAAAAGAAGGTTGATCGATGAAGATTCCGATGAAGATCAAATGAACAAAGGTGGAGATCCTATTGTGTTTGAAGTTGATGACGAGTCCGATGGTTGAATGTTTAAGACTTTGGTACTTTGGTTTTGAAATTTCCGTTTTTTTGGTGGTTGTTTTGAATATTTGGATTTGAAACTCTTTGTTTTTTTGGTTAATGTTTTGAATGATTTGCCTTTATATGATGTTCGGTTTTTTTGGTGGTTGTTTTTTGGATTTGAAACTCTTGTTTTTTTGGTTAATGTTTTGAATGATTTGCCTTTATATGATGAATTTGGTAATTTGGTTTTGTTTTAAAATATATTTTATAGAATTATGTTAGTTGCGCTTTTTTTTTCGGGCCCACGCTTTTTTTGCGCTTCTCGCCTAGGCCCCGGGCCCAACAAATCGCCTAGAGTGCGCCTCACGCCTTTAACAACTATGATGTATCCTACTATGGTTACTTAACTCATTGACCATAGCAAATAATCTTATGCCACAACTAAATCATTATCAATCACCAAGTGTAACTCTAGCCCACGCCATTAGAAAATAATAAAATTTGAGCCAAAACATAACCTACTCCATTATAAAGCAAATTCAAATCATCGGAACGGGTTTGTCTTTGTAGAACTAATTCTCACATGTCATGCAGGAATCATCATTTATGTGTGGATCTGATGATAAGAAGAAAATGAAAAGGGTATGATTACTTGTTCGGTTATTGTTAAAATGGGGTTCGGGTATCATTCCCAAAATCTATGTTTGCGTTGAGATCAATACTCGTAAACTAAAAAGTAGCCCATTTCCTACTTAACAACACACGTATAATAGTTTATCATCATCATCATACTCAGTAAATCCCACCAATAACAAAGCTAATGTAGGGTCTGAGGAGGTTAAGATGTAAACAGCCTTACCTCTACCCCGTAGGAATAGAGAGGCTGCTTCCGGTGAGACCCCCGGCTCAATAATACTTTTGCATCAAGCCTTGGACATAAGGCACACAACACTCAGCAATCGAGACAAATCGTAAACAACTATTGGGCGCGTTCAATACACAAACCAATTTTAAGTAGAAAGCTAAGAGAACCGCATAATTCACTTTTGCATAGTGCTTCGTAGATGCAAATTGTAATGTTAGTGAGAAAAGGAATGTGTCAGTGCGGTAAGCGGTTACGTAACTGTCGCATGTATCACATTTAATGCAAAAGATACAAGTGCATTATGCGGTTTTCATTGTTCTCGACTTAAAATTGGTTCTGTATTGCACGTTCCTTAACAACTATTCCCTCTTTCCAAAAAAAGGCTACACTCCAATATTTCTCATACCTAATATCATTGCATAAGCATAACTCACACAAATTGTGATGGAATTAACACAAAATCCACACCTCTATATACAAAGTTTAATATTCAATAACGAGAATCACCAGATAACATTGACTTGACTTATAAATGCAAGTGTGCGTGACATCAACACTTTAAACTACACGCACGAATCCGAATTGTATGAAAGAATCAATTAACCGAATCTCATATATGAATGAGAATCCAAATCAACTAGAAGAGTTATAATGTGAGATTTTACCGAAATTGCGTACAGGTCAGGAGATGTTTGAATGAATTCGGACTGATTGAAGGCGGAGACAGCAGGAATTTAGAGTGAGATCAGAAGATTGCTTGCAGGTATAATTTGAAGTTTTGGAACTTTAGGGTTTCTTTCTGTGTTCATTTGGGGAAGAAGCTTGGTTTTTAATAAACGGGTCATATCGTTTCTGTGCGGGTAGTGAAAAAATATTGAAACCAAAAGAATATATAAATAAATTATGGTTTTCGATGTTGTTTGGCGGTACCGCTTAGTAAGACTGACTTCTCGCGCCTGCAGGGAAACCGCATGTAGCAAGCTTTTTCGACGTGGACCAACGTGGACGGTGAGGAGGAAAGAGACGGAGATTATGAGAGGGGAGGTGGGCCTTGGCTGGGTCGTCCGTCGCAAGGAGGGGGAAGACGGGCGGGCAAGGTGAGATGGCACCGGGCAGGGGGTTGGACGGGCGACAAGGGTTGAAGATAGTCTAACTATATACATTACAAACAGTGGCGAAACCAGGATTTTATAACTAAGGAGGCAGAATATTTCTTTTGACGCATGTAACTAATGGATAAAAGGTCAAACGCCTTCTATATCACTCTAATTCTCTCGATCGTTATATCCAAATATAAAAAACAGACGAAAGCGTTATCTTTTCTTTAAATCTCTATTATGTAACCGTTATATATAAAAATTTGTAAAATTGACAAGCTTAGGTTGTAATAAACAGTATTGCTTTAATATGTGTTAAATTAACAAATTGAAAATTAACAGATGTTATATGGTTTTGTTAAAACAAAAGTATTTATAAAAGAATTATAATATAGTAATCTGGATTTTAACAAACAAAAGAAAAGTAAAGTTTTGATTAATAATATTATCTGAAAGAACATTATACTAGTTATAGACAACATACACATTATTATTATTATTATTATAAATAAACCAAGCATTAATATCAATATTAATATTTTTAATATAAATTAATAAAATAAAATGTAATAAGTAGGATGTTGAGACTTGAGAGAAACAGAGAGTACTAAATACAAATCTATTGTAAGCTAAATATAAGTCAATAAAACCTTATTATAAAAATAAAGTTAAAGATACAACCTAAACTTGTGTTGTAACTTTTAACAATAAAATAATAGCTACTAATACAGAAGAAACTTAAGAGTACTGTGTCAATATCTTTCTACATCGTCTTCTTCATCTTCTTTTCAAACCAGCGTAGCAAGATCGGAGTCGGCAATAAAAACTCAGATTATGTTTTATATTTTCACTCTATCTTTTTCAATTAACACCATTAAAAAGATATTTCAGAGGATCAAAACTTAAAATAGAAAAAAGAAACTCTCCCATTGAGTACCTCCGTTAACAGGTCATTTGGCCGGCCGGAGGGTCAGCTGACCCTCCTGTAGTTTCGCCTCTAGTTACAAAAACAAAAAAAGAAAAAAGAAAGTTGACAATTTTTTTATTACACGAAAGCCATCTCATGTAAACAAAAAAATAAAGTTGTGATTTGTCCAAAAGAACAGAGACACGTGTTTTACAATGATAGAAACCACAAAAATAAATACCAATACCGGTATTGATAATCAATTGCGATGTTGTTAGGTTCGTTTTGTCACGGTACCGGTACTCGCTATAGCATACAATACAAGAAAATATGCGGTTTCAGATACAATTCTGTTTTCAACAAAGTTTATATGAAAATGTGAAGAACAAAATTAATCACAATCGGGTACTCAGTTTTTTTAAACTAATGAATGAAGGTTATTAGAAAAATAAAATTAGTAAAAAATTAAATAGCGTATATAATATATAGTATAATAAGTAAAACTTAAACTTAAAATAATGGATTTGAAATGATTAACAACATGAGAGTAGCCACCGACTTTGTCAATCGTGTGTGTATATATATATATATATATATATATATATATATATATATATATATAGAATATTGTAATGTGTTTTGTTATAAATAATGATATATTGTATTAGATACTATATTTATTTTATAAAAGTCAATTACCCTTAGCCAAGTCTTTATCCATACTAAAGTGTTATAACTTGGACTAATAGAACTTCACAAGGTGGACAAATAAGAATTTTATGAATAGATTTTAAAGGAGCGTTTTCGTCGTTAAAATACTAGTTTAAAAATATGTATAATTATTATCCCAATTCATTAATGATGGTAATAAATGACTAACCAAACCATTTTTAGTTATAAAAAAAACAAAAAAATGTATTACATTAAATTCTCGTCTATAAATTAACTCAGAAACCCCAAAATTTAGATCGAAGAAAGTAAAATGGCAAATCATACACCATCTCTTGAATTGGTATGGCTTCTCCTTCTTATGATCGGGATCATGCCAATATCGCAACCTTCCGCAGAACCATTCCCCAAATATACCGTGCATGTTGAAAGCTATAATCTCGATGGCCTGATGGTTGGATGTGCAAGGGATGACCAACAACCTAGTTTTAAGACGATTAATAGTCGTCAAGAATACCTTCTTGAATTTAATGACGACGCTCAATACTCTTGTGCTTTTAATTGGAACAATCAACATATTAAATTTCCAGTTTTTAATCAAACCACTAGCAAGCTTTGCTCAGGAGGCATTATCAAAGATTGTTGGTGGCGAGCCTTGGAACATGAGTTTGAATTTCTTGAAGATGATTGGGTTGCAATGTATAATTGGTAAAATATTTTGATGTAATAAGAATGAAATAACATAAAAACTTCAAAATTTTGATGGCTTGTTTAATTTGGGTGTGTGTTTTCTTGTAAAAGTGAGTTGTTGAATATTTAAAAATGGGCAAATGAATCGTAAATTTGCTTGTCAAACATATAGATATTTGAGATAATTTTGTTCATACATATAACCTTCATATTGGCTTGCTTGAGGTAATTTAATTTCATACATAGTACTAAAAAGTTATCCTTGTTAATTGAGATATATAACCTTATTTTCTTCGAAATTTATCTTTCTTGGCTTCTCGTTGAATTTTAGTGTTTAATTCTTACCCATTATATATTATTGGTTAAGTTATTATACAAATGAGTCTTTAATATACACGATATCCTTATCGTAAGAAGTGGAGGAAAAAATCGTGATTTTCACTATTAGAGTATTTTGAGGAGTAATTATAATTACTTTACAAAAGTACTCTACTACTATAAAATCATGATTTTTTTTTTACATTTTGCAATTAAATGTCATTCTTAAATAGTAGGGAAAAATGTCCTCTTCACTTCTTTGCGTTAATGATATTTTGTATATTAAGACTCATTTGTATTTAATCTTTACACTATATATTATATATACTGTTAAAACACATGGACTCTAAACATTAGATATATAATTATTAGTTTCAATTTTACTCCTTAAACTTTTAATAATATATTTTAACCCTTTTAGTTTCCATTCAGTTTGATTCTCCTTCAACTCACATTCATTAACATTTTTAAAAAGCTGAATACGCGGTTGTGCTAAATTGACGTTCCGATATAAAATTTGTTGACAACGGAATTGCATTTAATATTACAATTTTTCTTTGTTATTGTTTGTAAACAGTAGTTATATAATATTATAGTAATAATATTATTTTTATAAGTGTCATAGAGACGAGAAGTCCTTAAGAGGCGCAAGTGTGTGACCCATTTCAATTTTGATCTAGGGTAGGGATGACTGACGACCGGTCGAGAAGCTACAGTTAAGTCAATTTAATTTCATATTGGGCTAGGCATTAAGTCAATTATCTTTGGGCTGGGTCATTAATAACTTATAGTAAAGAAACAAAATAGTTAATTAATTGGTTAAGCAAAAAAAAATCAATAAAATGTAAATTCATAAAGCGAACTAAAAAAAATCGTAGTTTCTTCAATGTCGGTCAGAACCCTGGGGTTTACTCTCGCTTCTTTTGTGTAATTTGGCTAAATTTCTTGGTTTAATGGTGTGATCAGCCATGATGACAATAAAGAACAAATTAAGACTAGGTTTGATTTAATATTCTACACAAACCACAACAAAGGCAAAACCAAATCAGAGCAAAGGAGTGCACATATGGACATCGAGTGCACATATAAGCTGCAAATCAACGCAAATAAAAAGGGTCGACGGATTTAGGGTTGACTTCATGTGCTATGCTGTTGTGATGGAAGGCAGGAAGGGTCGATGGATTAGGATTGACTTTGTGTGTGCTGTGCGATGCAAAACAGAAGCCGTCGTGGTGTGGGATGGGTATTTGAGCAGGTTTTGGGCTAACAAATATAAAGGGGAATGGGCTATGGACTTTTGGAGGGCAGACTTTAATTTTAAAAAGTTTAAATTAGGCCACATATTGTATGGCCGATATACGATTTCAATATATCGCCGATATATCGGTATATCTCACCGATAATATCGGAACCCGGATAACAACTGATATTCTTCCCAAGGTCCGATATGTTGTTATAAATTATTCAAACTGTTGTTTTTGTATCCCTAGCTAATACTTATCGGTCTCATATTGTATATTATAAAAGATACCTTGCTTGGAAAGTACAAGATGGCCAAGTGTCACGGAGTTAGCTTTTGAACTCTCGTACGGCGACTTAGATTAGCTCTAAGTTAAGCCTTTAACCTGGTTTTGTTGTGTTTCAAGTAGTGTGAACAAGAGTACAAAAAGCTGATTATGAACAAGAGTACAAAAGCTTTTTAAGGCTTTACAAAGCTTTAGTATTGTGAGTTTGTGTAGGTTATATGGGGTGAGTGCAAATGAAGCCTAACTTCCCTATTTATACTATTTATAATTTCTCTAGATGGTTCTAAGTCTGGAGATTTCTATATATCAAAGTATCATGGCTGATTTCTAGAGTTATCCATCAAAATATCCAACAATTCCAAGTCTTTTCAAGGAGTGTTTTTTGCTACATCTTTTGGGTAGATTTATACAGCACTTTCTAGACCTTTCTTAGGCCTTTCAACGCTAATCTTGAACCTTCCAAGGGTGCTAAAGTGTTCTAGCAAAATGTAGATTGTTCTAGAATATTTCGGGTAGCCCTAGATGGTCCTAAATGCTTCCGGAATATTTCAGAAGTTGCGTTTTTTTAATTTAGGCGGTTCGTGACATCCTCCCTCACCTAAATCCACACGTCCTCTCCGTGCTTACGTGATAGGCCCTACTCCATCCTCTTCTTGTAATGTCAAGTGACCTTTGTAATAATTGTGTGGTTGATCTTGTTTTGAAACCAACCTCTAATTGTATTGATGTTATTGTGATACTTTGACATCTAGTGTTCGTCCCCATCTTTACTGGGTAAACCTATCTCCGTTCATGATGCAAAATTTGTTTGCAAACTGTAAAACCCTAAAGTGTTTTAATTGAAAACCCATAGCGTAAATGCGAACCATAATTTTTTTCTTTCTTTATAAACGTTCTAACATGCTTGAAAATCATTTAAAATGACCCTTTTACAAGACTTACATCCTTCATCCTCGGCTAAGAGATCAAACATAATATATGTTTAACATGACCACACACTCATGTACAATGGAGAAGTTTGAGATTTCCAACCGGGGGTCAAAGACGTATATACCTAAAAAATTCTATATGTAAACTACATACTGGACACTACTGAGCGAAAAGTTCGGGGGTCGCCCCCGGCCCCTTCTATCTTGCGCCGAGGAGCATTGAGAAACGTATATTCCGACTTCATTTTTCTTCGCCTTTGTAACCGGACAATGACGATCGATGTGTTTTTTTAATGTGGAGTTGGGCGTAACCTTCATCAATTTGCCCCATGATTTGCACCGTGGCTATCGGTCATCAAGCACAAATCAAAGTGTTTTCAAACTGCAGGGTTTCTCTTTGTTTCCAAAACCATAACGACCTCATCGTTGCATGCCGATTCCTACAGTTTTTGCAGCTTTTTCATTGGATTACCCAAAGGAACCGGTTCTTCCGAGCAACCAGTTACAACCCTACCCGGAATCGTTAGTATCGGTTCTAATATTAATGGTCTAAAACTGGGTAGGAACTGAAACCGGTTCCTACAAGAACCGGTACAATTAGGAACCGGTTCCGGGTAAAAAAAACCCGATATGCCCATCTCTATCCTCAATATTCAACAAGGACGTTTTTTTTATTGTAAATGAATATGTATGGAGAGGTTAAAACGAAGATGGAGCAAAAGGAGAAGAACCGATATGCATGTTTTTTCTTGGCATAGAAGGTTGTCACCTACGGTGCAACAGTCGAACCGGCAACGTGAGATAGATAGTTTTGAAATGTCCGGATCGGTTCCAGTTTGGTTTCCAAACAAGGTAGTTGGTTGGATAGCTTAATGGTAAGCATGTGAAGGATTGAATTCATGGTGATAGAGCCATTGGTGGTGTGGGAAGAAGATGCCATGGCTGGCAAGAGAGGGAGGTGACGGTGAAAGAAGGGAAGAGAGATGATCGAGATGGGAAGGATGAAGAGGCTCTTGATACCATGTGATGAAACATGAATTTACTTGATTGAACATTAATGATACAAGATCATTGATGAAAGAATGAGAGAAACTAAATGGATGAAAAATAAATACTTAACTAAATGCAAAAACTAAATATTGAGAGGTTTAACACCGTTTAATTAAGTGGGTCACATATGTAGTGGCGGATCTAGAAAATTTTCGTACGGGTAACGTTTTATAAAAAAAAGGGTAAGGAAATCGAAAAAAAGTAAAAAAAGGTCAAATTTTTCCAAAATTTACACTACCCCTTCCCCTAAGGTAGGTCCGCCCCTGCACATATGGTTTGTATTTAACCTGTTTAGTTTGACCCGTCGGCATGTTTAAAATGAATATACGACTTTTATAAGTTTAACCAATTTAACTAAACTTATCTAACTTAATAATAATTTGCTTCTAAACTTTGGAGAGGCTTGGGTTCAACGTCAAAAAGTAATAAGATACAAGTTGGTTGCGAGTCGGTTCACCTTGGGCCCGTGGCTCTCACAGAAGTTCCATTACTATTAGTATTCGCATATGGAGCATTGCGAGATATTATTGATCTATTTTTCGCCGACAAATCACTAATGGTGGCGATATTTAATAAACATAAATTAATAATACTAATGGTTTGTTGTAAACGGAAATAATAAGTTTTATATAAATAAAAAAATGTAAATCAAATATTTACAATTAACCAATAATAATTACATTTCAATCATATTCATACAATAACAAAAAAGGAATAAAACTATCCACCTAGGAGGGGAATGTCACTAAATTTTGGCCATGAGGAAGACATTCGAATAATTTGTTTACAATAATTTTACATCTTATTCCCAATAATTTTTCTCAATTTTGGTTACAAATAGGGTTGTAAACGAGTAAAGCTTCTTGTAAGCTATTTATAATCCGATCATTAAAAGCATGAAAGGAGTCATGGTTACATAAAGCTGTTTAATTAAATGAGCTCGAGCTTTGGATAGAGAACCGCTTATGCAGTCAACCTAAGAATTAGAGGTGCACAAAAGAACCCATTCCAAACTAAGAATTGGAAACGGTTTGTAACCTGGAACTGATGGTTTGGGACTGATTTGAAAAACCCATCATTTGAAACCAGTTTGAAACTGATGAAAACCGAACTTAACTGGTAAAAAAGGGAACCGAAATCGGTCCGTTAAAATTCACCCGAAATGATTTAACCCTTGCATGTGAGTTCTATAAACATCCAAGTGATTATTGGTGTTAAAATGAGATTTTGATGATCTAGTAGCTGCATGCAAGGGAAGAGTTGAATTGATGCTAATATACCATCATCATCTACTCCTGATCAGAAATATGGTAAGCTCAGTTGACCATTTGGTGATTTCTATTTGCCAAATTGATAACATGGAAGTTGATGTATGCATGATTTTGATGGTTAATAGTGTTTATTTGAGAACTTTAGAAAGAAATGGAACTTGAAAGAAACCCACTGAAGTTGATCTTGCTTAAATTCGGTTAGTTAACACTATTCAAATTGGTAAATTTTTCTAAATGACAGAATACCCAAAACAGAGTAAGGATTTCTGTCAAATAGCAGGAAAAGATTCATTTCAATACAAATACTGCTCGTTTCACATGTTGAACCGTTGGTGAAAAATTAACACGCTAATTAGACAGATTTGAAATCGATTTCTGGGTGAAGCTAAGCTGTCTCACACGCTAATTAACTTTGCCCCCTTGCGGCCTTGCCCCTTTTTAATAAAGTTTTTGGGGTTGTATACGACTTATGTGGCTTTTTATAAATTGTTTTTCTGTGTACAACAAGCGCGAACAGTGAAAGTATAATTCCGAACAAGGGGTGAAAATACTTCTCTAACAACCATGACCAGAACCAAGATCCGTTTGGCCGGATTATTAGTATAAAACAATATAACTATTCTAGAACATATAAATATTCAAACATAACATTTTCTTCATATTCTTTTTTAGAGCATTTGCTTGGCAACTTGTGCAGGGTATGATCAACTCAAAACCAATATGTCAACGCAAAAGTTACATCATTTCAGTCAATCCAAAAGCTAGTGATAACATAATTCGTGATTTCTAACAAGCTTGTAATAAGTTACCTTTCATCAGCTTGAGCTTTCACGGTTTCTCAAAGCCGAATCCACAAGTTTGACTTTTTTTGTGTTCTCACTGTTGACTAAAGAAAGCTTAGCAATTGAGGATTTGAGGTGGGCCATCTCATCATCTTCAGAATTACTCATCCTCCTCCCTGCAATCAGCCTTCTTTGATTCGGTCTTTTGCTTTGTGGAGAAGAGCATATCTTTTTATTCGACCATTTATAGCTTCTATGGTTGTGTGTAACGCATCTATTTCCACTCCTCTAAACTTGTCTGCATAAAACAAACAAAACCACGTTCAGAACGGGTCAAATAAAGAAAACTTTGCTAAAAGGGGAAATGAGTCAAATGGGTTAGACTTGGTCAAACGGGTTGAATTACTATTTGAACACAACTTACCAAGCTCCATCTTGAACTCTCGCTCTGCTTTCGACAATGGTTTCTTGTGGATTCCCGGTAGGTTTCTTAGGTTTAACAACCGTTCTTCTAACAAACCATGAGTCTCAATTACACGATCTATTCGGTTTTCCAAATTTTCTTGTTTCTCTTCTACTTTCGCTAGCTTTTGTTGTGCCTCACGTAACCGAGCATGTTGTTCATCAATTATTTTCTTTAGTTGCGGTCCATGATGTTTGAGCTCAAAGTAAACCTAAGGAACCACATGAAATGAAACGTAACTTCAATAGACCAATTTATAAGTTAAAGGTTAATCATGTCGGGTTGATGGGTTGGCGGGTTGAAATGTTCAACCTGAACCCAACCCATATTATCATTCGGGTCAAAGATTTCAACTCTAACCCGCACAAATATAAATGCGGGTCAACGCGAACCTGACCCATTTAGCCCGTATTTTTAAATGAGTCATACAAATTGACTATTTATAAGCGAGTTGTTGGGTTTTAAACGAGTTATCGATAAAATGTTTAATGTTGAGTATGGGTGTGACAAGTAAATAATATAATGTATCAAAGTTAACATTAATATGACTAACAATGTAAAAGAAACAAAAAAAATAAACAAAAACAAAAAACAAAAGTTTTTTTTTTCTAGATAGTTAAACGGGTTAACGGGTCAACCCAAACTCGACCCGTTTTAATATGGGTCAACCCGAAACCGACCCATTTTTAAACGGGCCGTGTTAGTTAACCCAAACCTGTTTTTTCGTGTCAGGTTCGGGTCAGGTTGGCGGGCCGTGTCATGAATTGCCGTCACCTTTACCTTATGTGCATACTCAACATAGTTCTCATGAAAAAGCTTGAAGTACTGACGTAGCGTAGACCTTCCTTCAATAGAGTCAGCAGCAACAGGGTTCGGTGAAGTAAGTGGCACAATAACCACTTTCGGGCCAGCTAGTAATTCTTTACTTATAATAGTAGCATCTCCGGTAACCGTATTTTCTTCCAAACTTTCAAATTTCTTTTCGTTATCAACACGAGCAGGAAGCAAAAGATTCCAACTTTCCATTCCGAGCACAATACATTCAAAACCAGACGTGAGCCCCACAATCCAACGAGATCCAAACGAATCTGCCAATGCCACAAAACCGTATAACGAAGACACCGAGGATTCCACCTGGCACGAGTTAAGAACCGACTGTACAGTTGGCGGTCTCATGTCATCATCTATCCCGTTTTTCTGATTAGTAAAGGGAAGAAAATGCAACACTATTGAATCCACACCTCCATCATGAACACAATATATTCGCTCGGGGATAAGTGGATCGTTAAACAATGATATTACAGAACCGGTATCCATTTTTCCAGGTAGGGCTAAATCAACAGTACCCCAACTTTAACAATGGCGGTGAGTGACCCAACCAAATATTTTTATCAGACGATTGTTCAAATGACACAACGGATACCTCATTGGAATGTGTTTCGCAAATCATGGCGAAACCAACGATTCGTTTTTGCAAATCAACAGAAATACGGGGATGGTTACCCACCATCCAAACAGGCTGTATTTCATCAGCTAATGCATCTATCTGTAACTGTCCACCACTCCAAACCGTAACGAGAATGGAATCTTTGCTTACAGCCTTGTAGAGAAAACTGACAGCTCGGCCGTCACGCTCGGTAACTTTGAACTCAGAATCTTCTTCATTTCCATGGTACACTTTATGAAGAGGCACCTATATTTTTTAAAAATTTGTGTGACGTTTCGTTTAAATAATTTAGTATATATTAACTTGGCAAACTAAGAGACTGCAAAGATTACCCAGATAGTCCTTATGGTTTATTGAACCTAACACCTTTGAGTACTAACTTTTTTTGTAACGGGTTCAGGTTCTCCGGTTTCAAATTTGTAACACCTTTTGAGTGTTAAGGTTAATGGCCGTTAATTTTTCTGTTAAATCAGTGTGAAATGACTAAATACCCTTATATAAATTTTTACAAATACCTTTATAATATTTTTTTACAAATATAATGAGTTTTATATATTTTTAGAGTTAATTACAAATATAGTCTTTGTGGTTTATTGAAAGAAACATCTTCGAGTACTAATAAAAAAATTTAAAAGGGTATTTTAGTCATTTTACACTGATCTAACAGAAAAATTAATGGCAGTTAGCCTTCATACTCAAAGGTGTTACAAAATCGAAACTATAGAACCTGAACCCGTTACTAAAAAAGTTAGTACTCAAAGCTGTTATGTTCAATAAACCACAAGGACTATCTATGTAATTAACTCAAGAGTTAAAAAGGGATACCTGTAATGAAACTGATGCATCAAATGGAGCATAAGGATAAGATTTTAGAGCAGGTTGGGTCCCACCTTCCGCTGCTTGTCTAGCCAACTCGGTAAATGTGGCTTCTAACCAAGAAACTGCCAGGGTGGCATTACTTACGGCTTTTGAGCTACCAGATTTTAGTCCGAATGTCTGAGCATCACTATATATCTCCAATACAGACTCCCATTTGTACACACTGTAACGACATAAATTAATAACTAAATGAAATCAGACCATCTTGTTTAAAAGAGAACCTATATAATTAAACGTTAAACTTACCTCCCAAAAGGAACAACCGGACAAAGGATGTAAACCGCACCATCACTAAACAAAACAAATACCTGCAGAATCAATCATAATGAGTTGTTAAGCAATCCGTATAACAAAAACATGTCATAACTAAAAAAATATTTAAAAATCAGCATATGCTAAATCGATCCCACAAATGATCGCCACTAAAAGAAAAGTCAACAGGGCATATTGATAAGCATTCCTTGATCTACCACGTGCAACTGGCTGTAGATAATACTCTTGCTCTGGTTGCTCAATAGCTGAGGACAGATCATAAAGCCTACAATAACGATCATAAATTACATTTAAATGAAAATACCAGTGAGACCTGAAAACTGAACCAAACTGCTGATTTAGAGTGTAGACCTGAAAACCGAATCCGAAGATAGAATTCCAAGATGAGTATCACTATAAGGGTGCCACGAAACTTTTAAAGTCCGTATGGCATTGTTCGTGTTGAGGTAGAGATCTGAGCCAACGAATACTGTCCTGCAGATCAGTAGAACAAAAATGATTTCAAAATCGGTGCAGTGTTGTCACACAAATAAAAAGGTAACACCCTAAAGCTTGTATAACAGAAATAATTTAGATTAAATATTTTATATTTTACCACCTGCATATAACAGCACTGTCTTTTGACGAAGAACGCCCATACAGGTACATAACACATAACCCATTCGATCCTTCTAAAAGTAAAGCCGATCCATGTCTGTTGATTGTAATTCTATCTACCACGAAATTGAGCTCCACGTCAGTTCGCAACACCTATAGTGTACAAAACAGCAAGAATGAAAACACGCGCAAACATGATATTATGGTAACCTATATGTTTATAACTACAACAAAACAAATGAACAACAATCGATAGCCAAACCGCAAAATACATTATTAGAAACCAAACATTCTCAGATACAGAGATGGCGAAACAGGTCTTATCATGTTTCACAGATTGTAAAATTCAAAGGCTAGGCTTCATCATTTCTTCTTCTTGGTATATAAAACTTACAATTGTGTTATAGACATGTGGCATAAACTATAAAGTAGTTGAACGAGTTGCATTCATGTTTGATACTTGTGTTAACGGCGTCGTCAACATTCTCCTAACGTTATAAGAGACCGCGATTAACACAAGTATCAAACATGTATATAACACACTCAAAAGTTTTACGTACCACGAAGAAGAAATGATGCAGCCTAACCTCCCAATTTTAATTATTAGCACACTCTCCGGTAGTTAAACTGACAACTCCTGCAAAACCCTAATTCCTATTTCTTTAGCATTATTTCACATAACTAAACATTTTCAATAAAAAAACATGTTAAGCGGCACATACAAATGAATCCTATAATATGACCTTTGAAGGGGAAGCAGCGAGGACTGAAGTCGGATCCGGTTCACCGAACCGGAGAGAAATTCGATGCAGCGATTGCGTAGTTAAGTCCCAGTAGTAGAGGCGAGAAGCACCGTCCCAAGCCATCAGATTCCGATTCTTCGGAGCATTATTATTCGAAGGCGTTGGGGTGGAGAAACTCGGGTGGTTCTGAAGAGGAAGCCATTCCACCTCATCGTTGGCCGGAGTAGCGGATGACGGCGATCGTGACAGCGACAGTGACGGTGACGGTGAGTGTGACGGTGGTGTGAGGGCTTCTTTCGTGTTAGTTTCCGGTATATCGAAATTAAACCTCATTCTTCGCCGGAATCTCACACACACACACACGCTCGGTTAGTTTACGTCGGTGAAGTTCAAATCCCTCCTTTTTTTGTAGCTTAAACTATGAACTGCGGGATTATTGGAAAACCCTCGAACCGTTGAGTTGGTTAGCGGGTTGAAATGTGAAACCCGAACCCCTAAGGGTGGTGGATATACCACGTAAGAAGGGGTAGCCTTCGCTGTCCTTTGACACTCCAGCGATACTCCGACGATAGTGTAAAGTTTTCTTTTACGTTTTTTTCGATTTTTTTGCCCCTGTAGAAACAAAAGTTTGAAACGTTGACCTTATAATTATTTTCTAGATATGTCACTGCGAACCCCGAACCCAACCTGTATTATTATTTAAAGATTTTAACCCTAACCAGCACCACATAAAATTGGGTTAACTTAAACACAACTCGTTTAACCCGTTTTATAAAACGAGTCATAGATATTGATGGGTTATAAGCGGGTTGTTGGATTGTAAGCGGCTTATCAGCAACGTGTTTAATTGTGAGTATAAGTGGGATAAGTAGATAAATGATGTGACAAAACTAGCATTATTGTGACTAACCATATAAAATGGAAAACGAAAAAAACAAAGAGTTACACGGATAGTTTTTGTAGTTTACTAAAATTTGGATTTGATGCCTATGTTTCCAAAAGGGTACAAAGTGTCTATGTGGTTTGCACTTTATAACGCATTTAGTCTCCAACTTTTTTCCAAAAGTACATGGATGGTCCTTATGGTTTGTTCTTTGTAACGTATTTAGTTTCTAACTTGAACATGCTAAAACCTTTAGATTTATTGGATGTGGACTAAATGCGTTACAAGCTGTAAACCACAGGAACCATCCGTGTACTTTTGAAAAACTAGGGACCAAAGCCAATATTTTGGTAAACCACAGTGACCATCTGTGTACTTTTAGGACCAAATCCAAAATTTTGATAACAATAGAACTATCTGCTAGGCAAAAGGCTGTTTGAGTTTAAGCTCATTTGATGGTAGTATGGTACTACTTCATTCAGTTATATTTCTCATTTCGTTTAATTATGTCAGTTAAGTTAGTTGTTAACTGAATCTTATCTTATATAACATAAAAACAAAATCACAGTGCATTTGATAAATAAGTGGTATGCAATAGCATTTGATAAATTATTGCTATGCAATAACGAGTATATAAAATACACATGATGAATATAAACTGCTCGATCATGAGCAACTCCACTTGATTTTTTTATTTTTTTTTTAATTTTATTGATTTTTAACTATAAGGTTTAATAGTCTTATAGTCATTTCATCTTAAATAGGCATATTTTTTTTAACTTTGATTAGTGAAAATAATTGAACGTGTTATTATTTAGCTAACAAGTGAATATCATATCTGCAATTCAAAGATAAAATCACCACAAATCAATACACGACCTTTCCACATCGATCATCGATTAAATTTACTCAAAAAGTTGGCTTTAAAAATTAATTAAAGATGAAAATTTGTGGTTGAATTAGTTTTCAATGACTATGGTATCGCACTGATATTGTTCAGAATCAATGTTTTTATGTGTGATTTCTATAAATTGAAAATGGGAAAGCTTATGGGGTTTTATTCGTCACTGTGTATTAGGGATGAGAAATTTTAGACTGAATATTGGTATCATCTGAAGTGCTGAACACATTTAGTACGGTTATTTGAGTTATTGGTTATTTGTTTGTTGGACCCATCTGCATATCACCAGTCCACGAACCCAATTTGAGTTCGGTTGTTTTTGTTTGAGATTTATCTATGATCTATCTTCAAATGCTTCCGGGGTTCAGGGGTACCCTATGATCGACATCTATGTTCCCCACTGCTTATGTAATCTTGAATTTGTATATCCAAAACCTCATTAAAAATGTCAACTTCAAAATGATGTTGATTGTAATAACATATTTTGGGTTTCTTGGATTACCATAACTTTCCGCCATTAAAAAGCTCATTAAAAATGTCAACTTCAAAATAGAGGTGCTTCGGCATCACCTAATTAAAAAGCTTCAAACATTGTTTAACTTTCATACCTAAATTCCATATTCATATCAACTCAAATTACAAGTGTGGACCTCGAAACATATGCTAGAAGTCGAATTGATGAGATCAATATAGTGTTGTTATTTGAAGCCCCACCAAGTTAATGATGTTATAAAGTATAATTATTTTAACTTAAGTTGTTTCTGTTATACAATGACATACGGACCTTTAACAGTTTCATGGCACCCCTATAGTGATACTCAGAATTCTAATTAAAAAAATTTACTATATTACATGCAAATTCAGCACCATCTTTTGATGAACACGTTCATAACGCACAAGGCTGGCTTAGACACTGTGCAGAATGAGCAACCGCACATGGCCTACTTTTTCGGAAGGCCAATGATTTTTAATAGTATATATATATAGTAGGGTTTCTAGAGTGAACACTAGTTTGAGAGTGAACTAATCTGAGCCATTAGATTATATCATCTAGAGATTTTTAAACAATGGCAAGATTGTAATTATAATGTTGTAACTTTCCTTTAAATTAATGGACAGAAGGGTATTTGCGTCTTTTGTAAATTGCATTTATTAAATAATATAATCAAAATTCCTAAAATTGCTAGTTTTCGTATATACAAGATACACAGTTGTTAGTGTATACACATGAGTACAGTCTCAATAGTATCAGTTTATACAAGATACACAGATGTTAGTTTATACACATGTGTGCAGTCTCGCTAACTATCAATTTATACAAGATTTTAGGAATTTTGATTGTATTTACACATATGTTAGTTTATACACATGTGTACAGTCTCGCTAACTATCAATTTATACACATGTGTACAGTCTCAATAGTATCAGTTTATACAAGATACACAGATGTTAGTTTATACACATGTGTACAGTCTCGCTAACTATCAATTTATACAAGATACACAGTTGTTAGTTTATACAAATGTGTACAGACTTTTGATACATCTGTGTATTTTGTAGTCCACAACCTAGTTCCTTTAGAAGTTTCATATACGGTTTGAATCAGGGAGGGACAGTTGGTGTCCAATACCTAGTTCCATTAGGTGCTTCATATACGTTATTCGCAACTGATTCTACACGACTTTAAAATAATGGAGAAGTAATTAAAAATGTGAGAAAGAGAGAAAAAAAATTAATAGATGAGAAAATTAAGAGATTTTAATTAAAAGAGAGAGAGCTAATATCAATCTTACCCTTTTAATCTAAAAAATACAATGATCAAGATTAGTTCACTCGGTTCATTTTCAAGAAGTTGTTCACAAATGATCCTAATCCTATATATATATATATATATATATATATATATATATATATATATATATTAAAAAAGCCCATAATTAGAGTAAAACTTAAAAGTGTAAAATCCAACAAAAATTAGTATAAAAAAATTATAAATATTGGCCCGTTTAGCAAAATATAACCTATTGTTTCAGCCCAATCATCTAAGTACCAGGCTAAACCTTATAGTCAATTACTCATTAACCCATTTAAAAAAGGCCCAATGTCCCAATATGATGTTTAAACAAATTAACCCAATTGAAAATTAGTTTTGGCAGAAAAGAAAGGAACGATGGCAGGTGCAAGACCGATACTCGGATTGGCGATTAGACGAGGGTTTTTGATTAATTGATTATTTGAAATTGAAACAAACCAGTTCTGAACTTCTTGCTTCCAAAAATTCTAGAAAAGCATTACAATTCATGCGACTATTTAAACGGATCATTTTGATAGAATAGTAATGTTTTGTTTATTCTTCTCATAATTATTGTTCTATTTATATTTAGGGGCCCACTTCTTACTCGCACAGGGCGTCAATGGCCCCCGAATTATCAGGGACGGTCCTGATAACGCATAACATGTTTAAAACAATTTTGTTTTTACTTGGGGCCAATCGAAGTCAAAACATGTTTATAGTATGGACAGATGAAAAATAGCAGCCAACGTGCTATTTGTTGTTCTTTATTATTTTGATTATTTGTAGAGATGCAAACGAGTCGAGCTATTCAAGATCCGCTCGTGAAAAAGCCCGAACGAGCCAAGCTTAAAAGAGCTCGAGCCCGAGCCTAAAAAACAATGAGCCTGGGCTTTACTTATTGAGCTCGAGCCGGCTCGCGAGCCTAAACGAGTATGCTGATTACTATATGTTAGATACTAATGATTAATATTTATAAAATAATAATTATAATTAATATAAATTAGTTAGGATATGATAAACGAGCCGAGCTCAAGCTTGAAAAATTACCTACGAGCCGAGCTCGAGCTTTAGACACAAAGCTCGAATCAAGCTTTCATAAGTGAAAAGAGCTCGAGCCTGGTCGAGCTTAGGGTCGACTCAACTCGTCCGCACCCCTAATTATTTGTTTGTTGGACCCACCTCATAACACGAGTCCATGAAGCCAATTTGAGTCCAATTATGTTGTTTGAAATCCATCTTCAAATACCCTAAAACATGAACATGCATGTTCCCAACTGCTAATAATCTAATTAGGGGACACTCAAGATCACCTAAAAAGAAGTGGCACAAGTTGGTCATGCCACTCTGGTTCCTAATCATGTTCCAAACACATTACCCACTTCAATCTTTATATATGCTGATGTGGTTTTTTGTTTTATTATCAGAACCTAATTATACTACTTGGGTAAGCATGTCTCATACTCTAACTGGATAATCTTTATCTCATCCATCCAACCATTGATCAACTGTCATTCAATTTTTTTATATAAAAAAAGTTTTATGAACAACTTTATGTTGAATTCCAGATAGTCAGATAGACCTGCTTCATAAAGTTTTTATCTTTACATAATAGGACCATTATTCCCTTTATGAAAGCCAGTGTATGTGCAATCTTTTGTGTGGTGTGGTTATTTTTTTCTTATATAAACAATGCTTTTGAGGATTTTATTAATTGGTGTTGTTTTTGTCATTGACTCATTGTGATGTAAGATATTATCATAGTTGCTTTTTATTTGAGAATATCCATCCCATTTGATGTTTCCTTGTCATATGCGGATATGCTAAAAAATAAAATAAAAATAGATATTTTTCATTTGTAAAAAGTGTGCCAAAGGTTTTGGACTCACTGGCGGATCTAGAAAACTTTCATAGGGGTAACGTTTTAAAATAAAGGGGCAACGAAATCGAAAAAACGTCAAATTTTTCTAAAATTCACATCACCACCGGAGCGCCAAGTGGTAGCGGAGGCAACCCCTACATATATGGTTGATCCACCCCTGTTTGGACTATTGATTAGATCAATCTGATTGTTAAAACTGATGCGTAAACAAGATTGTGATTCACGAAAAGTTAAACATGTCTAGTAAAAGAGGTAGTTTAATCAGTGGTTTTAATTTTATATTTTTAATGGCTAATTTCGCTTGCGCATATTTGAATCGGGGTATTTCGTCAAAGTGTGTTACCACTAGGATACAACCGGTTGTAGTAATCCCTAGTTGGTAGTCGGGCGGTGGTGTAAGGACTAGCGATCAATCGGGGATTTATGGTTGATTAATCTACGCCTAATCGGGTATTTTACAACCATGAATACAATCCAGGTGACTTTTTAATCTTATATAACTTTCGATTAAAAATTATATCATAAAATCTAGAGTTTATTTCTTTTAATTTAATGTTGGCTACTTTATTATCTATTATAACCATAAAATCTAGATTTTTATATTTGATTTATCATTTATGTTTTAGTTTGTTTGTTAGTCACTATTATATCTCAAATTCAAAAATAATGCTAGCTATTAACATTTAGATCATTATCTCATTTTCTAAATAATGCTAGCTATTAACATCTAGATCATTATCTCATTTTCTTGTAATTTGATAGTACCTTTATATCTAAAGAGTTAGAATCATGGTTGATCAATAAATGAAGACCTCCATTTTTTTTATCATTAGTGTAGCTATAGTGGTGTATCTAACTCAACTCTATTAAGCTATAGGGTGTGGTCATGACATTCATGGTATCATGACCCTCTATATCAACGTCATGTCACCCACTTCTAATCTATTATTCAAAACCACTACCCCAAATGTGTAGTCATGACCTAAACCACTATTCTCTTATTTTTATTTATTTTTGTGAAAAGAAAATATTAAAAAAGGAAAGGAGAACCATGATTGCCATAGTTTAATCTATACGAACCATAATAGACGAGACAAGAAGTTAGTGTAGCAATGCATTAATGATCCGACATAAGATTTTGACTATACTCGTGTCAATTTTAAATGATCACATGTCTGAATATTTTGTCCGTATCTATTCAAAACTTTGGAAAGTTTGAAAATATCTAAAATTAAAATAAATACCTCATCAAAGATGGAACTGAAAAAGGAATGAAAAAAAAACCATATTTCCATTAAAAATCAAAACCTACCAAAAAGAAAACTTCAAATTAATGATTAAAAAACATGAGTGCTTTAATATTTACTTTTTTTGTCAATTAGTAATTATTATTATTATTCGCACGTATAGCTTCTAAATATTGTCTTCACTAACCAACTTTCCTTGATATTTTACCAATAATTAAGTAGTTGGGTTAAATATAACCAGATGTCATAGACTCAATCAGGGACGGACCTAGAGTGATAGAAGGGGTAACCTACGTTGTCCCTAGACGCTTCGACGGTAGTGTAAATTTTCAAAAAATTTAACGTTTTATCGATTTCTTTTTCATTAAAACGTTACTCCTATGCGGATTTTCTAGATCCGTCACTGGACTCAATAGTGTTAGAAAACTAGTGTCTTGTTCTAAAAAGTTTTAACAATTTAAAAACGCATTTTGTTGGATGCAATGTCATGTCCCATATTGTATTATGTTGAAATTTGATGCTTGCATATATACTAAACTTTTTTTCCTATGGGATAAGCATCAATCTTACAAATAATATTACAAAGGGCCTATTTACTACAAAACTATATACAAATGTTTATACGGTTCTCTACTCAAAATTGATTTATAATTTTCTTGTAAGTATAAAAATGGCTATATAAGAAGAGTGACAAATATATAAATGCAGGCAAGTTGTAGGCACTAGCCAGAACAATATTGTTGTTTATAGGCCTGCACTTCAGCCCTTGTATCCATCCAACTTTTATTCCGAATCTTTTTGGGAGATGATTATACAATATTCCTGCCTCTCCGGGCCGGCCGGTGCTTTATGCTCTGTCCTCCTTTGTAATTTTCAGCTGTGACTTGTAACCATGTTCATTCATAATACATATATATTTTTTTAGAGTTTAAATGAGTAGAAAATTTTTATAAGAATAAAAAAAAACTTTTAAATTAATAGAAATTATTTATTTACTTTATTTAATGTGTGTATTTAATATTATGAAAAATGTCGTATAGGTAAATCTATAATTATCATTAACTAGCTAATTAATTAAACTTATAACTCATTTTTTTATGTACTCTTTCAACATAAAATAATTTATGGTGAAAGACAATTTTTGACATGTGTATGATAAATTTTAGTATGTGTAGGATGAATTTTGAAATGGGTAGGGTATTTTTTACATGTGCGTAGGGTAAATTCCGATAAGTATAAGATATATGTAGGATATAGGATATAATATTTTTGTTTTATTAGGCTACTCGGTGTGGGTGACGAGCCTCCCTTCAGGACGACCCACCACATCAGCATCTACGTCAGAGGCCTTGGAGGACGCCCCTCCAAAGATGGAAACAAGGAAATGGGTGACGACCCGACCCCACCTAGTTAATTAATTAATTTATTTTTTTTAATTCACCTCCCCACCGCTGCCACCACCGCCATCACCACCACCTCTTCTCCCCTACAAAAACTGCCACACTTCTCTCTCCACCTACCCAAACACCACCACCACCACCACCTCTTCAGTTTCCGGCAGCCACCACCACCACCTTTTTCTGTCAAGTTAATCACACCACCACCACCACCACCTCTTCTCCCCTACAAAAACCGCCACCTACTCCGGCAGCCACCACCACCACCTACTCTGGCAGATGAACTTAAAGAAGAAGAACAAAGAGGCTCAGATCTATAAACAATAAGAACAAAGAGGATAAATCCGCCATGGCTGCAACTCTCTCGGTTGAATCAATGGTAGATTTCTACCACAAAGAAGAAGAACAAAGAGGCTCAGATCTGTATGAGTTTTTATGTTTGCCCAAAACCCTAGTTCTTAACGGCTATATATTGAAAGAATCCGGCCCGGCTCCAATGTCTGCAGGCGGACGATGAGGACGCCGACCACCCACCACGCACGGTGTTGGGGGCGTCGCCGGTCCAAGCCGGGCCTGGACGGCCCCCCACACCGAGTGGCTTTAATGAAAGATAACATAATTAATGAGAGTAGTTATAAACTATTTAATGTTTTACTATTATGCTCTTTCTTCATTTTCTTCTTATATTAAATTTCTTATCAAACGAACATTCCCATATATATATATATATATAACACTTTATATAATATACTTATAAAATAATTAAAATTACTTTCTTCTCGATGTTCATAAACCCAATGAATCTTGGTTAATTTTCATAATTAATATTTCTCATTGGACATTCTTGAATTCGCCTTGTAACATTATACATAACATGTATCTCCATACAAAAATGTGTGTAAATATTTCTTACATTCTACGTAAAAAAAATCTGTATTTCGTGAAAGACAGATCTCAAACCCGATACATATATTCCTCATTAGACATTCTTGAATTCGCTTTGTAACAATAAACATAACATTTACCTCCCTAAAGTTGATACATAGTTGGAAACTCGTATGCTTGACAAAAATGTGGAAATATTTCTTTCATTTTCTACTAAGTACGAAAAAAAATCTATACATGTTTCTTTTTTTTTCGTGGAAGACAGATCTCAAACCCGATACTTATCCCCACTTCTATAAGATTGAAACACAATACAACTCATAGTTTACATATATGTACGCAAACTTCATCGTTTATAAACGATCTATATCTTGATTATCTCTTCATATACGGCCATCAAATTACGGTTCTCCTTCGGAAAACCTGCAGAAAAAAAACATTACAAACAAAGATTACATTCAGATTCAAATGTACCCATTACCTACCATGTGTATTAAACTTTAAAAAAAAGTACAATTAAAAAAAAAAAAAAAACTAAACCTAACTGAAATCTTGGACAAAAGTGATGTTATCCACGTTGGCATGAGCAAGTTGCCAAATGTTACGGAGTGTAGCACATGGTGCTTACTGAACAGTCTCAATAAGAGGACAGATTGGCGGAAAAAAAAAGTAGTCTTTTTTAGATACCAAACAATCTGTCTAGGAAAATGGGTTGGCATGGGCTTTGCTAAATAATAATATTATATATACAAACCAACGGCCCACAAAATGGGGAAATTTAAACCATAAACAGCATGCTTTGAGAAGTTGTACAGTACAAGCAAGTAAAAACATTTTTCTAAAGATTCTGTTACCTGAAACTTGATATGGGCATATGGGCCTGCCATTGAAAAGATTATGAGGATGAGATGTGAATACTTTAGTTTTGCAGTTTCACTTTGATTCTTTCATCTTGAAGAATCTGAGTACCTTGGAAACCCATTCTTGAATGTGGACACCTGAAAATGTGACCAAATATACATAATCTTGTTAAATAAAGCAAACCCTTTATGCTAATATGGAAAAAGATTAAATCTTGAATTATCTTGCCAGCATTACACCAAAAGGGTATGTTGGAATTTCAACTTGTACTTGATGCAATAAAGAGTTGAATAAAGTCACCACTTTAAACAAGGAATTTTGTCAAAAATAAGTCCCTCTTGGTTCTTTTAAAGTTATGCCTAGTGAATATGAATCCTAAAACACGCTTTCGGTGTAGATAGTGCACTATAGTTGTATCCGTCTCAATCGGTAGATGTTATTCTAAAATCGTTTGTTTCTTAATTCTAATTTTCGGGTCTAAAGCCGTTTCAAACGAATATGACATAACGAAGCTTCCAGTGTCGAATTCGAGAAAATTCTACAGGTTGTAGATATTTCTTGAAGCAAAAGAAAAACAAACCGCGTGTAAATCAAATACTTGATGAAGAGTCAAAATCAATTTTGTTTACTACCCTACAAAATGGACATTCTCCCTTCTTGCACTTGGCATGTTATGGTCCGGCCATAAGGGGGTCCCCGCATTAATGACTTGTACATTTAACAATAAAAATATTTTTTTAAACAGTAGATAGATTGCCAAAAGTCCTATGTAACACCTTTCAATAAATTTGACTACTTCGTAATTAAATAACCCCTAATAAAAATTAAATACGTATTCATATGCGAAATTTTATTTGAGAAAAAATTTAATGTGAGAAAAAAAAGAAGAAATAACATAATGGTAAAGCATTAAATAGTTTATAACTGCTCTTATTAATTATGTTATCTCTCATTAATAAATCAAAAACAATTTATCCTATACATTTCAAAATTGATCCTACATGTGTCTTACATTTACCAGAATTTATCTTACACATGTAAATTTACCCCACACATTTTAAAATTTATCCTAGACGTACTAAAATTTATCATACACCTGTCGAAAATTGTTCTGCACCATAAATTATTTATCTTGAAAAAGTATATGAAAATAAATGAGTTGTAAATTTAATTAATTAGCTAATTAATAACAATATAGATTTACCTATATGTCATTTTTTCATAATATCAAATACACACATTAAATTAAACAAATAAAGAATTTTCATTAGTTTAAAAGTTATTTTTTTTATTCTTACAAAAATTTTCTTCTTGTTTAAACTCGCTACTATTCACATGTCACCATGATAAAAAAAAACATTCAACAAGTTCTTGATGAATAAAAATAAACTTACAGCTTCAATGTCGATTTTGTAAACAAGAAGCTTCCGTCGTTCTCGACAACTAGTCCGGTAGGCCACCAAGATATGTCCGACAGCCAACACCAGCGAACACACAAACAACGCCACCTCCGCCGCCGTAAACCCACCGCTACCACCGCCGAACACATACGACGCCTTAACCGACACAAACAACAAAGAAACCACCGAACAAACCGTCGTAATTCCTAAATACGGTCCCCTTGATAACCCCGGACCATCACACAGCCCGTACACACCTACAATAAGTTAATAACCACAAAACAGCAATCAGCTCGATCATAAGAAAATTAATGAGAAAATTGTTGAATTAATTATTAATTATTAATTGATTAATTACTTACAGAGGATTATGGCTGATCGGATTATGGAAACGATGGGGATATCGATTAAGGAGTAGCGAAAATCGTAGTTACTTAAATGGGAATTAAGGGTTTGGAGGAAGGATAACGGCGAGTCTGACGGCGTTAGGGAAGCGGATAAGAGAGCTGACGGAAGCAGAGCATCGGCGACGGCGAAGAGTATCGGAGCAGAGAAGAACAAAAAGGATATAATCATGGTTACCAAAAAGAATAAAGTTTTGAATCCTCTTAAAGCTTTGTTGCTTCTTTCATCTTTCAAAAACCCCATGATCGATTTCTGTACGTATTGTCGGTTTTGAATTGGGGTTTGATGATATTAATGGAGAACAGAACAGGGGAGAAGAGGAAGCAATTAGTGGAGTTTGGGGGGGGGGGGGGGGGGAATTAGGGTCAAATAGGGGAAGCAGTTTCTCTCACATCGGATGTGGGTTTCTCTCTCTATAATTGTTTAATGGGTAAACCGTATGGAAAATGTGTGGGGTCGGGTTTGGGTTTAGAGGCTTGGGATTAACGGCGATTACCTGATTAACTTCTTAAGCGATGTGTGTGTATGCGTTATCTCCGTTTCTAGAAGTTACCATTTTGTCAATTGTGTGATTTTCTTATTTTTATTTTTATTATTGATGTTACATAATAATAATAATAATAATAATAATAATAATAATAATAATATTTAGGTTTTACTGATCTTAGTTTTTAAGATTATACATATCATGGTTAGAATCAAATACAAAGTCTCATTAAAATAATAGGTCGTAAGAAAGGTATGACTCCGATTGACCTCATTCAAGCGGCATTAGAAACATCTTATCGAACTCTACGATGTGAGATTTTAGGTTTTTGTTTTTAGATGTTTAGCTTGTAGATTTTAGACTTTTTGTTTACATCATAATGTCTTTTTATTTATCATTGTATTTTTTTCTATATTTGCATCATTGTGTCTTTTTTCTTTGGCATTGTGTTATATTTTTCGCCATTGTTTTATATTTTGTAATACATTGTGTCTTTGTACGCTTATTATTTTTATGAGACTTTGTAAAATAACTTTACTCAATATATATACTGTTACATATTAAGTTTTTAAAATGCCCAGGTGCTAAGTATGCCTTGAGAACTTCTTATCATTTTCCGTTGCTACTAGATTTTAGATAGATATTAGACGTTTTCCTGGTTATTCACTTTACTTTAGGATTTTCATTATGGTATTCTTCTTGTTGTCCAGTATTTAAGGAATTAATGCATTGTATATGTATATAGATGCTGTTAGGGCTTAAATTTTATTATTATGGATCACATATCCTTAGATTCGTCTGAATCACTGATTCTTAATAGATGGTGCAGGAAGTCTGAGGATCACGGATCCTTATTATTGTTTTTATTATCTAGCAATTGTATCATCTCTTTAAAACTTGTCTACGCAGGTACTTAGCGAATTAGACTTGGTCAAGTTGGAATATTATGGAATATGCTGGATTTTAGGCACGTGCATGAGGCCATAGCCGTTATGGTAATCGTGGGAGACTTACCTAATTTTCAGATAGTTAGTTAGATAGATATTTCTAATTAAATAAGGGGTTTTGAGCTTGAATTATAATATACAATACATACACAACTCGCACACTTGTTGCTCTGGAAACTGCTCTCATACATACACTAGAATTCAGTTGTAACAAGCTCAAGATCATCCAAAGTTGTAATCTTTTTATGCAATATAGTTGATAATCGTTAGTTTTCATCACCCGAGGTTTTTTATGTCGGAGATCTTTTAAAGATCAAGGGTTTTTTTCCTCTTATAAATCCCTGTGTTCATTGTTGTTTACATTTCACATTTGTTCATACAATTGTTGAACGCATTAGCACTCTACCTCAGAATCAAAGTTTAGTTACATTATCATTAAACTGATTTTTGATCAAAACAGATGTATAAATTATTTTTTACTTTTTATTGTTCACATCGTGTTGTCTCTGCTGCCATTATTAGCATAAGTCATTCTTGTTGTTTTGCCATCATATAGTTATTATTATTATGCTATCGTTTTTTCTGTTTTTCCATTTAAATATAAAAACTTAACATATGTATATTTATAAATAATCCATATAATATTTATATTTACTTTCTACAAACTCAACATGTCAACTATTGTGGCATGACACATGCCCAACTTAACTTCAACTTTTACAACCTAAAAATTTAGGGTAGTAGCATGTATACAATAGTTATCTTTTTCTATACTATTCACCTCATTATCATAACTACTTTATGGAATAATTATTTTACAAATCGCACACCTGAACACTTGTAAAGTCATATCTAAAATCATCTAATCGATCTTAAACTAATCTATGTTATATTCTAAAGCCTCATCTTTATCTCTTAGATATGAATGTTATAAATTTAATATTAACCATAATTCTACTTACTAATTCGTCGTTTTTCCTCTCTTTTTTATTAAAGTTTCAAAATATCTTCAAATAAAAATACAAACAATATATAGAATTTTATCCAAACAACAGCCACGACTACGCTTATTATTATAAAATATAAATATGATACATCCATCATTTTCTTTGAATATATAAAATATAATAAAGATTATTTTCCATGGCTAGAGACATTTGTAGGTGAATGGTTGCAGGGGATGCACCTACATGGCAAAGAAGGACCCGCCGCCTACGGCCGGGTGGTTAGCCATGTAGGGAGACCAGTCAAAAGTCAAAAAACATACCTCAATATCTTCCAATAATATGATGTTAATATTTTTGTTTTTGTACATTTAGTGTTTGCATAATATAACACGTGTTGTGTAACAATCATTCTTCTTGATTTTTTTCTAGATTCTAATTTTTAAAACACACATGTATGATTAATTTGGTTAAATTGTTGGTTAGTTATACATTATATATATTGAGTGGTGTACGTTTTAAGAATTAAATTTTAAATATGAGGGAAAAATAGTTGTAAATACTTTAAAAAGAATTCATTTTTTAAAATAAAACATCATTTTTTTTACAAATTTTCGTTAAATAAAACCGTTGCTTTGTATTTGTGGACATGATTTATACGTATTTGTTGAGAAAATTGTTTATAAAACTTTGATTCGTCTATTCATAAATCACATTGAGTTCATTAATAGAAAGTCGTCATTTTTTTATTTGATTCACTCAATTTGAAAATGAATGTCAATTTTGTTGGTAAAAAAATATGATATAATTCATTCTGATTATATTTCAATTCATTCTCTGACCAAATTGTCTATCATTTACTCCTCGTGAGAGTGCACATCTAGTGTGGAGAAGAGAGGCGGTCACCAAGGAAGGGAGAAGGCCGTGAGGATGGCCACCACGCATGAAAAAATTGGGGTGGGGGAGCCATGTTCATGGGGAGATGGAGGGAAGAAGCTAGACAATCCGACGTGGGGAGCATCCAGTGATACCCATCCCCCTCGTATTGGAGATGGTTTTATAAATTCTACAAGCCAAACAAATTTCAAATGAAAAATTCACTTAATATCGTCAAACCAAAAGCCTTAGTTATGTTAATCCTAATTAAAAAAAGATTTTACCAGAATAAGCGAGTGTTAAGACTGTTCGATGTGGGGGGTGGAGAGGGGAGGGCAAGCCCTCCACGCCCTAAACACCACCCCATGGTGAGGCTTGGGCGGGCTTGCGGCGTGCTCCTTGGGGGCGGCATAATTCTCATGGGCGTGGGTGCATGCGGGTTATTGACTTGAGGTTAGACCGAGTGATTTTGTGGAGTATGACCAATCAATGATTTAATTTTGAAAAATAACACGCCCCCTCGCCCTTGTCCATCACCCATGGGTTTGGTGTTTTAAAGGGCAAAGCCCCTCATTACCAAGGTGGCATACACGCAGCACAATTTGCCCCTTTGCCCAAGCCGATAATATTCAAATTAGTTATGAAGAAGATTTGGCTATACGAATATGTAAAAAAAAAACAAAGGTAATTTTAATTTGGATATTCGGAGATTTGGGTCGTTGGTTTGTGCCATTCTATAAAAATAAAAAATAAAAAATAAAATACAAAATTTGAGTTATTATATTTACCTCCGGTCTTATTGATCCCCCCATTAAAAAAATACATGATCTTGATTCAAAGTTATACATATATACATGCATATGCATGTAAAACAAATTTTGAAAGAAGAAAAGTCAGGTAATTGAGACTTGAGATGGAAGGTCAAACATGCGATATAGTGTCGTATGCCTCCATGCAAAGCAAACAAAAAATGAGCACTCGATATTAGAGCCAACCATCAATAATAAGAAGTCAAATGTTCAAAAGGTTTACAAGTTAGAGAGAAAAATCAAAGTCACATGCTCCCAAACGTTAGACGAATTAAAACCATTGTTTCTAGATGATAACCATATTTTACGGCTTTATTCTTTCATAGACATGTGAACATGAAAGACACTAAAACATTGTATTCAGACTAAAACTAAGATATTATAGATATTTCAAAATGTTATTTAATCACTATTAACAACTATAACTAACCTAATAAATTTTTTAACCAACTCTTAAAAATTAACAAAACTCCTTGTGAAGTTTACATAGGCGTTGTGCAGTCGCTCATCCTGCACACTCTCTAGGCCTCTAAGACGCTCTTGCATAATATAACTTGGAAAAAAGTCGTATGTGTTTACTTTAGACAAATAAGGAGCCTACTATAATAAGTGAGGGATCTCATATATCCGAACGGACAACATGTAATGGTATCGTGTAACTAGATAAGGATAACAAAAATGAAAGTATGATAGATATTGATTTTATGTCAAACATTACAATAAATGTCTTTTAACTTTTTTTATGAGCTACATTAAAAAAAAGTTAGACAAACATTATATAATGATCGCCCAAGCCAATTATATCACAAATCATGCAGTGCCGGATCCACAAACTTTTTTCAGTGGGTTCGTTTTGGTAGATTCTCACTAACTTTTTTCAAATCATACAAGGTTCTCACTATCTTTCTCATTTTTTCCAATCCGAGTAAGTTCATGTGAACCCACAAAACAGGGCTGGATCCGCCACTGAAATCATGTGAAAAGGACATATAGAAAGTGAATAAAGGAGGTGTAGACTAGCCAGTGTGTTGTTGATGTCTATATAGACAAACCACCACATGAGGGCATAATAGACATAGGATCATCATGAATATGTTATGTAACATACAACAGATTTACAGTTAAACTATGAAAAACAAGAGCATTACAAAGTGAAAGTTGTTGGTGAGACAAAGGAAGCAAAGCATCATATAATTGCCAACAATATTACCTCATTTCGAGCCAATATACAGCATAACATCAAAAACATAATCGGATATGAAGTCATACGAGTTGTGATGCTTGAATCAAGTATCCATTATACAACAAAGGAAGGAATATCTAAAAAGGCGGAGGTAGGTTGATATCCATGTCATAACCCTCTCCTTTATTTTTAACATTAAGGTTGCAAAATTCTCCAGTTTCTTGCGATATTAGTTGCATGTGAATTCCAACCACAATCGGCTACTCCTATGCCTTATAGGGATTTCACCCACATGGTCGATACCAAGCTCGACCACATGAGACTTTGTTGAAAGGGTGTAGACCACGATTTCACTTAATGGCACCATGACAATTTTGAACAATTTCGACAAACTATAATATTCGTATTCTTTGTTCTTTCTTCGTAATGTAGTAGGGTCAACGACAAATTTATGCTTAGCGTTGCCATGCTTGCGCTAAGCTCGCCTCATAAACACACTATTTTGACATTAACTTATTAAAGGTTGGTAGTGTGTTGTGTTTGCTATTTACAACAAACCTATTAAATGATGGATCCAAACCTTGCAAGATCTTAATTTTGACAATGAGTCAATTAGCAACGACAAGAACAAGAAGGCCCCATAGTGGTATGATTTCCTTAGAATACATTGAAAAAGTTGTCATGGAGTTATATTCCACCGTGAGCCAAAAGTATAGTGACATGTAACTTGTTATGATGTAAATTTCTTGCATCATCTTTACTAGAAAAAAACAAACACAAATAAAATATCTTATCCGTTTAACTAAAAGAACACAAAAAAATATATTTTATACATTTGCGAAGAACAATAATTTGTTTAAGATGATATTATCTTTCACAGCTGTGTATAACGATTAATTAAGAAAATGGTATATTTAAAGGGGGTGTTCGATACGAAACTAGCTTTAAGTAAACAAATGCGAAAACTTCATACTACACTTTTAATGTTTGCTTCAGTTGTAATGCATAAGACGCTTATATAACTGTATATCCCACTCTCCTCATTTCCCTTACGGTAAAATTAATATACAGTTTTGCAGTTTCCTACTTAAGAAGTATCATGTAATGAATACGTCATATACATATATTAATATTATTTATATAAACTATTTCTCTTATTGAATCGTGAAGAATAATCTTTGTTTTATTATATTATTATTTATTTAGTTTATGAAACATATGTTTTGAGATGAAGTGATTGAGAATACTCTCCCACTAAAAGATAAGAAAAGATATAGTAAATTCGAAAAGCTTGACACGGATTACACACATAAAGAATGACGTCAAGGGGGCCTCGATGTTTTTTAGAAAGTGGGCCCGCAACAATCTTCATCATCTGGACTCATGGCCCATGGGTCGGATAAACTTATCATACCCGCATTCATCCAAATGACTCACCCTTTTGGTAGTTGAAAAGCAGTGGCTAATTAATTTCTTTCGATGGCTCTTATTGCGTGTATAAAACATATCTTACGTTTTAACACATTTGACCTTTTGTATAATTATTTTTTAATACGTTTTAACAGATTTGATTTTTTGCATAATTTTCTTTAATAATCTTTAAAACACAAAATTTCAAATTACTATGTAAATCTAAAATAAAGTTTATGTGAATTACTTGTTTATAAGCTGTTCAAAAAAGAACCTGTTTATAATAATCTTTAAAACCTACTTTTAACTATAACAAATTTTTGATTTGTTACCATTAGCTAGGGCGGTAAAAAAAACCCAGTCGAGCTACGTGGGGTTTGCGCTCAAGATCAAACTTAAACGAGCTGGCTCGGCTCGGCTCGTAAATTTAATGGAGCTGAAAAGTCTAGCTCGAGCTCTGCTTGTAAAAAGATCGAGTTAGTTCGTTAATTTTTTTTTTAACTTTTTACACATATTGATAACATATAAGACAATTTTTTTTTAATATATGCATATGTATTATTTTTTTTAAATACTTTTAAAGATTGAGAGGAAGAATAAAAATATTATATGTATTATTTTGTTTTTTATAACATGTTTATATGTTATTGTTGTTATTGTATGTATTAAAATTTAGAGTATAATTTAAATAAGCCAATCGAGTGAGAGATAAATTGTCATCCCAATCATGCGTCACCGTTCACCATCTTAATCTCATATGATACCTTTCCTCCACTACCTCAAAACCAGAACTTCAAACAGTTTGAAAATCAAATCAAATTAAATAATTGACCTTTGTAAAAGAAAAGATTATTTCAAATAGTTAGGAAACAATGGTACAAACTATATTCGAAGATATCTAGGTTCTAGTATGAGAACTCTGTTATAAAGGTTATCTCTTGCCTGCCCATCGATATGATTTTAGTTTAGACTCACTGTAAAACTGAAAACACCGTTAGTCTCGTCACGGGAGAAAAGAGGGAGGTTTTCTCCATGACCACACTTCCGCATGAGAATAAGTATATTGGTTTGCAAATGATAATGTATGTAATTAATGAGTGAGCAAGAACCAACGTGTTGTTACCTGGGGGTGAGGTCCTTTCTTTATAGCCGGAGAGATGTGTGCAGGAGATGAGCTGATTGGCCTTGGGCCTAGAAGCGACAACCAAGAATATCCATTATGTCTCTTCTGCCACGACCGTTAGTGATCCCTGGCAGGAAGTGTAACGCACCGTATTTTTTATTATTTTTCTAGATGATAATAATAATAATAATAATAATAATAGTAATAATAATAATAATAAACAAAATAAATTCGACGTTTTATGAAGCTTACACTTGAAATCGGATCTCGTCGGTACGTTCGGGCCACTCAAAAACGTTAGATCGGGTTAACAGGCTTTGGCCCAACACACCACCTAAACCTAACTAAACCCTAAACCTAATTTCAAATAAATAAAACCCCACACCCTCACACATTTCACAACCTGCCCCCTTCTCCTTTCCCGCCTGCACACAACCCTCGCCCCCCCATCCCTGATCTCCCCTGCAGTTCCATCGACACCCTTTCACCTCTACAGCCGCACCCACTCACCCCTCACACTCGCACACCCCCTGCAATCTCTTAAACCCGACACACACACACCCGCTTAGATGCTTACAGAGAGAGAGAGGGAGCTGTGAGGGGAGAGAGACTAGATAGAGCGACGGCGTGGCGGCGGAGCAGCGGCGCGGCTGCGACGATGCATCGGTTCAGCAACGGCGGTGCAGCAGCGGCGGCGGTTTCGATCGATGGCGGCAGCAGCCGTCACCTCCAGCGGGCGATGGTGGTGGTGGGTGACTCAAACGAAACATAGCAGCGGCGGCAGCAGGCTCGACGGCAGCAACACCAGCATCATGTTCGTCTCCAAAACCTCCGGTAAACACCTCTAAGCTTGTTCTTTCCCTTTTTCTTTCAGATCTGTAAAGATCCGCGTCTCCGGCCCCGTTTGGTTTCGTTTCAGGTGGTGCCGGCATGGCCTACGGCGGCGGTAGTAGTTCATCACGGCGGCAGTGATGGTGGTGGCCTCCATTTTGTGACTCGGTTCTCCGAGTCGACTCGGTTCAGGCTTGATTCGGATTCGGGTTCTGCTTAATCTCAACTCAAGCCTCGGTTCAGGTGCGTGTCTCACTCGGTTCGTATTCCGTTTCAGGTTAACTCATTATCAATTGATGGTTAAATTCTGATTTCGATCGGCTCGTTTCTGTTCAGATTGGTTCGACTTCCGATTCTGTTTTTGGCTTGGGCTCTTGTCGGGTCAGCTGTGGTTTCAGCAGACTCGG
The DNA here is from genome assembly GCA_947069175.1 of Scalesia atractyloides. NCBI lineage: Eukaryota > Viridiplantae > Streptophyta > Magnoliopsida > Asterales > Asteraceae > Scalesia > Scalesia atractyloides. The sequence goes on along the minus strand of CAMTDV010000116.1, from coordinate 85,593,369 downwards.
GTCAACCCGGTTAGACCTGGTCAAGCTCGGGTCTGGTCAAACAGTCAAACAATCCACGGGTCAGCTCCGGGTCGAATCTCGGTTCAGTCAAGTTCATGGCTCATGTTCAGCGGGTTCGGGTCTCGGTGCAGAGGTTCGGGTCAGCAGTGAGTCAATGAAGGTTTTGGATTCGGTTCGGGTCAACACTAGTCAACAGCCGTCTTGGTTCGTTTCAGGTTCGAGTCTCTTATTCTATTTTGTTTCCGATTTAGTCAGTTTCGTGTCTCAACTCGACGGTTGTTTTGTCGTTTCAGTTGGCTCGGCTTTCACGACACAAGTTAACTCGGTTCGGTTTAGTGCGACTCGGCTTAGCTTCAGTCAAAAAGTCAAACCTGGTCAACTGTCGGGTCAACGATCTAGAAACGAGGCCCGGTATAGCAATGACGTGTATATTAAACCTTGTTATTCCATATTCATTTATCGTTTTAATTGTGTAACCTAATTTTATATATAATTTGGAAACATAAGTAGGATATGTAAATATATATTTGTATTGTTTGATAAAATTGTTGAGTTTTGAAAATGTTATCGACAACTAGATTGTCGGGATCATCCAAAACAAGAGGAAACTCTGCCCGTTTATCGAAAAAAATAAATATACTTATTTCCTACACTTCCGGCAATATATATATATTTTCACTTTATGCTTTTCGACAAAACACATTTATTCATTACACCGTTCAACAACATATTTATTTAATAATCCTTTCGACAAAGTATATATCTATTTAACGACAAGATATACTCATATTATTCCTTCCGGCAAAATAAATATATATTATATACTTTTCGAAAATTATACTTCTCTAACGGCAATATATATCTATATTACGTGTTTCCGACAAACAATATATACTTATCTATTATTCTTTTCGTTAAAAAAAATACATATACGTCTATTATCCCGTTTCGTCAAAATATGCTTTTATCTACTTTCTTTTCGCCAAAATATATATATATATTGTATTATTTTGATAACACTTTTACGGCACTTTTGACGAATTTAACTTTAGAGTCGTTACACAAATCCCGTGCTAAACGTACACGTACCTTCAACTCCGATTCGATTATTCATCCATGTTCGTTGTCATTTAAGGTGGCATTGGTGTCCCTTTCTCCCACTCATCCACTCGTCGTGGAATTTCCAAGAAGACTTAGCAATTCTGTGAGTACACTCGACCCACATTTGTTTTATATCACTTTTTGGGTGTAACATGTTTCCATATACAAAAATCACAAACACTTAAACTTTATGAAACGCACAAACAATCCTATACACATGACTACTTGAATCGTATACTTGTTGCTTGTCTGGGGATAAACGTTGTGCTGTGCTTTAGTCATTAACTATTTTTAGCCTTGTTTGACATGCTTAGCGCTATAGGAATTCACGCATCCACCTCCATCGCTTAACACGTGAGGTCATGTTAAACATCGTGATTGCGTTACGGGTTTGATTATTAGCATTGCATGCCTTGATATTGCTCTTGTATAGATTTAGTTGCCATGAGGATTGTTAAAACTTTAATCGTATACGTATGCTATGCTTAAACTTGTGTACTCGCCTTTGCTTTTGCATTGACTTTATTTTAAAACATGTTACAGGTTGAAGGAGATGACGCTATGAAAACAATATAGCAAGGACTAGATACACACAAATTAGACGTTAGGTTTAATGTCGACGTGTCATTTTTGTTATAACTTTGCAAATGTTAGATTGTTCTTTGTTTTGCTACATTGATGTATTTGACAATTCTTATGAAATGAAATATGGTTTAATTAATTATTGTCACTTAATAATGTTGTGAGCAATGAGCAATCTCGTTTTCGTCTCATCCCGATGTTTCCGCCATCGGTTGGGGTGTTACAGGAAGAGCGTTTGGCACACGATGGATGGGGCCACGTGTCATGACAGTTGTCCTTGTTGTCTTGTCTGTCATCAGCCGTTAGTGGAGATTGTGTGACAGTCGCTGGCATGAGCTGGTTGGTGCTACGAGTACGTCCTTGTGTACTTTTTGTCCTTTGCACGACTGATCATCGTGCAACGTGGTTTGGCACAACTTGCTGAGCGCCTATTGGGTCACAGCTTGGCCACTTATACCTTTGTACTTGATCCATGCCTCTTTGCGCTTCTCCTTACCGCGTGGCCTTATCAGTGCTTTTTGGCCAGCGTGACTTATAGGGATCAAGTTCTTTTTTCAAGACTAAGTACGAGTTCCTCTCGCCTTAGTCTTGGCCTTGTGTGCAACTCCCAAAAGGGCTAGATAGTCGGCGCCAGGTCTTAGGAAGTCGCAGCTATAAGCTTACTTAATTAGCGAAGGATTTAGGACCTGCGCTTTCAGGTTTAACTTGCTGTTGCGCGAGGTGCGTAAGGTTTGTTAAGCAACCTGCTGTCTTCAAGGTTGGCGTACCGTTGCACATAGCGCGCAAGGTAAGTGACCTGTTATCATTATGAGGGTATGGTATCCTGCGTAAGCGCATGGTTTTTGGGACCATATCCCTCCAAATACAAAAGCCCTAGCTAAATTCAAACAATCAAACGTACCAAAAAGAAGAAAAACATGGTGATGGCAAAGGTGACATGTCAGGACAATGGATAGGTTGCTGGGTGTGGTTTAAAGCCCCAGAGGCTTTATAGTGCCACGTAAGAGCCATTTATGCATCACATAAGCATGGGGCTTTATCGTTAACTTGCACGGTGTGGTTTAAAGAACCTTTAAAAGCCTCTATTAAACAAAATACAAAAAAGCAAAAAAAATGATTAGTTAAAAACAATGGGCCCCACCTACACATGTCTTAGTGCTCGTTATTGGGATGAAGCCCTCTCCATAGCCCCCTCCCCCCCCCCCTTTTGCGCCTAGGAAATGGGGAAGGGCGCTATAGGACACTATTGATGATGATGTGGTGGGGGCGGTATACCACACCCACCAGCCTTAGAGTGGTGACAACTGATACTCTGATAGGTGATTTGAAGAGAAAGTAATGAACGGCGTATTTTTGTAGAGAAAAAAATAAATAAACAATCAGTTTAGTAATATATAAACAAAAAAACCAGAATGTTGTCTTATTCCTTGTACAAAAAGTCATTTAAAGTCTTTAAATTTGTTACATCAACAAATAAGTTCTTAAGTTCATTACACATGAAATTTTATATAACACGCTTACTACATTTTTAAGCAATTCTACCAATGCGTGATTCCTAAAAGCCCTAAAAAGGGCTTGAAAGCAACCGAGCATCAGGCTGAGTTGGTTTTAACATTATGAGTTAATAATATAGTAGAAATATGAGCTTCAGTCTTAGGCCACACGGAGTGGTGCAACATCATGCCCTTCGACGGCATGTGGCGACCACAGGCCCACCACTCCGCGCAATATGGCATCTTGGATCGGCGATATGAACTGGGAAAGTTCTGCCCACCACATGTTGTGTACCACAACCAAAAATATATTTGGACAGTTGTGAACTTGTGCATCGTTGTTCACCACGTCAAAAAGGACCTACGGCCAAAAAAGTGTGACCGATGCAAGTGATACACTTTGAATATCAGTTGTTAACATTTTAGTTATGATTATAAGAGGGCAAACAGCATGAAAATGTTATGTTCATATACAGTCGCGGACGTAGAACTTTTTGTTGTCGAGGGGTCATCATAAGACTCTTTTTTCTACCAGTTACAACTAGAGGGTCCAAAACATGTTTTTTCCTAGAAAAATCTCTGATTTTATATTTTATAATCTAACAAATTTCAATGCCCGGGAATCAACGGACCCTCTTGACCCGCCTCTAGTTCCGGCCATTGAAAACAAGGATGTTTTTGCCACTGCAATTATTTCTGTGTATCAAAGCTATTACTAAGAACTGTGATTACAAATGGTATAATTTTCCAAGTATAATGGTTTAGGTCTTCTCTAACCACAATGTTTTTTTTAATGCTGATGCTGAATGCAACAATTACTACTGAGATGCAACTGTAAATGACATTTGTTCAAGAGATTGCAACTGTAAATGACGATTGTATTATGCTCAAGAGATTGCAACTGTAAATGACATTTGTTGATTTTTCGACTTAGGTGAATGAATCTCTTTCATGATATCCATTTGGTTCTCCATCAACCCTTCCTTAAATCTCTTACAGTGGTGGATCCAGACCTGTTTCGTGGGTTTACTGAACCCACTCGGTTTGGAAAAAAAATGGGAAAAATAGTGAGAACCTTTTATTATTTGAAAAAAGTTAGTGAGAATCTACCAAAACGAACCCATTGAAAAAAGTTTTTGGATCTGCCACTGATCTCTTATCGAATGCTAATATATCATTGAACTTTGAGGTTATTTGGCTCCTGTAATATGGGCTTCGATAAAGAAATGGGTCCTATCTATTAATGTTTTCAACTTTAAATTACATTGGTTGCAACCATTAAATCATATATCATAGATCACTTTTGTGACTATTTGCTAGAATTGTGAATAAAAAGATAGCTGGACAACTAAGAATCTCAATCATATTACCTAGGCAAGGAAAATTTAGGTAACATAATAGTTTTCTTGTGCATTTTTCACGGGTTAGGTTGATCCGATTTTTTTTTTCTCTTAATCTGATCGAGTATGAAGTTTATATTATTTTCAAATAATTATCTAGTTTTCTTGAATAAAATAGTTTATGCAGCAAAAATACACTTTCAAGTTAGAATTTTCGATTTGAATCATCAGAAATAATAAAAATAACCCATTCTGGGTTGAAATGGCAACCTCTAACATTGACTATTCTCACACTTTATGTGAATGTCTTCCCCTATTGTAATATGACAGGTGTTTGATGATTTTGTTATCGGGTTCCCCCCTTACCGGAAAGAATAATGTCCCAAAACAGAACCTGCTGCCACAGCAGTGGCGGATCCAGAAACTTCTTTTGGTGGGTTTGTTTTGATAGATTCTCACTATTTTTTTCCAAATCATACCAAGTTCTCACTATTTTTTTTTTCATTTTGTCCAAACCGAGTGGGTTCATATGAGCCCACAAAACAAGGCTGGATCCGCCACTGTGCCACATGAGGTAAATACTAATCGCTTTAAGTAGTAGTTTACTGTCAAAAATTCACAGGGGTAACATGCTTATTCATGTAAATTCTGTTGCATGTTATTCTTGTCTGGCCAAAGGTTCATACTTTAGAAGAAATTGTTATCATTCATTGAAGACTTAATTAGTTAAATATGTATTTATTGTTATCATCCATATGATAATATTCTTCAGTTGAAGAAGAAGACTCCATTGAAGGACATGTAAACCACATAGCTAGGGCTGTTCACGAGCCGAGCCAAACCGAGCGGACCTTTGCTCGTGCTTGGCTCGTTTACAAACCGAACCGAGTGGAACGGCTCATTTAAAACCGAGCCTCAAATCAAACGAGCATTTTTCGAGCAGTAAATATTTCGAGCGAGCGTCGAGCGAAGTTTGACCGATTTGGACAACCGTGTTGTTCGATTTAAATTTGTTGAGAGAGATAGTGATACTGTTTGGTCTCAAGTTTGTATGTCTTTAAAAACATGCACATTTCATGGCATAATGTTTTTCTTATGAATAACAATGTTGTGGCTGACGAGTCGATGATCATATTGTACGCACAATTACGATGAGAGAAGAAGACAATCGACTTAGGGTAACGACATGAAACATTGAGGTGATGAACAGCCTGTCATTTATCAGTTTAGGGTTTAACTTTTAGATTTTATATTAATTTTTTATTGGCGTGGTTGGGCTAGTACGTATAGATATAGTTTTAACTTTGTATACAGTGGACCAAAATCTAATAGTGTGGTATATATAAAACTATAAATTTAATTTATATATAAGTATATATGTATGTGTAATGTGTGTATATATATAGGGTGTGTGTATATATATTATATTTGTGTATATACATGTTCATATATGTATGTGTACATGTATATATATATTAATTAAAAATAATAATTCGAGCCGAACCGAGCCGAGCCGCGGACCTTTACTCATGCTTGGCTCGTTTACAAACCAAACCGAGCAGAGCAGCTCGTTTACACCCGAGCATCAAATCGAACAAGCAATTTCCGAACAAGCGTCGAGCGATTTGAGCGGCCCTACACATAGCTACACTGTGGATATGGGACTTGAAGATTGCAAAGAAATAAAGTTGAATAATAAAGGTAGTACTCCTCTTAATCAATCCTCGGTTGAAATTCAACATGTATATCTCCATTGGCATTTATTTTCAATTCTAAGCAATTGTTTGAAATAAAAAGATATTTATTTTTAGTTAATTCGCTTTTCTTGAAGCTTGTTCACTAACTCCCAATGCTATATATATATATATATCACTAACCCTCTAAAAATGAATCTTTTTTCTTGAACAGGAGCAGGAGCATATAACTGAAGCTGGAAGTGAAGTTTTATGTGAAAGATCTCCGGTGTGAATGATCCATGTCTCGAGACTGTAAGTAATACCGTTGACTCATCTACTCGATCAAAGTGTTTCGAGGTTTCTAGCAAGCTTATGACTATATCTATGAATAGTAAAAATAGTTTTTTTGCGGAAAACTATTCATAGTCTCGAGATTGTAAGAATAGTAAGTTTAAATGTATTTCTTATAATTGTCAACATTTATTTATACACCCTATGCGTCATCACTGTTAAAAATAATACATCTTGTTTCACTTTTATATATTTGTTACGTTTATATTTGATACTTATAACTCATCATGTTTTATGTTTTGTCACATGTTCACAATAATGGGCTTGATAAAAGTTATGGGCTGTGTGTTTCACGTCTGGGCCAGGACACGGCCCGACGCATCCTCCAAGTAATACCGGGCTGATCGTGGGCTAGCAGGTTAAGGATTTCATCGTGGGCTATAGCTGATTGAAGGACTTCTTGGGCTAGCCTTCCTCACTAACTCTTTCAATTGTTGTGGATTCACATAGGTTTGGTTTCAAGCAAACATCTCGTAGAATGATTAGTAGGTAATCAACTGTCAAATTTAACAGATAAATAACTTAGTTATAGTATTCAAACGTTAAAAAAAATGCTTACACTGCCCCTATTATGAAAATATAGCAACATGTGTTTGTCCATACTAAAGGGAAAGTCACCTTGGTTGTAGACCGTTGATGGAGATGCATCACCATTTAGAAACTTCAATGTAAAAAACTTAAATCAAACTGAATAAGTATGTAAAACAAGATATGGAAAATTAGTACGTTGGTCAGGTTGGGTACATATTAGGACAAGTATACTTTAAGTGCTTGTATATAATTGAGTCAAATATAGGGCTGTTCTAATTGCTCGGCACTCGACACTCATTCGATACTCGCTTGAGAAATGCTCGGAATTTGCTCGTTCGATTCAGCTCCATTAAAAAACGCTCGGTTCGGATCGGCTTGGTTTGTAAACGAACCAAGCACGATCAAAGGTCCGCTAAGTTTGGTTCGGCTTGGTTGGCTTGATTTATTTTTTTCATATATATATATATGTGTGTGTGTATCATTTTTACTAGAGACCCGCATTAACAATGTTTGGTCCAAGATCCAAATAGAGCTCATTTAAGTAATTAGAATTGAAATCCAATACCAATAGTCCATTGTCTAATACTTAAATATCCATTTGAGTAATTGAGTCAAAATTTCAAATACTAACATGTGAAGCATCGATCAATACTCAAGTCACAACTCGCCATTCGATTAAGAAGTACAAGACCCTAATCAAAACCCCCATTGGCCATCATTATGCGATCTCTCCATCAGCCACTCGCCAAGACGCCAACTCGCGAGGGTTTTGCTTCAATCGGTTCATTCAATTTCAAACTTCTGATAGAACACGGGTATGTTTCGATCGGTCGACGATTTATCTTCCCGCTTAGTTAATCTCGATAGTAGTAGTTCAGTGTTTTTGTATTCCCTTTTATTTGTTAAATTTTTACTTGTCTTCTATTGGACGAAACATCAGGGACGAAAACCACACTTTATTCTAATAACTAGCACCCCCATCAGCACTTTCCTTGTTTGTTCTGTGACGCTCGATACTCGCTCGAGGTTCGTTCGAAAAATGCTCGGATTGAAAGATTCTCGCTCGACTTCGGCTCGGTTGAAAAAACGCTCGGTTCGGTTTGTTAACGAACCGAGTACGAGCAAAGGTCTGATCGATTCAGTTCGGCTGATGAACAACCATAGTCAAATATGATTGCAAACATAATAATATTCCTATACTAATCTGTTCATGTGTATTTACATGATATTGGACGACTTTAGACCTGTATTGAGTGCAAACCAATCACCTCCATTTAGTCAATAATGCATTTTATTTTATTCCAAAGAAAATGGGGGAGAAAATAATGATGATGAACATACACTACTTAACATCATGAAAACCTATATACAATATGCTTTGATTTATCTGGAGGAGTAACTCATACTTGGAGTTAAACAAGAAGACACTATGTACTAAAATTTTCTTTTTCAAACTTCTCCATCAAGTGACATGCATGTTATAAACAACTTTTAATAACAGTCATAACAATAAAGAAACAAACAACAATGGTAGTTAACCAGTATGCACCGACTTAACATATTTTCTTTATAATAGAAAATTATAGAACAAGGTTTGTATATAAAACAAAGATTCTTCTTAATTTTTGAAGACGTTGTTTATAATTTGGGTCTTTAGGGTGAAGATTTAGTTACCTTAAATAACAAGAAAATAAAAATAAATTATTTTGATATTCAACCGGATAAACGGGCATCAAACCTCATACTCGTTTTAAACGCGCGCGCAAAAAAAAGGTAAGAAGAAACTAATCCCATAACTGATCACACACCTGATTACCCTACCCAACACCCGTCTCAAATATATATTGGGTTTCGAGTTTACCCATCAAGTTTGAGTTCAATTGTTGTCTTTTATTTATTTCTTTTTTATTATTTTTTTTAATGTTTTAAAGGGTGTTCCTAAGATTTTTTTCAAATATCAAAGCAACATCAAAATGTTTTTCTATAATTTTTCGCTATTGTTTTATTTTTATTTTTACTAGCTTCTAAATCCGTATATTACACGGATTAATATTAAAAACTTAGGTTGAATAATATTTTACTATTTTAGGTTGACTTTGGTCAATAGTGGTTTCAGTTGTAATTATCAGGTGTTGTTCTATGCAGATAAACTTTGTGGATCAGAATAGACTGTAACATCCGTAAAAAACGGATTTACCAAACCCGCTCCGTTTATCAACCGAACAGTCAGTCAAAAATTTCCTTGCGAATTAAATGCCCAAAATATTTTTAAACGATCCGTAACCAATTATTATACGGGAATATATATTTAGTTTTTGAAAAACTGTCAAAAATCGCAAAATAAAAATATTATACCTCTGCCGGGTTTCGAACCCGGGTCTGTACCGAACCAGCAAACAGAATTATCTCTCAACACACAAACCACTGCGCCACTTGCTTTGTTTGTTAAATATTGAAATCATTTAATTGATAAAGTGACTTTACGAATTCAAAACCGGCGCCCAAACAGTTCAGTCGTCGGAATCCCGGAAATCTCGCGAGTCTTAACTACAACTTACGTTATAACGTAAACCTTTAACCAGACATCGGTTATAACCGATGTTTGAAGTCCGCGACCAAACCATAACCGCCGGAGTTTTTATGATATACGAACACAGTCGGAAATCAGACCAGATTCTTCAACGATTTGCCTTATAAATTCACCCACAACCGACTGCAAACCTTTTCGCCCAAAAACACACCTTTTCTCGGCGTAATTCTACTCGCCGGAATTTCCCTGCTCATCGCCGGAAAACCGATTTCCTTATTTCTGAACCTCACTGAGCCCCTGAAGCTTATACCGGAGATACCCATACTTTTTCCAAGCTTTCCGGAGACTTGCTGCTGCAAGACACCTGACGCCGGAGTTGATTGCTGTCGCCGGAGTTCTGCCGGAAAACAGAGGGTTCAGTCGGTATACCTCTTTCACTTATTTTCTTTATCTTTTCACCCTTATCTTACCTTAATGGACTGTAAAACACTAATAAACCGATAAAAACTTTGAACCAGTCGATTTCCGAATTCTGGTTCAACCTTGATGAAGAAGACGATGTATTTCCGTATCCTATAAGTTTAATATAAATCATGAAATTAATCGGGTTAGACACACAGTCCAGCGGTGGACTGTGTGCACATAAAACGCTAAACGTCTCAAGTTCGATTCCCGTTTCACACACGCTGCCTTAATAAAAATCAAATTTTTGTTTAACTGAACCGGAATCGTCATTGGTATATGTTAAGTATATTGATAACCGGAATAATAACCAAGTTAGACACACAGTCCAGCGGTGGACTGTGTGTTTGTTTATATCACTGGTCACGAGTTCGAGTCCGGTCTTCTGCACCGACTCGGACAATTATCTCTTCTTTTTAAATAAGGCAGAAAAGGAAATAACTAATTAGTATTTAAGTATAATAAAAATCGAATTATATAACATGTTGAACACACAGTCCAGCGGTGGACTGTGTGTTAGATTAAACCACAGGTCCCGGGTTCGAGACCTGTGGAGTGCATGTCCGATTCGCTTAAAACTGTTTTTAAAATAAAATGATTTTCGGTTTAAATTAATTAATATATATATATAATTAAAATCAGATATATAACGGGTTAGACACGTAGCTCAGTTGGTAGAGCTGCGTGCACGCGTACGGGAGGTCTCGGGTTCGAGCCTCACTCAGCGCACAATAATATGCCATCGAACCGGTCAACGGTCAGGTCAACGGTCAACGGGCCAGTCAACGGTCAGAAAAAAATAATTTTTTTTTATTATTTTTATTTAATTATTTTAATTAAAAATCAATTATAAATACTTAAAAATAACATTTTTAAGGTTAGAAAATAGCCTCAAACTCACAAAAATACACCCAACAATCCTACTAAAATAGTTTAATAAAATCCGTTTACTTACCAAACCATAATGCGATTTATCTAGGTTAAACTCACTCGTGGTTAAAATCACTTCGCGTGCATTCAACGTCATCAACCGAACGCACCCACTGTGGGTGAATCTTACAATTCCCCCTTTTAAATTACACGTTTTGGGGTGTGTCATGTGTTATGAAAATAACTAATTTATTTATTTAAACTTGTGCCATACCACATCATGACTTAAACTTAGATTGTTTTTATTGTTGTGATTTACTTATATTCCTGTTGTCAAATTATATGAAACTCATACATTAAGCCCATCAGTTCCTCGTGGGAGACGAGTAGAACATCGCGTGCTTCAATTCAAATTCATTATTGTTCATGTGTGTATCATTGAGTTTATATTGTTTGTAGTTGTGTCATTCATATTATCATGTTTATGCAATTCATTCATCAGGCCCCTCAGTTCCTCGTGAGAGACGAGTTGAGCATCGCGTGCCTCTAATTGTTCCATTATTGTTCATGAGTGTTTCATTTAACATCTTATGATTGTTGATTAAGTTACATCTATTTTTACTCATGTTTGGTTGTGCACATATTTCATAATCAATTTAAATAAATTTGTTCAAATGTTTTCCATAGGATTCACTCGCCAACATTATGTTGATCCAAAAAAACCTTTTTACACATGATACAGGTGAACAGGTTGAAGCAAGGAAAACATAGGATATGCCTTAGAAGAGAACAAAGAAGTTTAGATTGTTAGTTAGATCATGTTGTAACATTATTGTAAATTTTCATTTAATTTGTATTAATGAATATGAAACGCTTAATAAATGTCATGAGCTTTGATGATAACCCAATCATGCCCCGATCACCTTTTCCGCTGCGGGTCGGGGTGTGACAGATTGGTATCAGAGCCATGACTATAGGGATATAGGATAGGTTATTAGACCCTTAGAGCCTATACTATAGTCTGCCTAAATTTTAATTGATTAGATGGTTACATACAAACTTATGATATTTATTTGTTTCATATTTGTTTACATTTCAGTCAAACATACATGCTTATATACATATTCATTATACATATATACATATCCATTATACATATATCGATGTTCATGTATTCAATTTATTTTCATACTCTCATTATCCAAAGATTTTGTGCAATTTTCAAATCTCATCAAAGTAAGTTCTGCGACGGGCATGTAGTAACTGGAAGGGTACAAGTACCGATAGTCGGAACGTCCTGTCTAGGCTGGCATTCGTATAAATCCAATATAACGGACCAGTTTGCCTACCTGGGGACCAACGATGAGAGTACGAAGGACCTATTAGGCCAAAGCATGCCACACCAAACGTCGTTCGAAATAACCCTACTTTGAGGTGTCACCGTGTCTACACCTGGACACATTCCAAACATCACACGTTGTATACATATTTCTCGATTTTCTCCGGGTTTTTGTGTACGCAACCAGGCAGAAACCGTGCGAACCATATGAAAAACCGGTATTCATGGGGGCCCACATGATTACACAGGTAAAGTATGGCGGCATGAAGGGCCTAACAGCGAGCAAAGCCCAAGACATCCTATGGATGTAGTATTTTTCTATAATTATTTTATGAATGTTCATTCTTGAATGCGACCCATGGTCTCAAAAGCATCCAACTCATACTTTTGCCATGTATTCCTTGTAGATGTCTTCTAACCTCGCCCGTAGGAAGACGAGAGCAAGAAAAGCCCACGAACGCATGGCTGCCTTAATCGCTCAACAAATGGCTGCCGTAATACCCAACATTGTAATCCAAATTCAACAAGCACTCACCGATAATCCTATCAATCAAGCAAACCAAAACATTTTCAACTCTCCCCCAAATACCATTAAATGCACCTACAAGCATTTCAAATCATGCGACCCTCCGAAATACAAAGGGACTGAAGGCGTCACCGCTCTCCTCCATTGGTTTGAAGAAATGGAGAACACATTTCTAAATTGCGATTGCCCTGACGATCGCAAAGTGCGATATGCTACCGGTCGATTATATGGGATAGCACTTACTTGGTGGAATACAGAGAAGGCAAAACGAGGTGTTGAAGATGCTATGACCTTAACTTGGAACGAATTGAAGGAAATCATGACCAGACGATTTTGCCCAAGGAGCGAAATCAAGAAGTTAGAAGATGAATTTTACTCATTGAAGCAAATGGAAGGAGACCACATCACCTACAACAAAAGATTCCTCGAATTACATCAAATGGTTCCCAACATGTTTACTCCCCTCTACCGTTTGATAGAGCACTACATTCGTGGTCTTCCGTCAAAGATTCAAGACCCTGTAATTAGTACCAAGCCTGCAACTTTGGAAGCAGCAATGGAGCTAGCAACAGAGCTCACCGAGAACCGAATCCGAAACAAAGACTTCAAGGAGGAGAAGAAGAAGGGTAAAGAATCGACTGAAACCTCCGACTCCACTCAAACCGAATCCCCTTCTCAACCCAATCCTAAGAGAAGAAGAGTCGGGCGACTTTTCGCTGCTACTCAACGAAATCAACCAGTTTTACACGCCATACCCATCCGAGCTATCCCAATCACCCAAGTGGCACCCAACTCAACTTACCCAAATAAGAAACCATATCTTGGACCTCACCCTCGATGCAACAACTGTTTTTATCACCATCCCCATACCCTACTTTGTCGTCTATGTACAATTTGTGGACGCTATGGTCATTTGAGCAATGTTTGTCGCACCTTTCAAAACCAAACCTTTTCCCCTACTCAAAACATGGCCCAAACCTATCAACAACCCCAATACCCCATGTTCCCATATGCTCGAGCTTGCTTCAATTGTGGCGACCCTACCCACTTTAGAAACACATGCCCTCAATTGGTTAACGTTGTCAACACTCAAGCCCAATCAAACCCAGTTAACCAAGTAAACCAAGAAAACCCAACCACTATGCCACCAGCAAGAGAAAGAGTCTTCAATATCAACGCCAATCCTGTCGAAGATAATGACGGCCCAGATGAAGATACTCAACTTGTCCTCTTCGCCGAAGATCCAGATTCAATTCCTATCGTTTAGTTTTATGTTTTTCTTTATCACATGTGTAGACTGTTAGAGTAATTATGGTATATTATATATTATATATTGTTTTCAGTATATGCTTTTGCTGAGGCCGCAGCTCCCCATCCATCGAGGTTGAGTTTGATCCCCATTTTATTATGCGGTTGATCAGGGCGTGCCTGCACGATCGGCTCCGTTTGTTTGAGCCTTGATCGGTTATTTCATTTTACATTTCAATACATGCAATACGTTCGGCTCCGTTTGATTGAGCCTTGAGTGCATATTTCAATTTACATTTCCAGTTCATGCGATACGTTCGGCTCCGTTTGATTGAGCCTTGAGCGCACATTTCAATTTACATTTCCAGTTCATGCAATACGTTCGGCTCCGTTTGATTGAGCCTTGAGCGCACAGACAATTTCATTATCAGTATCTTGTGGTTGTGGTGTTTGTAGTAGATTCGCATCGAACTAACCATAACTTGCGGATAAAGTCAATGAAAGTTTGACAAGGATATGGTGGATACGCCGCTGGTACTTCCTATATATAAGTATTCTTGTCAAATGATCGGAGGCATTATCAGGCGGTTATGAGAGGTTCCATGCATAGGCTGATTGTGTGATGGTTGTTTAGATTAAGTTGTTCAATTTCAGTACATTCAATACGTTCGGCTCCGTTTGATTGAGCCTTGAGCGCACATACAATTTCATATTCAGTACATTCAATACGTTCGGCTCCGTTTGATTGAGCCTTGAGCGCACAGACAATTTCATTATCAGTATCTTGTGGTTGTGGTGTTTATAGTAGAGTCGCATCGAACTAACCATAACTAGCGGATAAAGTCAATGAAAATTTGACAAGGATATGGTGGATACGCCGCTGGTACTTCCTATATATAAGTATTCTTGTCAAATGATCGGAGGCATTATCAGGCGGTTATGAGAGGTTCCATGCATAGGCTGTTTGTGTGGTTAAGTTATTCATTTACAGTACATGCAATACGCTCGGCTCCGTTTGATTGAGCCTTGAGCACACAATTTCAATTTCAGTACATTCAATACGTTCGGCTCCGTTTGATTGAGCCTTGAGCGCACATCCATTTCATTTTTCAGTACATGCAATACGATCGGCTCCGTTCGATTGAGCCTTGATCGCCCAGATATATTTCATTTCAGTATTTTATGTTTGTTGTATTGGTTGTAGAGTTATAGGACTAATCATAATTCACTGATAAAACCAATGAAAATTTGACAAGAATATGGTGGATACGCCGCTGGTACTTCCTATATATAGGTATTCTTGTCAAAGGATCAGAGGCATTATCGGACGGTTATGAGAAGTTCTATGTAGGATTTATTAGTTTCTTGGTAACCAATCATAACTTGTGGATAAAACTAATGAAAATTTGGCAAGAATATGGTGGATACGCTGCTGGTACTTCCTATATATAAGTATTCTTGCCAAAGGATCAGAGGCATTATCAGGCGGTTATGAGAAGTTCCATGTAGGATTTAGTATTGCCTTGGTTGGAATTTGTGTTACATTTACATCATCATGCTATTTAAAGAGATTGGATTGTGATCCATTTCTACATAAACTAACCTCTCCATCATAACAAACGAGAGAGGAACTTCCATCATTCAAACATATATGCTATCAGAATGTGGATTCAAATATTTGCTGTTGTGTTTATTCATGTTCAAATATTTGCTGATGTGTTTATTCATGTTCGAATATGAGCTGTTGTGTTTACCTATGTTCAAATATCAGCTGTTGTGTTTTTATTTATGTTCCATATAGGTTGTAGTGTTAGAAGTTTTGCCTTAGGATATAACCATACTTTCCCAAACGTATCTAAACTCTTATGCATGATATCATTTTTTAGCAAATCATTTCTGCTTATCAATACTTATACAGTAGGCAACAAAAAGCGATTCCTGAATATGGTACTTAACCCTTACAAGGAACGTTACCGCCTCGAACAAAAACTTAAGCCCTTATTTTGTTAAGCATACAACTGTCAAACAAAACATCATCATTCTTTTAGTCAAATATATCACAATTTAAATTTCGGGACGAAATTTCTAAAAAGCAGGGGATACTGTAACATCCGTCAAAAACGGATTTACCAAACCCGCTCCGTTTATCAACCGAACAGTCAGTCAAAAATTTCCTTGCGAATTAAATGCCCAAAATATTTTTAAACGATCCGTAACCAATTATTATACGGGAATATATATTTAGTTTTTGAAAAACTGTCAAAAATCGCAAAATAAAAATATTATACCTCTGCCGGGTTTCGAACCCGGGTCTGTACCGAACCAGCAAACAGAATTATCTCTCAACACACAAACCACTGCGCCACTTGCTTTGTTTGTTAAATATTGAAATCATTTAATTGATAAAGTGACTTTACGAATTCAAAACCGGCGCCCAAACAGTTCAGTCGTCGGAATCCCGGAAATCTCGCGAGTCTTAACTACAACTTACGTTATAACGTAAACCTTTAACCAGACATCGGTTATAACCGATGTTTGAAGTCCGCGACCAAACCATAACCGCCGGAGTTTTTATGATATACGAACACAGTCGGAAATCAGACCAGATTCTTCAACGATTTGCCTTATAAATTCACCCACAACCGACTGCAAACCTTTTCGCCCAAAAACACACCTTTTCTCGGCGTAATTCTACTCGCCGGAATTTCCCTGCTCATCGCCGGAAAACCGATTTCCTTATTTCTGAACCTCACTGAGCCCCTGAAGCTTATACCGGAGATACCCATACTTTTTCCAAGCTTTCCGGAGACTTGCTGCTGCAAGACACCTGACGCCGGAGTTGATTGCTGTCGCCGGAGTTCTGCCGGAAAACAGAGGGTTCAGTCGGTATACCTCTTTCACTTATTTTCTTTATCTTTTCACCCTTATCTTACCTTAATGGACTGTAAAACACTAATAAACCGATAAAAACTTTGAACCAGTCGATTTCCGAATTCTGGTTCAACCTTGATGAAGAAGACGATGTATTTCCGTATCCTATAAGTTTAATATAAATCATGAAATTAATCGGGTTAGACACACAGTCCAGCGGTGGACTGTGTGCACATAAAACGCTAAACGTCTCAAGTTCGATTCCTGTTTCACACACGCTGCCTTAATAAAAATCAAATTTTTGTTTAACTGAACCGGAATCGTCATTGGTATATGTTAAGTATATTGATAACCGGAATAATAACCAAGTTAGACACACAGTCCAGCGGTGGACTGTGTGTTTGTTTATATCACTGGTCACGAGTTCGAGTCCGGTCTTCTGCACCGACTCGGACAATTATCTCTTCTTTTTAAATAAGGCAGAAAAGGAAATAACTAATTAGTATTTAAGTATAATAAAAATCGAATTATATAACATGTTGAACACACAGTCCAGCGGTGGACTGTGTGTTAGATTAAACCACAGGTCCCGGGTTCGAGACCTGTGGAGTGCATGTCCGATTCGCTTAAAACTGTTTTTAAAATAAAATGATTTTCGGTTTAAATTAATTAATATATATATATAATTAAAATCAGATATATAACGGGTTAGACACGTAGCTCAGTTGGTAGAGCTGCGTGCACGCGTACGGGAGGTCTCGGGTTCGAGCCTCACTCAGCGCACAATAATATGCCATCGAACCGGTCAACGGTCAGGTCAACGGTCAACGGGCCGGTCAACGGTCAGAAAAAATAATCTTTTTTTATTATTTTTATTTAATTATTTTAATTAAAAATCAATTATAAATACTTAAAAATAACATTTTTAAGGTTAGAAAATAGCCTCAAACTCACAAAAATACACCCAACAATCATACTAAAATAGTTTAATAAAATCCGTTTACTTACCAAACCATAATGCGATTTATCTAGGTTAAACTCACTCGTGGTTAAAACCACTTCGCGTGCATTCAACGTCATCAACCGAACGCACCCACTGTGGGTGAATCTTACAATTCCCCCTTTTAAATTACACGTTTTGGGGTGTGTCATGTGTTATGAAAATAACTAATTTATTTATTTAAACTTGTGCCATACCACATCATGACTTAAACTTAGATTGTTTTTATTGTTGTGATTTACTTATATTCCTGTTGTCAAATTATATGAAACTCATACATTAAGCCCATCAGTTCCTCGTGGGAGACGAGTAGAACATCGCGTGCTTCAATTCAAATTCATTATTGTTCATGTGTGTATCATTGAGTTTATATTGTTTGTAGTTGTGTCATTCATATTATCATGTTTATGCAATTCATTCATCAGGCCCCTCAGTTCCTCGTGAGAGACGAGTTGAGCATCGCGTGCCTCTAATTGTTCCATTATTGTTCATGAGTGTTTCATTTAACATCTTATGATTGTTGATTAAGTTACATCTATTTTTACTCATGTTTGGTTGTGCACATATTTCATAATCAATTTAAATAAATTTGTTCAAATGTTTTCCATAGGATTCACTCGCCAACATTATGTTGATCCAAAAAAACCTTTTTACACATGATACAGGTGAACAGGTTGAAGCAAGGAAAACATAGGATATGCCTTAGAAGAGAACAAAGAAGTTTAGATTGTTAGTTAGATCATGTTGTAACATTATTGTAAATTTCCATTTAATTTGTATTAATGAATATGAAACGCTTAATAAATGTCATGAGCTTTGATGATAACCCAATCATGCCCCGATCACCTTTTCCGCTGCGGGCATTTCAATGTCAAATTTGTAATCCTGTTGTACTGCTTTTGGTTTACATGTATCAACATCAACCTTGGTAGTAACTTATTCGAATTTGAATTTATCAAGATCAAAAAGTTCTCTTGGATTTTTAGGTATTTTTAAGGAAGAAAGTTTATTAAACTTTACATTTAATGTTTTTTCTATAGTCATGGTCTTTGTGTTAAACACTTTATAGGTCTTGGCTATAAAAGAATATCCAAAGAAATAACCACAATCAATTTTGGCTACAAATTTTGAAACTGAATCTTTAAGATTCAAAATAAAACATGGACAACCAAAAATTTAAAAAAAGAGATTAGTAGTTTGATATTGAACAAAATTTCATAGGCAGTCTTTTGATGATTAGGATTAATTAAGACTCTATTTTGAACATAATGCACTATTCACAACCTCTGCCCAAAAGGATAATGGAAGGCTAGAATTTGCAAGCATAGTTCATGCGGTCTCAATTAGGGTTCTATTTTTCTTTCAACAATCCCATTTTGTTCTAGTGTTCTAAAAATACTGAATTGTCTCACTATTCCTTTTGATGCATAAAATTCATCAAGATTTTGGTTTCTGAACTCTGTCCCATTGTCATTCCTAAAAATCTTCACAGGCAGATCATATTGTTTTTTATGACAAATTCCTTTAGGATACCTACAGTCTCATCTTTGGAGTGTAAAAAAATAAGTCTATGTAAACGTAGAAAAATCATCAACTATTACTAAACAATATCTCTTTTTACTTAAGCTCATGATTTTTTCCTGGGTCAAACAAATCCGTGTGCAACATTTGTAAGCATTGGGTTGTTTTGGACTCTTCAACGGGTCTATATGATGCTTTGTGTTGTTTACCTTTTAAGCAAGAAATACAATGTTCATCACATTTGAATTGTTTAGTTGGTAAACCTTCGACAACTTTTGTTTTGTGAGAGAGTTAATTGTTTGTAAATTAACATGTCCCAACCTTTTATGCCATAATTCTGTTTTTTTTTGTTGAGACAACAGAAAATAGGCATACATCTGTCCTTGGTTATCTTTTAACATGTCCACTACATAAACATTGCCACTTCTATGAGAAACAAGTTGTGCACTTCTTTTAGCTATGATTTTGTCAATCTTTTTAACTACATCAGGTCCAACAATTTTACAGGTTTTCTTAGTAGAAAATGAGCCACAACCTTTATCACTCATTTGTGAAACACCGAGTAGATTGAATTTTAAATTATCAATAAGATTAACATCTTCAAATTTTAGCCTACCAGCTTGGACAGTTTTCGACCCCAACATTTTACCTTTTGAGTTATATCCAAAAGATATATCACATCCTCCATGTGCAAGGAAGTTTGTTCGTAGAGCTTTGCATCGAGTCATGTGTCTCAATCCTTTACTATCTACATACCATAGGCTATCTAGGCATGTAAAGGCACCATTTTTGTAGCCATTAATGCACATTCACAATCAATCTAATTTTCAGTTAAGTTCTAAGGGTCATTGTTTTTTACAACTTTTGTATCAACGTTTTCACAAACTGTTGTTTGTATTTTGTTGGATGCACTCTCAACATCTTGTTTATAGAGAGTATCTTGGTTGTTTTTAACAATTCTCTTGGTTTTACTGAAATTTTCTTTTAACTCGTCCCATAGCTCTTTTGCACTATTACAATGTAATAGCTCAACATATATCTCTTCTTGGGAGCATTTACAACAATATTAAGTGCTTTGGCATTTATCTCAAATTTTTGATAATCTAGCTTAGAGTAATTTTCTGGTTTCTTTGGCTCCTGAACTTTTGGATTTCGGCATTAGGTACCCATTGACATCCTATGTTTTGTTGAACAAGCATGTGTACCATCCGACGTTGCCAGATATTATACTCTGATCTAACAAGCATCGGTGGTGTGCTACTGAAATTAAAATTATGGGAATCATGATTGTTATATGCCATTCCTTTTGTTCTTTTGAAGATAAACAGAGCATGTGTGAAAGCTTTATGAATCCAACACTTTACAACTCTGAGTTACGAACAAATTGGATCTTTGTAAACTGATCTTTGAATATCAAACTGTTAGGATCGGAGTTTGATACTTGTGGTTTCTCAACAAAAATAAGAACAAATAGTTTATAAATTAAAAGACAAATAAATGCAAACACACAAGCATGAATATATATTAACAGTTGTTCCATTGAATCTAATGATTACAAATTACAATATGGTAATTATACAATCTCCCTCTCAGCCTGATCACTCACAGATTTGTTCATACAAAAGAGGATGGTTGTGAAGTGATAAATGGATCTCTAACATGTGAGGTCTATTTATACCAAGTACAAAAGATCTGTTTGTGATTGGTTGACATCACCCTGATAGTGACATCTAACATTACTAAGAGAAAAGATTCCACATATGTTTGCAAACATCTATGGGAATCTTACATCTGATATAATACACTAGAACTTTGTTACAAGCAAACTACTGTTACATAGATGAAACATTTGATCTTCAAACTGTTGTTGCTTCATATGAAACATCTGTTTTACATGAACAGCTGTTTGGTCTTCTTGAACAAATCTTTTCTTCAACAGGTCTTTGGCCTTGATCAGTGCTTATTCTTCTTTAATAGTGGTTTTCAAGGCTTGAACAGATGTTAACATGTCTTCAACAAATGTTTTGATTAGTTTTCAAGATTTCACTATCTTTGAGAGGAAAATACTTCATCTACTGTTTATTTGTTGATCAGGCAGATCATGTTTTGGCTTTCAAATATCATTTGTTTTCTTTGTAGGTCCAATACAACTTGTTGAAACTGAGAATTGATTCGCGTTTGATTTGATGAATTGAAGTTCCAAGATCACCAAAATTCACCCTTGGTTCGTTCCTTAGCCTCCAAGACGTGTTAATTGCAAAACCCTAACATTATTCCTTAAATACAAGAGCTTAATTTGGAAATTCGCAAACTAAATCTGACCCTTGCGTTTAAAACGCTAATCTGCCCATCCTGACTTTGAACGCCCAACTAAAATGCTAAAACTTCTGCTTCCTTTCTTCAATTGATTTGATTTCATCGCGCATTCATGGTACATGTCTCATGTGCAATCCCATGTGCCACCTACAATAAGTAAATACACCCAAAGTCACCATGTTCGACCACAATTGGGTATAAAACATATAATTAGGCACAATTAACACATCCAATTCACCAACCCATCACATTCCCAACTTAACCTTTGCCTGTCTCCAAGCAAACTCGCATGCAATACTACAACATCCATTAGATAAACACACCAATTGTTATTATCTACGTGTCAATTAAGTTCCAGAGTCATACCTGATTCACGAGACTTACAACAATAAATATATTTACATCACAACAAATAAAAAATGATATGCTTTCAAAAAATGGACCTAGTGAATCAAACATAACAAGTTTTAGGTTTCTCATATACATGCACTTACACTCCTCACAACTGATCACTCATCTTAGTGTGTAATTAACTAGTTTTGATGTACTAGTACATATGGGAATGCTTAAAAGTAGTTATGCAACTTCATTACCATAACTCATCTATAAGTTAAGTCTCCATCACACAGATAAACAATTCACATGAATACAACTTTTCAACTCAAAAAATATTCCAAAACTATATACTTCTATAATCAAAAATCATTTTTTCAACATTTTTTTAGATAAAAGTCTTTAATTTGTTTATTATATTGGAATGTTGAATGCATCATGTTCATGATCGATTGAAAGACGAAATTCACTATCATCACTTAAATTAGAACTCAAAAAGTCAAAACTGAACATTGATATAAACCGGTTCATTGGTATGCACTTGTAATACCAGTTTTTCAAGCGATTCCAAGACTAAATCAGTACCGTAACTAGACCGTATCGTATGGATGATGTCTCCGCTAGCTAGTTCAACCGCTAGCTTTGGGTGCTGGTGCCGGTGCCGCTACCGTTGCTAAATCCGACGATCCCACCACTCACTCAAGCTTTGCTCCACTGTTCCTGTTCGCCTCTTCCGTCTATGTGTCACCGCTGCTACGATTGCATTCGGTAAGTTTCGTTTATTTAACTCCGTGTATTGCTGTACATGACGCGCGTGTAGATCGTTGAGGATATGCTTTGTTATTTTTTTTGAACGGCAAATTTGGATCACTAACGGACCACTGAGTATTTTCGTGCCATGAGCGGAACCACCCGATCATATCCCTCTCCACTAGGCATAATGTCTATATACCAATTCAGGAGGAAACTCAATATGTATGGGAAAACCCCCTTGTGAGAATCGAACTCAGACCTATAGGTCTAAACGTCTTATCCCACCCCAAGATGCCACCTGGCAATTAGGCCATGGGCAATATGCTTTGTTATTAAGTCGCTGTTATTATTTCTTTGTGCAATTTTTCTAGTGTTGAATGTTTGTACCTGTGGTCAGATACTCAGATATACGGAGGACCTTTGGAAGTTTGAATCAATTTTGAAATGGTGTTTGTTTGTATTAGAGTGTTTGTGCCTTTTACTTTAGTAGGTTGATTACAAACTTTGGAAATCAGATGATTAATCTTGAAGTTTTATCATTGTTCATAATTCTGAACCTGTATAAGAGTTTATTTAATAGCATTTGGCTTCATAACAAGGCTTGCAAGTTAGAAATTCTATGTGATCTGAAGCTTGTTTTTGAATTATATGATCAAGCAACAACAGGTTTGAATCTTTGATTACAAAGACCAAAATTCAACTCTGATTTGTTTATCTTAACTGTTTATAATTCTAAACCTGTAAAAAAGTTTAGTTAATAACATTTGACTTCATAACAAGTCTTGTAAATTAGAAGTTCTGTCATCTGTGTGATCAAGCAACAATAGGTTTGATGAGAAAAGATCAATATTCAACGTCGATTTTGTTAATTTGTAATTTTTATGTCCTACCAGTTTATGTATATTATCCCTTTTTGTTGCATCCGTTTTTGCCTTAACTAAGCTGCGTAGTACTGAGGGGGTTCAGGGTTGGGTCATCTCCCCTCCAAAACAAACACAAATTTAAACAATCCGTTGTGTAGTTGGTCTAAAACTTGTAATGAAGTGATTTATTGCTCTGCTCTATGCTTGTTCAAGACTGACCTTTAAAGTTTGAGGGCTTCATATTGATTCCATAGTTGGAACCCACTGGTCCATTAGTGTGTTTAGATGCATAGGAGGTATCTAAAAACTAGTTTTGCTATATTCTAAGAGTGATAATAAACATGCTATTGCCTATTGCCATAGCTGAAGCTTACTGTTTCATTAATTTCTACACACTGTATTTTTCATACAATCCGAATGAATACTACTATATTTTAAAATTGATTCTAAAATAGATAAATATTGGCGCCCTTTTAGATTATGAGTATTCACTATGGGGACTGCCAGAAGATAGCATTGAGAGGACAAGAATTAAACATGAGGTCCACACCAGGAGTGCACGTAGGCTTGAAGAGCTTTGCTTCAAAAATGGAGAAATATATATTAAGCTTGGTCAACATATAAGTCAATTGGTAAGGCCTCCTTTTTCTCATGGATCTCTGTGATGGATGATTGGAAATCACTTTCTTATTTAAAGATTGGATTTATTAAACGGCGTTTTCTCATTTAGGAGTATTTGGTTCCTCAAAAATACATCAATACATTGAGGGAGTCGATGTTGAATAGACGTCCGACGTCTTCCTACGATCAAGTGTGCCAGGTTGTCAAGAAAGAGCTTGGTGGCCCACCTGAAGAAGTATGTATATCTGTCATATTGTTTTTCAAAGATGCTTTTATATGACACTCAGGCGCCAAACATATTGTTTTCTTTTATAATCTCACTATAGTATCTTACTTTTGTTCTACCTATTTCATGTCATAAAATTGAGTCAAGTGTTTCCTTACACAGATATTTGAGGAGTTTGATCCTGTAACTATTGCAAGTGCTTCCCTTGCTCAGGTTCATGTTGCTCGAACTCACCAGGGACAAAAAGTTGCTGTTAAGGTGATATTCCAGCTTCTTTTGATTCTTTATAGAATTCCTATTTTGTGTTATTTAGATGGAAATCTGGAAGAGTGATTTTCTTCATTCGGTGTATATTCTTTTTCCAGGTACAACATATGCACATGAGAGATACTGCAGCTGCAGATTATGCGACAGTGGAATTGATTGTCAACTTTTTGCATCAGCTCTTTCCTTCATTTGATTACAGGTTTATATCTTTAGCTTACTGGCTGTAATCAATTTGTTATTCTGCTGTTATTTCTTTATGTGTGTGTTTTTAAATGGTCTGAAACTGACCATAGTTGTGCTTGGGTTTGAATATAGGTGGTTGGTAGATGAAGTACACGTCAGTCTACCTAAGGTTAGAGAATAATATTTGACTTTGATCTAATTACTTTTCAAATTGTTATAATATGCCTCTGTATTAAAAATTTAATCACCCATAACTGGTTTTGAACAAATGTAAGGATGTGATAAAATGGTCACCATATGTTTGAACAGATGGGATATAGTGATTGCAATAGATATGTGTTTTTTTATACTTGATTGAACAGATATGAATTTGGATGTTTAGAATATCTTATATTTTAGTGCTTAAAGTTGACAAATTAAAATATTATCTATACATCCCTCATCGGATTTTGGGATCAAAACGCATCGGATCACCACACACTTTTTAAAACCAAGGGTACATTTAATGTGCTTGTTGCTTTGATCTATGCAAGACTTTTTACATGTTACATATGTATATTTATGCATGTTCTTCTGATATGGTAGGCTGTGCATTTCAGAAATTTATATAGTTAATCAAGTTACTATGATGGTTATCAGGAACTAGATTTCTTAAATGAGGCGAACAACAGCATAAAATGTATGGATAACTTTCGAAGGCTATCTCCTCATATTGCAGAATATGTTTATGTACCTGCTGTGTATTGGACCCTTAGTACCTCAAAGTTGTTGACCATGGAGTTTGTGGAAGGCCCACAAGTCAATGATTTAAAGAGAGCATTAAAAAACTGGAACCAACCCGCACGACATTGCATGGCTAGTAAGCTCTTTTTCTGTAGAATATATGTTGTAAGAGGTTCTTTTAAACAAATGGTATGAGGTTTGTTTTACATGATACAGGTAAGTAGAACATTTGCTGAGATGGTGTTTAAACATGGATTTGTGCATTGTGACCCACATGCTGCCAACTTGCTAGTTCGCCCGATGCCTTCTAGTAAAAGTGGCATTTTTGGTATGACATCAAATTGCTAAATAAGACACTTAAATCATATGTTTAATGATACCATGTTATTTTTATCTAAAAGATTTTGAATACATAGATAAAACCCAGATGACTTTTATATATAAAAATTATATTTATAAGAAATACTATCGTTTACAAAATCCGCTGCTTTTGAAAGTCGATCGTCATTCCCCGACCTACATTTGAGACCTGCCAATTCAAGCATAATTAAAAATACATGTAATCCCTATTTATAGTGTTACCCAATTAATCTAAGAAAACTCTAATTACGTCATCTAATAAATATATCCTAAACGCTTGGGCCAAGGTATAGGCACAGTCACATAGGGCTATAAGTTTAATTGAGATGCTAATCCGATATGGAGGTAATTCAATGTGGACAATGTGTGTGTGTGTGTTGATTTTTCCTTCTGAAGCTCGTGAAATTTTTTGCTAATGGATTGAGATGACAGAAAACATACATAATGGTTTGACTTTTGAGATTATTGAACATCTAGACTTTAGTCTGAACATATATTTGAGGTTTCTACTTTCTAGTGTTGGAAGATTAATAATCAGGATAATCATCAGAATGTTTGTGTTTTAGAAAGTCAAAGTAAAAAGTCAAAATGTATGAAACGTTGTGTCTGTTGTGTCGGTTAGTTTAGGGTTGTGTTATTTAAAGGTTATTTAACTGTCAAAACCGTAGGGTATAAATACCCTCATATGTAACTTATTTGTGTGTGGATTTGTTTCTCTCCCCTGGTTCCACCGAGTCACTGCACAAATCTTGTGCATACTCTCAATCAATTGTTTATCCCAATTGATACTCAATATAGAAACGATCCAGAGGGGCCTGTCATCTAGTCTCATTAGTAATTAGGATTTAGGAATGAGGAATAATTAGCATCTTAGGTAAGGGGGATTAACCAAGTAATTAGGCTGGCAGAAATTTTGTTTGGTAGGTCCGGGAGAGACGGACGACCTCTTGAAAGTCGGCATACTACTTCTTTCATTTGTAAATTTACGTGACATTGTTTGTATGTTTTATATATAGGAAGATGAAAACCACAATTGGTACTGCTGGATCATGGTCTCGACAAGCAACTTGACATTTCCACCAGGACTAACTACGCTGCCCTCTGGAAGGCACTCCTTCCTTTTTCACAAAATCTTAACAACCCTTTCTCTTTATACCATCTTTATGCTATTAACAACTGAAGCATGTGAGTTCCTGTGCAGGCTTTAGTGTTGTCTGATGCCAAAGGAATAAAGGAGAACTGCATGAAATTTGGTGCAAGAGAGAATCAGTATGCATTATTTGCAGGGTTTGAACCCCTTGTTTCTAAATAGTAACCATACCCATACTAGTTCGAGGAATTCAATAAGTTAACCAACTTTATGTACATGAATACCAATCTATAACTTTTTTTTTATCTGGACAGAGTGTATGTTTTGAGTTGTCAAATGAGACTTCAGTTGGGGTCCATGTTCATCATAATATTCTTGTTTGTCATTATCCAAAGAGCAATCGATTGTTTCAAGGTCAGAAACCATTGAAATCAAACTTTGGAGTAGAAGCTGAATCCCCATGGTTTAAGACCTAAAAACCAATTTCCTTTCCCCCTTATAATCCACGGTGACGCTTCTTAAATTATCTGTGTATATGAATGACGTTGATTGTACAAATCTGTGTTTTTCATACAACAGGAGGATGTCAGTGGTGGTCTGTGGTCATTATATGACACAATTGTAACATGTGCACTTTAATTTTAATTTATGAAGCAGTAACATCCTATAACCAATTAGCTTAACTATGTTACAAGATATTTGCAAGTATACCTCCAGAACCTTAAAAAGGGCCATGACATGAACAAATCAATGTCACGTAGACCAAGAAACATGCTATTGAAAAGTATACAGTATGCTAGTATTTGCATGAGAAGTATTATTATGCACCACAAACAATCAAATCGGAAGTTGGATATTTTGCATAACAAGACATAAAAATAGAAGTTTTGAGGTCTATGAGTCAAGGACCACAAACAAATAGCTGAAAGTATCAATGGTCGTAGAAACTATATGGAAATATTTTGTACTATTACTGTGAGTGTGTGTATATATATAGTATGAATCTCTATAGCCATTAGAAACACACATTTAAAGAGAATGAGTAATTCGATTTTGTTCTTCTTTTTCCTTTCCTTATTCATCTCTTCTACATCTTCCTCTTCCTCTTCTGTCAACAGCACTCGTAAATGCTCTGTTCAACAGACCTTTGCTTTGCTCCAGTATAAACAAAACCTTTCCTCGATCAACATCTCAACCAATTTCGCAATTGATGATACACTGTACTCCCCATGTGCAGATTGGCTTGGTTCTGGTTATAATCCAATGATGATGAACTGGAACCCAAGTATGGATTGCTGTGATTGGAATGGAGTCACTTGTGACCACTCCACTGGTGATGTTATCAGTCTTGACCTGAGTTGTGGCATGCTGCAAGGTACTATCCACCCTAACACCTCTCTTTTTCACCTCCCTCGTCTCCAGAGACTTAACCTTGCTTACAATGACTTTACTGATTCCCAACTTCCGCCTGCCATAGGCAAGGTTTCTAATAGTCTCACACATCTCAACATCTCTCATTGTGGGTTCTCAGGAAAAGTTCCCACAGATATATCACATCTTCGTAAATTGGTTTCCCTTGATCTCTCTAGGAATTGGAATCTGAATATGATTTGTCTTGCATTTGAACCTCATGTTTTCATCAATCTGCTTCAAAATTTAACTGTTATGAAAGAACTTTCTCTAACATATGTTAACATCTCTGCAGTTTTACCTACTAATATTAATGTCTCTTCATCTTTAAAATTGCTAAATCTTCATAACACTGGATTGCAAGGAAACCTACCTCACACCATTTTCAATCTTCAATCTCTGGAAATACTTGACTTGTCGAATAACAGTTTCACAGGGCATATCCCTCCAGAGATCTCACTTCTTCATAAATTGGTGTCCCTTGATTTCTCTTTGAATTGGGATTTAAATCTTGAACCTCATGTTTTTATCAATCTGCTTCAAAATTTAACTGTCATGAAAGAACTTTCTCTCACATATGTTAACATCTCTGCAGTTTTACGTACTAACATTAATGTCTCTTTATCTTTAAAATTGCTAAATCTTCATAACACTGGATTGCAAGGAAACCTACCTCACACCATTTCCAATCTTCAATCTCTGGAAATACTTGACTTGTTGGGTAACAGTTTCACATGGCATATCCCTCCAGAGATCTCACTTCTTCCTAAACTGGTTTTGCTTGATCTCTCTTGGAATTTTGGGATTGAAAGTTTGCTAATTCAACCTCATATTTTCAGCATTCTCCTAAAAAATTCTACCTTTTTGAGAGATCTTTTGCTTACTGGGGTTATTATAGGTTCGGCTTCTTTTCCTACTTATATTAACATCTCTTATCTTCTAAGATCACTCGGTCTTAGCTCCACCAGCCTGCAAGGGAAGTTACCTGATAACATTTTAAATCTCAAATATCTGAAATATCTTGACTTGTCAGGAAACAAAAATCTCTCAGGTCCACTTCCCAAAGTTAATGCAAGCACTCCTCTAAACGCGTTAGATCTGTGGTTTCAATGGGTCCCTTCTCAAATCCATAGGTAACCTTAAATACCTTGAAGTTCTAATATTATCAAATAACATGCTTTCTGGAACACTGCCTTCTTCATTATTTACCCTTCCTTCTTTAAAACAAATCCACTTCAATAATAACATGTTCCAAGGAAATATACCTCTCGAGTTGTTTTCTCTTCAGTCTTTAAATCTATTATCCCTCGGTAACAATCAATTAACTGGTCAGATCGATGTGCTTGATAATGGCCCTGACCTGCAAACATTTCAACGACTTACGAACCTCACTATACTTGACCTTTCATATAATAACTTCAGAGGTGACTGGGAGTTGGATGCATTGTTCTCAAGCCTCAGAAACCTTGACACATTCACTCTGTCACACAGTGGTGTATCTGTTATGACAAATAATGCTAATTATTATGTCAATTCTAAAATGAGGATCTTACGTTTGGCCTCTTGCAGTCTAAAGGTGTTTCCAGTGTCCATTAGAGACATGACAAATCTTATACACCTAGATCTGTCTAATAATGATATACAGGGACACATTCCTAGTTGGGTAGGGGAGATAGGAAAAAAACAGTTGTCAGTTTTGGATCTTTCAAATAACTCGATTACCGTCACCATTCCAAATGTATACGAGGATTGGAGTGAGTTAGAGGGGTTTATTTTGAACAGAAATCAGTTAGAAGGAAAGGTGCCCACTTCTTTATACAAATGTCAAATTTGAGAATAATTGATTTGGGCAACAATCAGTTAGGTGACACATTCCCTGGCTGGTTAGGAGATCTTCCCAATTTACAAGTTCTTGTCCTCAGATCAAACAAATTTCATGGTGGTATTGTAACATCTTTCGCGGTTAAATCCCCATTTCCAAGTCTGCGAGTTCTTGACTTATCTCATAATGGGTTTGTAGGCCAACTCCCTACAAATATTTTCAAAATTTTAAGGCCATGAAGAATGTGGTAAAAAACAACACCAAACCAGTGTATGTGTTACAACAGCCGGGTCTCAACTATTATTACTCTATAACTATTGCGATCAAAGGAGTGGATCTGTATGTTCCACGACTTTTGGTTGAGTACACGATTGTTGATCTATTGAACAATAAATTTGAAGGGGAAATTCCATACATCGTGGGAAATCTCAACTCTTTGAAAGTGCTCAACTTTTCTCACAACAGTTTGACATGTCAAATCCCACGTTCGCTTGGGAAGATATCAGAGATTGAATCATTAGACCTATCTTGGAACCAACTCACAGGAGAGATCCCACAAAGCCTTGCTGACTTGAGATTTCTTGGATTCTTAAATATATCACATAACCATCTCGTGGGCCGCATTCCACAAGGAAAGCAGTTCAACACATTTGAAGAGAGTTCATTTGGAGGGAACCCAAAACTCTGTGGGCTTCCCTTGCCCACAAAGTGCAGTGAGCATCTACAGAAACCGCAACCTGAAGGTGATGGAGATGTGGAGGAGAATGGATTCACATGGAAAGTGGTGGTGATGGGATATGGGTGTGGAGCCTTACTTGGAATTGTGCTGGGATGTCTCATGTTATCAACCGGAAGACCGAAATGGTTCAATGCAATTGCTGATACAACAGAGCATATCATCATGAAGAGGCAAAACAAGAGAAGAAAATAAAAATGGTACATGAGTGGTACGTGTTTGACATGTATTTCTATTTTCTGACATCATGCAAAAGGCCTTACTCTTTTCTTTCGTTTCTTTTTTACAAAAAAATCTGATGCAGGTAAAGAACTTTGGGGTGCAGCTGGACCTTTTTGAATCATGCAATTGTAGAGAACCCTCTGGATCGTGTTAAATTTTTAGTATTTGTTATTATGTTGTTCACTAGCTTATCTTGTCTTTATGCTTTTGAATCTTAATCGTATTTGAGTAAGTTTTTGTTCCTGTTATTACGTAGAGAACCCTCTGAACGGGTCTGTATGGGCTACAAATAAATAATCAACGGATAATCACTCTGATCCATATGATGCCGTAATTTTTAGCTCAATCTAGCCGAAATCACAGAATAATGTTAATTGGATTCCTTCCCTTGTTCAAGAATTGCTGTAGTAAAAGCCTGGACCTGACTAACAGGAAATTCTATAATTGAACATTTTTTTGACCCCCACTCAGTTTTCAGACCTGGATTTATTTGAGATCCTTATCTGATATGGTGGTAAATCAATGTGGAAAACGTGTATGTGTTGATTTGTTCTTCTGAAGCTAGTGAGATTTATTTCTAATGGTTTGAGATGACGGGAAACTTACATAATGGTTTGCGCTTATTGAACCATATCATTGGTGCTTTCATTCACGTACGTCAATGCCCCCGCGTCGTGAAAATCCAACCATGGAAGAGTTCATCGCCGCCTTGGCTGAAGCACTCTCATCCAGTTTCAAAGAAAATTCTCTAAAGATTGATGCTCTCACAACCCAAATCGCAGATCAAGCTGAACAAACAACTCTCTTGATTTCGGGGTTGATTTCTGGTAGGGATGGTTTCGAAGAAGATGGCTTAGAATCTGCTTTGGTTAGGGCTGCAATCAAGAGAGTTGTTTGCACAGCTTGAGCTGCGATTTGGGTTGTGAGAGCATCAATCTTTAGAGAATTTTCTTTGGAACTGGATGAGAGTGCTTCAGCCAAGGCGGTGATGGACTCTTCCATGGTTGGATTTTTACGACGCGGAGGCATTGACGTACGTGAATGAAAGCACCAGTGATATGGTTCTATTCGAGATGAACCGGGTCTCCCAAGAATTAACAGAGAAGAAGAGAATTCAAGATAACTTTTCAGATGATTCTTTTATTAACCAAAACATGGGTATTTAAATACATTGAATGGAAATGTAAAAATGGAAATGCAAAATTACGTTCAAACTAAAATAGGAAATAAACCCACTTTCATGGAGAAACACAAATATTTTAAGAAATCCCATTGATTCCTCTCCACAAATTTTGCTCTTCATGAATGCACGTCCTTTTTATTTGGAATACGATTTTTGCAAATTATTCTTTCCAGTGCTTAGTTGAGATAACGAACGGGCCTTTGGATAACACGCTTGGGTCGTGCCTCTACTGTTGGGCCGGTGTCACTCATTAGTAATTAGGATTTAGCAATAAGGAGTATTTTACATCTTATGTATACGGGATTCACCAAATAAGTAGGCTGGCAGAAAATATGTTTGGTAGGATTTGGAGAGATGGATGACCTCTTGACAGTCAGCAAATCACTTTGGATACCAATCTATAGTTTTTTTGTTTCTCTGGACAGAGTATATTTTTTGAGTTGCCATATGAGACTTGGTCTATGTTTATCATAATATTCTTGTTTGTTATTAGATCAGTATAAGCATAAAATTAACCCCTTTAAATTACCAGTTCAAGACGCTTATTCAAAGAGTCATCGGTTGTTTCAGAGAAACTGAATTTCCATAGCTAAAAAGCCAATTCACTTTTCCCCCCTTCTGAGCTTTATCTCAGTGTTCTCTAGACACATATAGGTGAATGAAGTTGATTGTACAAATCCGCGTTTTTCCTTCATGAACAGAGTATACAACATGAGGATGTCAGTTGTGGTCTATGGTCATTATTTGAGACAAATGTAACATGTGCACCTTTATTATAACAGTAAAAAAGTTGTGGGTGTTATATAGCAGCTTTTAATTTATGAAGCAACTTGTTTCTGATATTCGTCTTCTTAAAACTAATTAGTTTAATTATGTTACAAGATATTTGCAAGTATACCTCCAAAACCTTAAATAGGGCCACCCCATGAACAAATCAATGTCATGTAGACCAAGAGACACGCTATTGAAAAGTCTACACTATGCTAGTATTTGCGCGAGAAGTATTATTATGAACCACAAACATTTAAATCAAAAGTTGGATATTTTGCATAATAGGACGTAAAAGTAGAAGTTTGAGGCCTATGAGTCAAAGGACTTCCTTACATTTGGAAACAGAACTAGACCACAAACGAATAGCTGAAAGTATCAATGGTCTTTGAAACTATATGCAAATATTTTGTACTATTACTGTGAGTATATATGTATATATAGGTTGTTTCATAGTATGAGTATCTATAGCAATTAAAAAGCATACAATTAAAGAGAATGTGTAATTCGTTTTTGCTCTTCTATTTGTTTCCTTATTCTTCATCTCTTCTACCTCTTCATATTCTGTCAACACCACCCATAAATGCTCTATTCAACAGACCATTGCTTTGCTTCAGTTTAAACAAAACCTTTCCTCGATCAATTTCTCAGTTATAATCCAATCATGATGAACTAGAACACAACCACAAATTGCTGTGATTGGAATGGATTGTGACTCGATCTTAACCATCTCCTGATGTAGCGTGTGAAACGATAATGAAGAATTGATCACGTTGATTCTGAGAATATCCATGACAATCTTCCCCAAACCACCCAGATTAGTCCCGTAGGGCAGAGAATTTGAAATGAAAAGATATACTTATTTAAAAATGATGAATGACCTTTCATACTACATGACAAGGATATAAATAAGAACATAAATTCAAAACGGGCCATAAAAGGGAAACACAAGCCCAAAAACAAAGTGCATAAAACATGAAGAAAAACATAAATATGGTCGTAACTCCCACTAGAATGTGTTTTTTTGGACAGAGACTTTGGCAAGGCCCCTTTG